>CM042161.1:60539130-60619130 GCA_023376005.1 Doryteuthis pealeii | reverse complement strand
ATATGAAGAAAAAATGAGTAAAGAAAAGAAATGTAGATGGATAAAAATGAATTTTATCGATATTACTTTTAATCGATATCACTGAAACATGTGTTTCGGTCTGTTTATCAAAATGTATACGGATTTACGTTATTATTATTATTAAAATAATCAGATGGAGTTGAAATGATGATGATAATAACAATAGGAAAAATGCATAAAATGTTCCGTACACAGATTTTGCCGACCTTCATCAGAGTGTTATTTTTATTTTTTGAGTTGGAAACGAGAATAGAATTTCAAAAAGTTTGAAAACACATGTGTAAGTGATATCGATTAAAAGTAATATCGATAAAATTCATTTTTATCCATCTACATTTCTTTTCTTTACTCATTTTTTCCTCATATATATATATAATATATATATAAGACAAAGATAACGTCTTTTTTTTATTTTTATACGCATTGTAATTGCCTTCAAATCATTAATATATTAATCGTATATATATATATATATATATATATATATATATATATATATATATATATATATATATATATATATATATATATATATATATATATATATATATATATACGTATATATATATATATATATATATACGTAATATATATATATATATAATATATTATATATATATATATATATATACGATAATATATTAATGATTTGAAGGCAATTACAATGCGTATAAAAAATAAAAACAAAAAGACGTTATCTTTGTCTTATCGATTTTAAAGTAGAAACTTCATCTTCAGAGGTGAATATCAGAAATATAGTTTCTACTTTGAAATCTATAAGACAGAAATAACATCTTTTTGTTTTTATTTTTTATACGCATTGTAATTGCCTTCAAATCATTAATATATTATAACATACTTAACAATGCTTCAAGCAAATTACCAATTACTTTTATATATACTAGCAAATATATGCACCCTCCGGGGGCAAGTATTTAAGTTTTAATGAAATAAAATAATGTATTAGAAAGGCTAATGAAACTAAATAAGAATACAGATAAAAAGATTTGAAACAGAGGGAGTATAATAAAAGATTTGAAACAGAGGGAGTATAATAAAAAATGGAACAACTGAAACTTACTCTTCCATCACTCTCGTCTTTCATTGTTATTTTTTCTAATTTAAGTATTTAGTTAAAAGAGGAAGTAAAGAATAAAATGACAGTTATTTTATCTTGTTAATGGATTTCATTTAAGATTCATTGAAGAGATTTTTGCTTATATTGATTAAAATAAAACCAAACAGTTAGAAATCAATAATACTAAGCACATATTTATTAAATTCGATTTTTTAATATTAATATGCAAATTAGCCTTCCCGTTCACACTGTAAACCGCTATTTTGTTGTATATATAAATATGATTGCATGTTGTCAGTATGTAGACATAGTTAACAGTATTAAAAATGTAAGACAATTTTATTAATAATTGAGGTTTAGATGAAAATAAAATCATGGAGTATGTGATGTAAATAACTAAGGGAATTGTGACTTGAGTAGGAATATAGTTTCGGTTACAGACTGAAAAACACACAATCTCCATTATATTAAGATATATATATGATAAAATGAAAGATCTAACAATTATTTTTACCAGTTTATTAATACACATGAAGTTAAACAAACTATATACACAGTGGTATCTTGACTTACAAGTGACCCAAGTTATGAGTCATGAGATCCTGCTCGTCGATTTTTTACCTTGTATTTGAGGTATGAGCGAGCTTCAGATATGCTCATGTTAATAAATTTACGAAAAACATTTATATTTCCAAATTTATTACACGGAAGAAAAATATTATTAAAAAAAAAATATCAAAACATTATAACACGTAATTCATTACGTTCTATTTTATTGTTTTTATATAATACAGTGCTATTTTTCGGTAATACTTTTTTGGTACGATCAACTGCCTCACGCTCGAGTCCAGCCAATTAGTCGCGCCCACAGATTTTTATGAAAACAAAAAATACAAACGCCCACAAATCTTGATAAAAACAAAAGTACGACCACGACGAAAATCTTATTTTACTTTTAAAACGTAATATTTTATTAGCTTAGAAAATTGAAAGTTTTAATTAAAACAAGTTTGAATCATATAAATTTAGGGTTCTACAAACATTTTTTCTTTAGTTATTTGAATATGCACAAATCTTTACATTTTTTTTTTTTTTTTTTTTTTTTTTTTTTAGAAATCAAACAATCATTTCATGTTTCCCCTCACTCAATAAATTTTAAGCACATCTTTGAGTTAAAACTTTATAGCATGTTATTCATTACATTCTATTTTATTGTTTTTATATAATGCAGTGCTATTTTTCTTACTTAAAAAAAAAAAGAATGTAACCAAAGAATTAGATTTTTTTGTGTGTGGCTAGAATGCCTCAGACGCCAAAACAATCTCCTTGGTCTAGCACTAGTGAAAAGGGGATAGATTCCCTCACTTTCTGGCTGATACTGACTTTGGGCCGCCCTAACAACGACGATCGTTTCTTGGAAATTTATTTTTTCTTAGAATGATAGCCAAACTACAGTTAGAATTGTCTGAACTGCAACATTGGAAATGATTAAGAGACATGATTGTACAGAAATTCTCTCAAAGAACAGTCCCGAAAAATAAAAAGATAAAAAAAAAATTCAGTGACCTATTGGAAAGACACTTAAGCTGAAATCCTGATTTTTCTACGTTTCCTTCTGGCTTCTCGTCCATTTGTAACCGAGAGATTGGCAAGTATATTTAACCAGCTTCACTTTACCAAAACCTTTCTTGATTTCTTCCTCTGCAAAAAAAAAACAAGAAAAAACAAAGACTAAATAAAAGCTAAAGAACAAGGAATTCCAAGAAAAAGTTTTTCATTTGCTGGGGAACAAAAAATAACAAAGCCAAAAAGAGAAACGGCAGGAAATTTCACTATACATAACTTTGAGTTGTATAAAGAAAGCAAGACAACAAAACATGACATACAACCCAATCTACCGGGTTATTTTATTGAGAGGAACCCTTGAGACCCCCACGGCCTCAGGCAAAAGACTCATTTAAGGTCCCTCAGAGTCTTTAATTTGGTGACCTCTGAGGCAAGTCCGGCATTCTTAGCTTAAAGTTCACTGTCGTCAATGCTAAAAAGAGAATGTCTTTGAGCCAATTCCTGGCAAACCTTTTGGTGGTCTGGGAAAAAAACAAGAGACAGACTTTCGGACCTCTGGGCAATCTTTTAATTTACCTTTCCCTTGGGCTACCTGAGTTACACCTGTGTATTTTTGAATGTTTTTCTTTTTTCTCTCTCTCTCTCTCTATGATATATATATATATATATATATATATATATATATATATATATATATGTGTGTGTGTGTGTTTAGAGATAGGTTTGTATATAGTTAAGTTCAAGAGATTATGTGTGCGTTATAATGTCTATTTATATATCTATTTAGAAAATATATATGTTGATATAAGTATACATTTATATCCTAGAAACAACGATACCTTTTATATATCCTTTTGTACAAACACACACACACATATGTATATAACATATAATATAATATATGTGAAAAGTTTTAGCATATGTACAGAAAATTAACACCATGATATTTCATCTCTTATTATATATATATATATATATATAAAATTTGGGTAGTGTGGACATGAAGTCAATGGTGTTAGGTTACTGACAGTTTCTTGCTTATGTGTTTATAACTAAATTTTAAATAGAAAAACATAGAAATAGTGATTAAATCTAACTGATACTGTATATTTCAAAAGAATGTAGCCCTCTCCTCTCTCTTGTTGCATGTAAATTTTAATTTTCGTGAAATAATCCATTCTAATAACACTATTCCTATAGCAGAATATGTCTTCCTTTTTTAGATACCACTGTATTTCATTACAAATCCATTACTTACCCATACATACATATATAACTTTCAAAGAAAGAAAAACTTAACAAACTGTCATTTAACTATGATAAATTTATTTTGACCAGAAACCCAAAATGTGTTTAGTCTTTTCAGATAGATTTAACAAAATACAGCATTAAATCTAATTTTTAAAAAGATATCATCGGTAAACAATTAATGATTTTTAATTGCTTACCAATGATATTTTTTGTAAAGTATTGATCAAAAGGATTCTAAAGTTTATTTTATATACAAGTGTATTTTATTAAATATGATTCCCTTTTTAAAATTTCTCTCTCTCTCCCTCTCTCTCTCTCTCTCTCTCTCTATATATATATATATATATATATATATATATATATAATATCGCTTGTGTATCTACTTCTCATATATATATATATATATATATATATATATATATATATATATATTTTATGTTTTGAACTCATATGACTTTTATCTCCATTCTTAACAACACGGAGTATAAACAAGCTCTGATGACGATTTTCATAAAATTGAAATATTGTTCAATATCAGCGAAATTATAAAATGTTTTCACTTTTACAGCATTTTGTGTTGTTTTCATATCTTATTTATATATATATATATATATATATATATAAGGTTATCCAAATGACTGGTAGGTAAAGGATGGTTTTATTTGGGATCATTGAAATCTTATTGTACAACCATATTGTATGCTCTTGTAGGTGCAAACATATATTCATACAAGGATTTTTATAAATCCCTAAAGAGAACTCAATGTATAATAATCAATAAATTAAATTATATACAAAGCAATATTTAACTTTCAAAGAAAGAAAAACTTAACAAACCAGCATCCCATTATATTTTTATTTCAACCAGAAACTAAAAAAATGAGTTCTAGCCTCATCAAAGGGGTAGAAATAAAAATATAACGGGATGATGGTTTGTTAAGTTTTTCTTTCTTTCATGTATATATATATATATATATATATATATATATTCATCCACAATCATAGGATCATATTATTCATACGTACATAATTTAGATATATTTGTTCTCTTAATTTTTCTATGATTATTTCCTTATACTTCTTCTAATAGTCTGGCTATGGGTTAGATAGTTCCACTACTGTTCTTCTACAAGAATGCCTTTGGCATTAGATAATCCACAAAGATTGATATGCCATTAAACAAATAAATCTAACATAATTGATTTATACTTTAGTATATTATTTTATTCTAATAACAAATAGATATTAATTTCTGACTAATTTTACTGGTGTTTGTTTTAATTATATGTTAAAATTTTACCATTGTTGAGTTTTTCACACCTGCCATAGCCGGTGGTTCACTGGAGGCTGAGTGACAGCAAGTGTCCTCTGATCTCCAGGACTCTTCTGAGTATTCTAGCCGATCTTGAAAGTGCTGTAGTTTGGATGGTCTTGATTGTTCCTCTGATTTCCAATTCACCCAAATTATTTTCCAGAGCTTTGGGACCGTTCTAAGGGCACCAATTACAATTGGTACGACCTTCACCTTCATGTTCCACAGTTTTCTTAGTTCAAGTGCTTGTCTATCTTTTCGCTTTCTTTCACTTTCACTCGCTGGTTGGTCGGGACAGCAAAATCAATGAGATAACAGGTTTAGTGTACTGGTTGGGATTAGGTGATCCGTCTGTATCTCGCAATCCCAGATAATTTTATGCATCTCATTCTCCAGGACAGGTTGAGCATTGTGCATATACCATTTAGTTGTATGGGGAAAATTGAATTTCTTGCACAATTCCCAGTGGATTACCTTTCCCACCGTGTTGTGCCTAGTCTTGTATTCTCCTTGTGCTAGTTTGCTGCATTCACTTATTATATGATTAACCGTTTAATCTGTCTCTACACATTCTGCACTTGTTATTCTACTGCATCTGATATATTCTTGCCTTTATATAGCTGGCTCTTATGGCATTGTATTGTGCTGCGAGTATAAGCAATTCAGTTTCTCTATTTAAATTGGCTACAAAATTTATCTTAAGGAACACTGTAACTTTCAAGCAAATAGAGGGATTAAAAAAAAGAAATAAACCTCATTTGGTCACATTCCATGAGAGTATCTTGGTTAGCCTATGAACTTTTCAGTAGGCCCTCATAATTTTAATTTTCTGTATTTAAATTGGCCACAAGATTCATCTTAAGGAACACTGTAACTTTCATGCAAGTAGAGGGATTAAAAAATAGAAATAAACCTTATTTGGTCTCATTCCATGAGAGTATCTTAGTTAGCCTATTAACTTTTCAGTAGGACCTTATACTTTTGATTTTCTGTATTTAAATTGGCCACAAGATTCATATTAAGGAACACTGTAACTTTCAAGCAAATAGAGGGATTAAAAAAAAGAAATAAACCTCATTTGGTCACATTCCATGAGAGTATCTTAGTTAGCCTATGAACTTTTCAGTAGGCCCTTATACTTTTGATTTTCTGTATTTAAATTGGCCACAAGATTCATATTAAGGAACACTGTAACTTTCATGCAAGTAGAGGGATTTTTTTTCTCTAAAAGGAATTATTCTCAGAAGGGATACTCTCATAGAATCTGACCAAATGAGGTTTATTTTTCATAGTTCTCCTAGTTGTTCACACATTTCTTTCATTGGTGTTGCAGTGCTTAGATCCCATTGGTAAAAAAAAGTCATCAACAGCAGGTCAACTGAAAAGTTCTTAGGCTGACCAAGATACTCTTGTGGAATGTAACAAAATGAGGTTTATTTTTCAACATTTGTAGTCAATACACTTCATCCATTGGTGTTGCAGTGTTTGGATCCCATTGGTAAAAATAGTCCTCACCAGCAGATATGAATCTTGTGGTCAATTTAACTACAGATAATCAAAAATATGAAGGTCAACTGAAAAGTTCATAGGCTAACCAAGATACTGTCCTGAAATGTAACCAAATGAGCATTATTTTTCAACATAGTTCCACTTGCGGTCCACACACTTCATCCATCAGTGTTGCAGTGCTTGGATCCCATCAATCAAAAAAGGCAACAGCAGATATCACATCTTCATATAAACTTTTCATCCAACCCTCATTTGGTCACATTCCATGAGAGCATCTTGGTCAGCCTCTGAACTTTTCAGTAGGCCCTCATAATTTTGATTTTTCATAGTTAAATTGACCACAAAATTCATCTTTTTTAAAGGAAACAAACCTCATTTGTTTCAAGCAAGTAGAGTATTTTTAAAAAGAAATAAACCTCATTTGGTCACATTCCATGAGAGTATCTTGGTTAGCCTATGAACTTTTCAGTAGGCCCTCATAATTTTGATTTTCTGTATTTAAATTGACCACAAAATTCATCTTAAGGAACACTGTAACTTTCATGCAAGTAGAGGAATTTTTTTTTCTCTCAAAAGAATTATTCTCAGAAGGGTCCCTCAGTGCATTACTTGCTCCCGAATTCTTCCATCTTTTCTTTAAAAAATAAGACTAAAAAGAGTTCAAAATGGAAATAATGAATACTTTTCATTGGTGGGATGTGTTTGTAAACCAGGTCCTTTTGTCAGATGTCATTTGTTAGAGCTTAGGTATTCTTCATCGTTCTCTTTTCTAAGGAAGAAAAAAAAAAAAGGTATTGTAAAACAGAGAGAAAAAGAAACATTAAAATGAAATCAAAAAGATCTTTCTTGTCAAGCAAGAACTTTGTGTAAAATCTGACTCGTAGATTTGCATTCTGGAATAATTACTTGTGATTTTGGTGGAACGGAAGCCTTTCAAAAAAAGAAGAAAAAAAGTTATTTTTTCTTTCTTTTTTGTATTTCTTTGTTTCCCCACAACAATGACAAAGAGGACAATCATGTTTTCATTTTTTTTGTTTTTTTTTCTCACTTCTTTCACAGATCTGTACATTTGTACTATGTTTAATACTGATGTCTCTTTTTTTTAAAAAAGTTTCTTAATTTTTTTTCATTTCTCTCTTTATTACTTTTAATGTTATACGCTATGTTCTTCTTCTTCTTCTTCTTGTTTGTTTTCTCCCATTGTCATTATTATTCAAGTTGGTCTTAATGGTGGTGGTTTTAATGTTAGTGAAGAAAAATTTCCATTTATTTCTTTTTGCTTTTGACATCATCATTACTCCTTTTGTCATATAGAATATTTTAAAAAAATTGTTACTTGCCTAAAAGCCTCTTTTGGCGACCATTAAGTTGTTTAGGGTTGGTTTAGCTCAGTCGGTAGAGTAATTGACTAGGAATCACAAGGTTCCTGGTTTGATACCAGCCCTCGCCAACTCAGCATATGGGTAGCACAGGTAAACTGAGGAGCTGATGGTCTGTGTAGCGCTCCACCTCGGACGCTAAAAAAAACACTCTCCTTGGTCTAGCGCTAGTGAAAAGGGATAGACTTCCTCGCTGTCTGGCTAATACCGATTTTAGGCCACCCTGACAACTTACTTTTTATTAAGTTGGTATAGGAAGCGCATGGTGTAATGGTTGAAGTCATGGGAAATGGACCCGTCGCCCCGAGTTCAAATCCTGGACGTGGTAATTGCATTTCACTTAGCGCTAAATACCCTTGGGAAAGGTATGAATCCTACTCTCCTCCAGCTATGGGTAAATAGCAGGGCAGACTGGGTTCTCTTAACCATAGCTAGGTAACCAGTCTAGGAGAAGGGAAACTCTGAATTCAAACCTGTTGAACTCCGCTTTAAGAAATTGACCTTGTGTCGTATCCTGCCTCGTGCGGAGGGGTTGGTAAATATATATATCCAAAATAATCCAACAAACATTTTTGTTGCAAATTGAATTGGAAATTATTTGTTCATTAAGTTCTTAATAAAGTAATAATCTATTATAGAATTTATAATTTACTGTAAATAAATAAGAGAAATATTCTATAATTAGCATTTAATAGTTATACCTAACAGGTACTACCACTCCTAGTCAGAGTGGACATGGGAGCAATGGTGATGAAGGGGTGCTCCACATTCCCAGACCTTCAGAACTGGAACCTTACCATTAGATAGTTTTAACATTCATTCCCAGCACATTAAGACCCTCAGCCTATGCCTTCTAGCACATATATGATAAAAAGGATTGGAGCCTGCCATAAGGGCAATAGGGTTGGGGCAAAATTTATAGGTGATAGAGTTTAACATGACCAGCCGATTCATCAGAGAGGGCCTCTCCGACCACCCGTCTAGCCTAAGTAAGGGTCTAAGGGGAGTGTTGCATGTCATGGACTGCTAAGCCACCAGGATTCCATCCTTAAGCATCATGGGACACCACCCACGGCCAACAGGTGGCCCCATTGGTGGTGGTGGTGGTGGGCACGTCTTACCCCTCTGCAGAGGTGCAGTCAGTGTATTCTAAAGTCCCAGCTGACAGGGACTTGGCAACCAAATATCAAAACCTAGATGTGACTGCATTTCACATAGATCTAATACTCTTGGGAAAGGTATGCATCCAACTACTCTCCCTCCACCTATGGGTAAATAGTAGGGCAAACTGGGCTCTTTATCCTGCAAAAGGGTTAAACATGACACCGCCTCTGACTGTGAGTTAATATTTAGTTAACTAATTTCACATACCATTGGTATTAATCTGTGAAATTAGTCTTTTCTGAGTGCTCTACTCATGTAGCCTTGAGCCAGACTAAACAAAGCTTGAGTATAGACCTATATATTAACATCTGGTGCGTATATAAGATTCTTGTTAATGTTTTGGACTTTTAGTCATTTCTGATAAACAAGAAAACAGACAGTAAAATTCTTTTATTTGTCAGTTGTTTTTTTATCTAAGAGTGACTTAGTGTTTAAAACTTTCTTTTTTGTTTCTATCTTACACATGTGCACGTTAAGTGGTAAGTGGTAATCATACTTGAAAAGTGATGACTTTGACGCCAAGAATTAAGTTTTTTCCTTTAAAATTTATCTTATTCTTTTATTTGTAATTTAAAAAAAAAATCTTTCCTTTTTCTATTATTACTATTATTTTTATTATAAATTATTATTTCACTCTTTGTGAAGTTTTTCGCTAATCAGCGTCAACTGAATGGTCTTTCACTGGAGTCTAAGTGACAACAAGTTCTCCTCAGGTCTCCATGACTCTTCTGAGTATTCTTGCCATGTCAACATGCTATTGTCTGGATGGTCTCAATTCTTCCTTTAATTTCCAATTCCTCTTATCTGAGGACGTTTGGGGAACCGTGTCCAAGTGCACCAACTACTATTCGGGTAATCCAAATTTCACCTCTCATATTCCAACAGTTTTAAAATTCTCTAGCAAGTATTGTATTATTATATATTACTAGCAAATATAAATGCACCTCCGGGTGAGTATCTAGTTTTAATATAATAAAATTCATATTAAAATTAAGAAAAGGTTAATGAAATGAATAAGAATGCAGATAAAAAGAGATTTGGAACAAGAGGGGTATGATTGTAAAAATAGAACAACTGAAACTACTCTTCCATCAGTTCCGTTACCCCCGTCTTTCATTGATATAATTTTCGAAATAAACCTCAATTTGGTCTCATTCCAGAGAGTATCTTGGTTAGCCTATGAACTTTTCAGTAGGCCCTCATACTTTTAATTTTCTGTATTTAAATTGGCCACAAGATTCATATTAAGGAACACTGTAACTTTCATGCAAGTAGAGGGATTTTTTTTCTCTAAAAGGAATTATTCTCAGAAGGGATACTCTCATAGAATCTGACCAAATGAGGTTTATTTTTCATAGTTCTCCTAGTTGTCCACATTTCATTCATTGGTGTTGCAGTGCTTAGATCCCATTGGTAAAAAAAGTCATAACAGCAGGTCAACTGAAAAGTTCTTAGGTGACCAAGATACTCTTGTGGAATGTAACAAAATTAGGTTTATTTTTCAACATTTGTAGTCAATACACTTCATCCATTGGTGTTGCAATGCTTGGATCCCATTGGTAAAAATAGTCCTCACCAGCAGATATGACATCATCTTGATGATGAATCTTGTGTCAATTTAACTACAGATAATCAAAAATATGAAGGTCAACTGAAAATTCATAGGCTGACCAAGATACTGTCCTGAAATATAACCATATGAGGATTATTTTTCAAACATAGTTCCACTTGCGGTCCACACACTTCATCCATCAGTGTTGCAGTGCTTGGATCCCATCAATCAAAAAAGGCAACAGCAGATATCACAATCTTCATATAAACTTTTCATCCAACCCTCATTTTGGTCACATTCCATGAAGTATCTTGGTCAGCTCTGAACTTTTCAGTAGGCCCTCTATAATTTTGATTTTTTATAGTTAAATTGACCACAAAATTCATCTTTTTTAAAAGAAACAAACTCATTTCTTTCAAGCAAGATAGAGTATTTTTAAAAGAAATAAACCTCATTGGTCACATTCCATGTGAGTATCTTGGTTAGCCTATGAACTTTTCAGTAGCCCTCATAATTTTGATTTTCTGTATTTAAATTGACCACAAAATTCATCTTAAGGAACACTGTAACTTTCATGCAAGCAGAGGAATTTTTTTTTCTCTCAAAAGAATTATTCTCAGAAGGGGTCCCTCAGTGCATTACTTGCTCCCGAATTCTTCCATCTTTCTTTAAAAAATAAAGACTAAAAAGAGTTCAAAATGGAATAAATGAATACTTTTCATTGGTGGGATGTTTGTAAAACCAGGTTCTTTTGTCAGATGTCATTTGTTAGAGCTTAGGGTATTCTTCATCATTCTCTTTTCTAAGGAAGACAGAAAAATGAAAAAAAAGAAAAAAAAAAGTATTGTAAACAGAAGAGAAAAAGAAACATTAAAATGAAATCAAAAAAAGATCTTTTCTTGTCAAGGCAAGAACTTTGTGTAAAATCTGACTCGTAGATTTGCATTCTGGAATAATTACTTGTGATTTTGGTGGAACGGAAGCTTTTCAAAAAAAAAAAAAAAAAATTTTTTTTTCTTTCTTTTTTGTTATTTCTTTGTTTCCCCACAACAATGACAAAGAGGACAATCATGTTTTCATTTTTTATTGTTTTTTTTTCTCACTTCTTTCACAGATCTGTACATATTGTACTATGTTTAATACTGATGTCTCTTTTTTTAAAAAGTTTTCTTAATTTTTATTCATTTCTCTCTTTTATTACTTTTAATGTTATACGCTATGTTCATAATTTTGAATTTTCTGTATTTAGATTGGCCACAAGATTCATATTAAGGAAACACTGTAACTTTCAAGCAAATAGAGGGATTAAAAAAAGAAATAAACCTCATTTGGTCACATTCCATGAGAGTATCTTGGTTAGCCTATGAACTTTTCAGTAGGCCCTCATAATTTTGATTTTCTGTATTTAGATTGGCCACAAGATTCATATTAAGGAACACTGTAACTTTCAAGCAAATAGAGGGATTAAAAAAAAGAAATAAACCTCATTTGGTCACATTCCATGAGAGTATCTTGGTTAGCCTATGAACTTTTCAGTAGGCCCTCATAATTTTGATTTTCTGTATTTAGATTGGCCACAAGATTCATATTAAGGAACACTGTAACTTTCAAGCAAATAGAGGGATTAAAAAAAAGAAATAAACCTCATTTGGTCACATTCCATGAGAGTATCTTGGTTAGCCTATGAACTTTTCAGTAGGCCCTCATAATTTTGATTTTCTGTATTTTAGATTGGCCACAAGATTCATATTAAGGAACACTGTAACTTTCAAGCAAATAGAGGGATTAAAAAAAAGAAATAAACCTCATTTGGTCACATTCCATGAGAGTATCTTGGTTAGCCTATGAACTTTTCAGTAGGCCCTCATAATTTTAATTTTCTGTATTTAGATTGGCCACAAGATTCATATTAAGGAACACTGTAACTTTCAAGCAAATAGAGGGATTAAAAAAAAGAAATAAACCTCATTTGGTCACATTCCATGAGAGTATCTTGGTTAGCCTATGAACTTTTCAGTAGGCCCTCATAATTTTGATTTTCTGTATTTAGATTGGCCACAAGATTCATATTAAGGAACACTGTAACTTTCAAGCAAATAGAGGGATTAAAAAAAAGAAATAAACCTCATTTGGTCACATTCCATGAGAGTATCTTGGTTAGCCTATGAACTTTTCAGTAGGCCCTCATAATTTTAATTTTCTGTATTTAGATTGGCCACAAGATTCATATTAAGGACACTGTAACTTTCAAGCAAATAGAGGGATTAAAAAAAAGAAATAAACCTCATTTGGTCACATTCCATGAGAGTATCTTAGTTAGCCTATGAACTTTTCAGTAGGCCCTTAAACTTTTGATTTTCTGTATTTAAATTGGCCACAAGATTCATATTAAGGAACACTGTAACTTTCAAGCAAATAGAGGGATTAAAAAAAAGAAATAAACCTCATTTGGTCACATTCCATGAGAGTATCTTGGTTAGCCTATGAACTTTTCAGTAGGCCCTCATAATTTTGATTTTCTGTATTTAGATTGGCCACAAGATTCATATTAAGGAACACTGTAACTTTCAAGCAAATAGAGGGATTAAAAAAAAGAAATAAACCTCATTTGGTCACATTCCATGAGAGTATCTTGGTTAGCCTATGAACTTTTCAGTAGGCCCTCATAATTTTGATTTTCTGTATTTAGATTGGCCACAAGATTCATATTAAGGAACACTGTAACTTTCAAGCAAATAGAGGGATTAAAAAAAGAAATAAACCTCATTTGGTCACATTCCATGAGAGTATCTTGGTTAGCCTATGAACTTTTCAGTAGGCCCTCATAATTTTAATTTTCTGTATTTAGATTGGCCACAAGATTCATATTAAGGAACACTGTAACTTTCAAGCAAATAGAGGGATTAAAAAAAAGAAATAAACCTCATTTGGTCACATTCCATGAGAGTATCTTGGTTAGCCTATGAACTTTTCAGTAGGCCCTCATAATTTTGATTTTCTGTATTTAGATTGGCCACAAGATTCATATTAAGGAACACTGTAACTTTCAAGCAAATAGAGGGATTAAAAAAAAGAAATAAACCTCATTTGGTCACATTCCATGAGAGTATCTTGGTTAGCCTATGAACTTTTCAGTAGGCCCTCATAATTTTAATTTTCTGTATTTAGATTGGCCACAAGATTCATATTAAGGGACACTGTAACTTTCAAGCAAATAGAGGGATTAAAAAAAGAAATAAACCTCATTTGGTCACATTCCATGAGAGTATCTTAGTTAGCCTATGAACTTTTCAGTAGGCCCTTAAACTTTTGATTTTCTGTATTTAAATTGGCCACAAGATTCATATTAAGGAACACTGTAACTTTCAAGCAAATAGAGGGATTAAAAAAAAGAAATAAACCTCATTTGGTCACATTCCATGAGAGTATCTTGGTTAGCCTATGAACTTTTCAGTAGGCCCTCATAATTTTGATTTTCTGTATTTAGATTGGCCACAAGATTCATATTAAGGAACACTGTAACTTTCAAGCAAATAGAGGGATTAAAAAAAAGAAATAAACCTCATTTGGTCACATTCCATGAGAGTATCTTGGTTAGCCTATGAACTTTTCAGTAGGCCCTCATAATTTTGATTTTCTGTATTTAGATTGGCCACAAGATTCATATTAAGGAACACTGTAACTTTCAAGCAAATAGAGGGATTAAAAAAAAGAAATAAACCTCATTTGGTCACATTCCATGAGAGTATCTTGGTTAGCCTATGAACTTTTCAGTAGGCCCTCATAATTTTAATTTTCTGTATTTAGATTGGCCACAAGATTCATATTAAGGAACACTGTAACTTTCAAGCAAATAGAGGGATTAAAAAAAAGAAATAAACCTCATTTGGTCACATTCCATGAGAGTATCTTGGTTAGCCTATGAACTTTTCAGTAGGCCCTTAAACTTTTGATTTTCTGTATTTAAATTGGCCACAAGATTCATATTAAGGAACACTGTAACTTTCAAGCAAATAGAGGGATTAAAAAAAGAAATAAACCTCATTTGGTCACATTCCATGAGAGTATCTTAGTTAGCCTATGAACTTTTCAGTAGGCCCTAATACTTTTGATTTTCTGTATTTAAATTAGCCACAAGATTCATCTTAAGGAACACTGTAACTTTCAAGCAAGTAGAGGGATTAAAAAAAGAAATAAACCTCATTTGGTCTCATTCCATGAGAGTATCTTGGTTAGCCTATGAACTTTTCAGTAGGCCCTCATACTTTTAATTTTCTGTATTTAAATTGGCCACAAGATTCATATTAAGGAACACTGTAACTTTCAAGCAAATAGAGGGATTAAAAAAAAGAAATAAACCTCATTTGGTCTCATTCCATGAGAGTATCTTGGTTAGCCTATGAACTTTTCAGTAGGCCCTCATACTTTTAATTTTCTGTATTTAAATTGGCCACAAGATTCATATTAAGGAACACTGTAACTTTCATGCAAGTAGAGGGATTTTTTTTCTCTAAAAGGAATTATTCTCAGAAGGGATACTCTCATAGAATCTGACCAAATGAGGTTTATTTTTCATAGTTCTCCTAGTTGTCCACACATTTCATTCATTGGTGTTGCAGTGCTTAGATCCCATTGGTAAAAAAAGTCATTAACAGCAGGTCAACTGAAAAGTTCTTAGGCTGACCAAGATACTCTTGTGGAATGTAACAAAATTAGGTTTATTTTTCAACATTTGTAGTCAATACACTTCATCCATTGGTGTTGCAATGCTTGGATCCCATTGGTAAAAATAGTCCTCACCAGCAGATATGACATCATCTTGATGATGAATCTTGTGGTCAATTTAACTACAGATAATCAAAAATATGAAGGTCAACTGAAAAGTTCATAGGCTGACCAAGATACTGTCCTGAAATATAACCATATGAGGATTATTTTTCAACATAGTTCCACTTGCGGTCCACACACTTCATCCATCAGTGTTGCAGTGCTTGGATCCCATCAATCAAAAAAGGCAACAGCAGATATCACATCTTCATATAAACTTTTCATCCAACCCTCATTTGGTCACATTCCATGAGAGTATCTTGGTCAGCCTCTGAACTTTTCAGTAGGCCCTCATAATTTTGATTTTTTATAGTTAAATTGACCACAAAATTCATCTTTTTTAAAAGAAACAAACCTCATTTCTTTCAAGCAAGTAGAGTATTTTTTAAAAGAAATAAACCTCATTTGGTCACATTCCATGTGAGTATCTTGGTTAGCCTATGAACTTTTCAGTAGGCCCTCATAATTTTGATTTTCTGTATTTAAATTGACCACAAAATTCATCTTAAGGAACACTGTAACTTTCATGCAAGCAGAGGAATTTTTTTTTCTCTCAAAAGAATTATTCTCAGAAGGGGTCCCTCAGTGCATTACTTGCTCCCGAATTCTTCCATCTTTTCTTTAAAAAATAAAGACTAAAAAGAGTTCAAAATGGAATAAATGAATACTTTTCATTGGTGGGATGTTTGTAAAACCAGGTCCTTTTGTCAGATGTCATTTGTTAGAGCTTAGGGTATTCTTCATCATTCTCTTTTCTAAGGAAGACAGAAAAATGAAAAAAAAAAGAAAAAAAAGGTATTGTAAACAGAAGAGAAAAAGAAACATTAAAATGAAATCAAAAAAGATCTTTTCTTGTCAAGCAAGAACTTTGTGTAAAATCTGACTCGTAGATTTGCATTCTGGAATAATTACTTGTGATTTTGGTGGAACGGAAGCTTTCAAAAAAAAAAAAAAATTTTTTTTTTCTTTCTTTTTTGTTATTTCTTTGTTTCCCCACAACAATGACAAAGAGGACAATCATGTTTTCATTTTTTATTGTTTTTTTTTCTCACTTCTTTCACAGATCTGTACATTTGTACTATGTTTAATACTGATGTCTCTTTTTTTAAAAAAGTTTCTTAATTTTTATTCATTTCTCTCTTTTATTACTTTTAATGTTATACGCTATGTTCTTCTTCTTCTTGTTTGTTTTCTCCCATTGTCATTATTATTCAAGTTGGTCTTAATGGTGGTGGTTTTAATGTTAGTGAAGAAAAATTTCCATTTATTTCTTTTTGCTTTTGACATCATCATTACTCCTTTTGTCATATAGAATATTTAAAAAAAATTGTTACTTGCCTAAAAGCCTCTTTTGGCGACCATTAAGTTGTTTAGGGCTGGTTTAGCTCAGTCGGTAGAGTAATTGACCAGGAATCGCAAGGTTCCTGGTTTGATACCAGCCCTCGCCAACTCAGCATATGGGTAGCACAGGTAAACTGAGGAACTGATGGTCTGTGTAGCGCTCCACCTCGGACACTAAAAAAAACACTCTCCTTGGTCTAGCGCTAGTGAAAAGGGGATAGACTTCCTCGCTGTCTGGCTAATACCGATTTTAGGCCACCCTGACAACTTACTTTTTATTAAGTTGGTATAGGAAGCGCATGGTGTAATGGTTGAAGTCATGGGAAATGGACTCGTCGCCCCGAGTTCAAATCCTGGACGTGGTAATTGCATTTCACTTAGCGCTAATACCCTTGGGAAAGGTATGAATCCTACTCTCCCTCCAGCTATGGGTAAATAGCAGGGCAGACTGGGTTCTTTAACCATAGCTAGGTAACCAGTCTAGGAGAAGGGAAACTCTGAATTCAAACCTGTTGAACTCCGCTTAAGAAATTGACCTTGTGTCGTATCCTGCTCGTGCGGAGGGGTTGGTAAATATATATATCCAAAATAATCCAACAAACATTTTGTTGCAAATTGAATTGGAAATTATTTTGTTCATTAAGTTCTTAATAAAGTAATAATCTATTAATAGAATTTATAATTTACTGTAAATAAATAAGAGAAAATATTCTATAATTAGCATTTAATAGTTATACCTAACAGGTACTACCACTCCAAGTCAGAGTGGACATGGGAGCAATGGTGATGAAGGGGTGCTCCACATTCCCCAGACCTTCAGAACTGGAACCTTACCATCAGATAGAATTTAACACCATTCCCAGCACATTAAGACCCTCAGCCACTGCCTTCTAGCACATATATGATAAAAAGGATTGGAGCCTGCCATAAGGGCAATAGGGTTGGGGCAAAATTTATAGGTGATAGGGTTTAACACGACCAGCCGATTCATCAGAGAGGGCCTCTCCGATCACCCGTCTATCCTAAGTAAGGGTCTAAGGGGAGTGTTGCATGTCATGGACTGCTAAGCCACCAGGATTCCATCCTTAAGCATCATGGGACACCACCCACGGCCAACAGGTGGCCCCATTGGTGGTGGGGGGCGTCTTACCCCTCTGCAGAGGTGCAGTCAGTGTATTCTAAAGTCCCAGCCGACAGGCACTTGGCAACCAAAGATCAAAACCTGGACAAGACTTCATTTCACATAGTGCTAATACTCTTGGGAAAGGTATGCATCCAACTACTCTCCCTCCAGCTATGGGTAAATAGTAGGGCAAACTGGGCTCTTTATCCTGCAAAAGGGTTAAACATGACACCGCCTCTGACTGTGAGTTAATATTTAGTTAACTAATTTCACATAC
This sequence comes from Doryteuthis pealeii, assembly GCA_023376005.1. Taxonomy (NCBI): domain Eukaryota; kingdom Metazoa; phylum Mollusca; class Cephalopoda; order Myopsida; family Loliginidae; genus Doryteuthis; species Doryteuthis pealeii. The sequence continues at coordinate 60,600,730 of CM042161.1, read as the reverse complement.
CATTGGTATTAATCTGTGGAATCAGTCTTTTCTGAGTGCTCTACTCGTGTAGCCTTGAGCCAGACTAAACAAAGCTTAGTACAGACCTATATATAAACATCTGGTGAATATTATAAGATTCTTGTTAATGTTTTGGACTTTTAGTCATTTCTGATAAACAAGAAAACAGACAGTAAAATTCTTTTATTTGTTCAGTTGTTTTTATCTAAGAATGACTTAGTGTTTAAAACTTTCTTTTTTGTTTCTATCTTACACATGTGCACGTCTTAAGTGGTAAGTGGTATCATACTTGAAAAGGAATGACTTTGACGCCAAGAATTAAGTTTTTCCTTTAAAATTTATCTTATTCTTTTATTTGTAATTTAAAAAAAAAATCTTTCTTTTTCTATTATTACTATTATTTTTATTATAATTATTATTTCACTCTTTGTGAGTTTTTTGCACCAGCGTCAACTGATGGTCTTTCACTGGAGTCCAAGTGACAACAAGTCTCCTCAGGTCTCCATGACTCTTCTGAGTATTCTTGCCAATTTCAACAATGCTATTGTCTGGATGGTCTCAATTCTTCCTTTAATTTCCAATTCCTCTTATCTGAGGACCGTTTGGGGACCGTTCCAAGTGCACCAACTACTATTGGTATCATTTTCACCCTTATATCCCACAGTTTTTAAAATTCTTTAGCAAGTATTATTATTATTATTAGCAAATATATGCACCCTCCGGGTGCAAGTATCTAAGTTTTAATATAATAAAATATCATATTAAATTAGAAAGGCTAATGAAAATGAATAAGAATGCAGATAAAAAGATTTGGAACAGAGGGAGTATGATTGAAAAATAGAACAACTTTGAAACTAACTCTTCCATCATTTTCCGTTACTCCCGTCTTTCATTGATAAATTTTCCTAATTCAACTATTTAGTTAAAATAGGAAGTAAAGAATAATATTACAGTCATTTCTTCTTGTTAATGGATTTCTTTTAATATTTATCCCCGAGATATTTGCTCATATTCAATAAGATAAAACCAAACAATTAGAAATCAATAATACTAAGCATATATTTATTAAAATCAAATTTCTAATATCAATATGCAAATTAGCCTTCCCATTCACACTATAAACCGCTATTTTGTTGTATATATAAATACAATTGCATGATATTAGTATGTAGATATTGTTAACAGTCTTAATGATGTAAAACAATTTTATTAATAATTGAGGTTTAAATAAAAATAAAATCATGGAGATTGTGATGTAAATAACAAAGGGAATTGTGACTTGAGTAGTAATATAGTTTCGGTTACAGACAGACAAACCCACAATCTCCATTATAATAAGATTATTATCATTTTACTCCTTGTAAGTTTTTCACATCAGTATAAGCTGATGGTTATTCACTGGAGTCTGAGTGACAACAAGTCTCCTCGGGTCTCCAGGACTGTTCTAAGTATTCTAGCCCATTTCAATAATGCTGTTGTCTGGATGGTCTCAATTCTTCCTCTGATTTCCAGTTCCTCTAGTCTGTTTTCTACACTTTTGGGGACCATTCCAAGTGCACCAACTACTATTGGTATCACATTCATCTTCTCATATTCCACATTTAAAATAAAAATCTTTAGCAAGTATTATTATTATTTGACTCCCTGAGAGTTCTTCACACCTGCGTTAGCTGGTGGTTCACTGGAGGCTGAGTGACAGCGGATCTCCTCAAGTCTCCAGGACTCTTCTGAGTATTCTAGCCGATCTTAACAATGCTGTTGGTTAGATGGTTTTGATTCTTCTTCTGATTTCCAATTCCTCCAGTCCTTTTTACAAACTTTTGGGGACAGTTCCAAGGGCACCAACTACAATTGATATGACCTTCATCCTTATGTTCAACAGTTTTTTCAGTTATTATTATTATTATTATTATTATTATTATTCCTTGTCAGTTTTTCACAACAGCTATGATCATGCCCTCACTGTTGTCTGAGTTAAGGCAAGTTTTTTCAGTATTCTAGCTGATCTTAACAATGCTGTTGTTTGGATGGTCTTGATTTTTCCTCTCATTTCCAATTCCTCCAGTTCCTTTTCGAAACCCTTGGGGACCGTTCCCAGGGAAACCAATTACAATTGGTACAACCATTACCTTTATGTTCACAGTATTTTTTTTCAGTTCTCTATTATTGTTATTATTATTAATGTTAATATTTTATCGGTTATTTCCTAGTTGAATAACATGATATTACAGGGTGACCCAGAAAAAACAGAACCCAAATTATTTATTTTCTAACCCCTTGTTGAGTAACATAATATGATTTGATTTTTCTTTAAAACATACTTTTGCTGTCCAAAGCAAAATAATTTTTTTCTAACTCACTATAAAAAATAATTCAATGGATAAAGACTCATACAAATTATATATTGAGCAAGATCATTTTCTCTTCTTTTCAACCATATGGATATTTTTATGATTGGACTATAAATATGCGATAAATTCCGCGCTGAACGGCTTAAGACTGCAAAATTTATTCACTAAAATTGAATTCACTGCTGATAATCGCTTTATCATAACATAATATGACAGGGTGACCCAGAAAAAAACAGAACCCACAAATTTTGTAATAAAACTGTTAATTTTAATTTTTCTTTTCTTTTGAAGTTTAAGTCTAACAAGGGTTAGGGTTTAGGGTTAGTTTAATGGGAAAATAAATAAATAATTTGGGTTCTGTTTTTTCTGGGTCACTCATGTTACTCAACTAGGAAATAACCATTTTATCTCTCATGAAATTTTTACAAAAAGAGTAATTGCCATCTTTGCAACACATTTCTCATTGTTATTCCAACTTAGTTTTATTTTTATGAATACAGTTTTTTCTTTATCAAAACCATCACTTTTACACCTAGTTTTTCTTGTTCCTTTTTGAGAATTAAAAAACAAATCTCTTCCAAGTGATCCTTCTTTTTATTTTTTTAATATTTTTCATTTTCTTCCACGATGTCTGAAGGGTCTTATTTCCCCCTCATCCTTCTCTGTTAATATCTTTGTTTTTACTGCCGTTGATACATCCTCATGACCAACATAAAGTGTGCAGTTTCAATTCTAGGCCAGCCATTAAATGATCAGAATGTCATTGCTAGCTTGGCATCAAGTTGACCAAATTCTGCGGAACTGTCAACTTACGGTCTACAGATTAGAAATCAAATGATATCATTTTCAGCAGTGGGAGTCATCTCACTGTCAGTACTTGTCTTCTACACAATGCCAGAAACGGTTGAAATCTTCCAGACTCTTTGGGGCCTCGATAAATGTCAGCACCAAGTTGTCACTTCCATGTATAGGAGCCGATTATTTCTTGTAATATCTAAGCATTTCACTTGCCTTCCTCTCTTTGTTTTTTATTTTTTATAGCGTGGAAAATCCAAGGAGAAGGTGTGTTGCCAACATTCTACATTGGATTTTACAGAATATATAACAATGTTGAAAGCTTGTTTGTTTATGGTTTATATTTGTCTCATAAGTGGCTGTAAAAGAACAGTCTTGTTTCTTATATATTTATGATATAATTCTTTAAGTGAACACTATCCAAGAATATTTTTTTTATGTTTAGCTGCAAATTTGTTTGACATTTTCATTTCATGCTATATAGGTATTCGGAACAATGTATTTACTCAACCCCCTCGCCATGGGTAGGATGTGACACAAGATCAATTTTTATGTGGAGTTTTAAGTGGTTTGAATTCAGAGTTTTCTTTCTCCTAGATTGGTTGCCTTACCAAAGCTAAGTAAAGGGCATCTTCCATTTTGGCTGAGTTATGGTTACTTTCTCTCTCTCACTGACACAGACCATATATATATATATATATATATATATGTGGTGGACGGTTATTTCCTATAAGTCTAACATAAACCACTCTTGACATAAATTATTTATTTATTTATTGATCTACTAGGAAAAAAGAAGACGGGTTAGGGTTTAGTGTTGGGGTTAGGGTTTGTTTAATGGGAAAATAAATAAATAATTTATCAGTCAAGAGTGGTTCCCCTTTGTTTATGTTAGATTTATTGGAAATAACCTGGTGGACTCTCCTATCATGAACGATAGATGAGGGTCAGCAATGAGTGATTTGTTTCCTCCCATGTTGTGCATGCTATCAAAAGACATTTTGTATTTCCTCGAGTGTGATAGCAGCCCAGCCTTGCTACGAGCTATGAAGCCACACTGACAGATGGAATTTCCTAAAGCGGGAGTCAGATGTTTTTGTTTTAAAGTTTTAGAAGTTGATGGTGTTTCAGTTTATTTTCTTCAAAGCTCTTTAATCTAGCAAAACATGTCTTACGCCATTCTTTCTGATTTGACTGTAGATTTTCCCAAGCACTCAGGTTAATATTGAGGCGTTTCAAATTATTATTCAAATTATCTTTATAGCGTAAAATTGGACAGCTAATAGAACACTTATCATTTGGTAATTGATATATATATATATATATATATATATATATATATAATGATAAATATTTTAGTCATCTATACATATATAAATGGCAGTTGATGTGTATGTATGTATGTATGTCCAGATGAAACTATGAAAATAAAACAATTAATGACCAAGTAAATACATGTACACATTAAATATCACCAGTTCTTGCTTTTTGTGCAAAAATTATGAAGATTTGATTTATATTTGAAGATATTTGAAAATTATAATATACATAGAAATAGCATTGAAATTCTACTTAAAAATGTCCAGTATCAATACATCATGTTTTTTCCCCCTTCCTCTACCCAGTTGATGCTGGGTAGCCACTTCTAGTAAATATATAAATATTCATATTAAGCTTCTTCTGTTATATCTTTTCATCATCTAATAATACATTTACAGATATAGATAAATAGTATATATCAGGAGTTTATTTCTATGTTATTTTTCTGGTTAAGTTTATAACTAGTATTACCTGAGATGGAAACCCTTGACTTGTTATCCAATGCTCTAATCACTAAACTCATTTTATAGAAATTTGTTTTTCCTTCTCCTAGACTGGTTGCCTATAATAGTATTGGATTAACAATAATGAGTTACAATTCCTTTTGCTATGTTATGATAATAAACATACAGAAAGTGAATTATTATAATATAAACATCTTTAGTATTATTTGGATTATTCGGACTATTGTCCTCATCTTTAATATTACCTGTACAATGGTTCCCTCTGGCCTTCTTCAGGTATTTCTTGTTGGAAACACACATTGGCACATCAGCCGAAACATTGTACAGATGACATTAAAGATGAGGACAATAGTCTGAATAATCCAAATGATACTAATTATCAAGCCTCATCTAAAAAATTCAGAGAAATAAATATCTTGGACCATATGACCTTTAGGCACCCCTTTTGCGATCTCATTTCAAAAGGGCATTTTTTTTCATTTACACTGTCAAAATCCGGTTGTTTGTTAGGGGTTAGGGTTAGGGTTAGGGGTTAGTTTTATAATTTTTTAAAAACTCTAAAAATCGTCTGTTAACAAACAACTGGATTTTGACAGTGTAAATGAAAAAAATGTTCTTATAAAACGAGATCGCAAAAGGGGTGCCTAAAGGTCATATGGTCCAACATCTTTACTTTTTTATACAATGATATAATAAAAATATCTTAATTTTTTTTATCTCACAGGAATTGAAGAAGAGAAAACAAAAAATTCTGGAATTAGAGAAAAAACTTGCAATCCAAACAGAGAGAAAAAATGTCGGTGTTCAGACTGAGAATATCTACCCTGAAAATAGTGTATGTATGATTTTTTTTTTCTGTTATATTTTTTTAAGCAAATTTTGTTTTAAAACTTGAATTCTTTCCTTATTTTTTTTTTTCTTTTAATCACAAGTATTTATTTTGATTCCTGATTGTTATAATAACACTGCCATATTTGTTGATGCATAAAAATCTAAAAGGATGCAGTAAAATCGTATCCCAGTGTTTTTCTTTTTTCTTCCCTCATCATTTCAAGCTAACTGTAAATACATTTCAAGCTAACTGTAAATATATTTCAATAGTTTCTATTGAAGTCAGTTAGTCTACTGTTGGTTTTAATAACAGCAGCTAACTAAGTCCAACTCAAGCAGTGTCCAAGACAGCTGGTATAAATAGGAATCAAGAATGATCCATTCATGAATCTGGGTGATTCCACTCCTTGAGTTCTGATTGGCTGCTTGACTGCTTGATTTGAATGACATTGTGGAGTCTTATATATACTTTGTCATTTTGCAGTGGACTTTGTAGCATTCGAGTTTGTATTTGAGTTACAATCGTTTGTTGCCTTGTCTTCCCAGTTCGACGGTAATTGGAACCATAATTATTCTTCAGTTTCTAAGAAATGAATTACACAGGATAGGTTACAAGGATAGGTTAGGAGTTAGACAGCTTTAGTTGGAACCCATAAATTTTCCCGGGGACTCATTCAAAGCAAATATGTGCATCCCAGGACTCACTAAATCAAAAAGCTATCAGCATCACTGCACACACACACACACACACACACACACACACACACATCTTTTGGATTTTATGTGCAGATTTTCATAAGATAAAATTTGAGGTCAACTTCAGGAAGTCATTAAAAATAGCTTTCAAGATAAGTAAAGTGATCACTGTAGACACAATTACATTTCAGTTGTATTTATTAACAACTTGGGAGTAGCCGATAAGAGAAATTGCTTTGTTCTTGAGTAGCCAGTAAGACATCTCATGAGAAATATCTTTCTCGTTGGTCCTATTTCTCTGGTAGTGAATTAAACAGGTATCCAAGACAATTTGTAGATGGTGATAATAACAGTGAAAGCAGTGATTGTGCGGGAGCAGCTGACGAGATATCCCATGAGAAATTTCTTTGTTCTGTATATTCTTTCTCTGGCAGTAAAAACAGTTTGTAAATGGTAATACTTGCAGAAAAGATATAAAGTAAAGTCTTTGGGGTGGCCTGAAGTCGGTATCAGCTAATCAGCGAGGGAGTATCCCCTTTTCACTAGCGCTAGACCAAGGAGATTGTTTTTGCATCTGTGGTGAAGTGCCACACCTACCATCAGCTCCTTACTTTACCTCACAGATCCCTGTGCTACACATACACTGAGTTTGCAAGGACCAGTATCGAACTAGAACCTTGTGGTTTCTAGCCGAATGCTCTACCAACTGAGCTAACTTGGCCCTCAAATTTCTGCATTAGATGACCCATAAGGTATTGATATGCCATTAACCTTTTGCTTTGGAAAGTGGATATATCACCTCAAACTATCATCATTATTAACAGTGGAAAGTGGATTTACCCCACGATTTTGAAAAAAAAAAACTCCTCTTATTCTACAAGAAGCAGATTGACCCTCAGTCACTTCAGAACATTGTATCAACCCTTGCCACTCTAGTATCAGTTTTATTCCACTTATGAGTTTGTCCTTACTTCTCCAGCAGTATCCAGCATATCTTGTTGATTTTACTTTGATGACTTGTGTGATAGGAGGCAAGTGGCTCTACAGCTTCTTTATTGTAAGGTGCTGTTTTGGGATTTTTCAAGACAGCACTGATATGTCTACAGAAGAACATCACTTATGAGTTCATCCTTACTTGTCCAGTGAAGAATAATTAAAGTTCCAATTACCGTCGAACTGGGAAGACAAGGCAACAAACGGTTGTAACTTAAATACAAACCCGAATGTCACAAAGTCTACTGCAGAATGACAGGATATATATAAGACTCCACAATGTCATTTAAATCAAGCAGTCAAGCAGCCAATCAGAACTCAAGGAATGGAATGACCCAAATCACCCAAATTCATGATGGGTCATTCTTGATTTCTATATATACCAACTGTCTTGGACATTGCTTAAGTTGTACTTAGTTAGCTGCTGTTGTTCAAACCAACAGTAGACTTACTGACTTCAATATCTTGTTCATCTTACTTTGATGGTTTGTGTGATAAGAGGTGAGTGGCTGTACAGTTGCTTTTTATGGGGGACTGCTTTTCGGATCTGTTCAAGACAACATGCAGTATTTTTGTGTAGTTCCTATCTACTTATTTATCTGTGATAAGTTAAATTTGGATGTATAAAAGTACGTCTCAATCAATCGGCTGGTCACGTCAAGCCCTACACCTATATGATTGCCCCAACGCTATTGCCCTTATGGCAAGCCCCAACCCCTTTTTATCATATGTGTGCTAGAAGCAGTGGCTGCAGGTCTACATGTCTTGGGAATGACGTTAAACTCTATCTGATGGTGAGGTTCCAGTTCTGGAGGTTTGAGGAATGTGGAGCACCCCTTCATCACCACTGCTCCCTGGTCCACTCTGACCCGGAGTGGTAGTACCTGTTAGGGACCCATCTATGGGTTAAATAGAAAACACGAGTTTATAAACAAAATTGTATTATCCATTAAAAATGTAATTATTTCAAAACTTTGTCAGCATTAAACATTTTTGTTACCAATAGAAGTATTCAGCATAAAATAACCCAAGGGGTTGACATGCCGTAAAACCCAACCAACCAAAAGTACATGTCTCATCGTAACATCAGAAAACAGCAATGGCATGATACACATTAAAAAGAAAAGATTTTCAGTTAATTTTGTCGAAAAAAAAAGTATTTTCTAAAATAAAATGATTAACACCATTATGATAAGTGACATACTCTTATGGACACCTACACATGGACACACTAGTATAGGCTGACCAGCAAAAACCTACATCAGTCAGTTCTGTGCAGATTATGAATGCTATAGAGAAGACCTGCCAGAGGCGATGACTAATAGGGACAATTGGCAAGAAAGAGTCATGGGAATCCGTACTCTCAGCACGACTTTATGATAATGATGGGAATAACTATGAAATTTAAGTACACAGTAAAGTAAGTAAACGTAAAGTCATCAGTAAGTAAAAGTGTCGGGTGCCTAAAGTCGGTATAAACCAATCAGCAAGGGAGTCTATCTCCTCTTCACTAGCGCTAGACCAAGGAGAGTATTTTTGTGTCAGAGGTGGAGCACCACACCTACCATCAGTTCCTTACTTTACCACACAGATCCTTGTGCAACTCATAGGCTGAGTTGGGGAGGGACGGTATCGAACTGGGAACCTTGTGGTTTCTAGCCGAACGCTCTGCCGACTGAGCAATCCGGCCCTATATCAAAAATCTCTGGCTGAGTTAAAAATTGGTTTGCTGATTTTGTTCTCCACCTCAATAACCACTAGGCCACTCACACCATAGAGATTAAAAACTGACGCAAATTTCCTTAAAACTCCCTCAGTCATTTTGGAAAGAGATAAAAAAATGATATTTAATGGAGCTTATCAAGCTGAAACATATCCTTTTTGAATCTGCATTGGTAGATTCTGTGTTTTTAGAGATAAGAAAGTTCTGGTTATATTGAAGAATTTCCTTTATAAGACTTATAAATATTGAGAGAGAAAATATGATTTATATAGGATGAAAGACTGTCATAAAAATACAAAGTGGTTTAAGAGTTGGATATGTCTTTGTAAAGTAATATTATCACAGGCCATTCTATGGTAGTGAACCAGAGAAAATTAAAAGATGTGTAACATTCAAGCTTTCTATTCATTAAAAAATCAGGGTATATCAAAAATGTTTAAATTTTTAAATCAAATGAGACTTAATAAAAAAAACCTAAGGGCTTTTTGGTCGATGTAGGTCCTTGCTGGACGGCCCACATTAGCATGCCCATGTTTTGGCTTCCACAGGAGAATGCCACTTATGAGCTCGTCCTTGCTTCTCCAGCAGTGTTGTGCATGCTTAGTCTGTCTTACTCAGATGGTTTGTGAGATGGGGGGAAGGTGGCCATACAGCTGTTTCCTTGTGGGGTACTGTTTCCACGACTTGTTTAAGACTGCACGCAGCATTCTTGTGCAGCTCCATCTAGCTTATTCTCAAGGTGCTTCGTTAGGTTCCAAGTGGTGCAGCCATACTGCAGCACTGACATAACCGCAGCCTGGAAGAATTGCCGCTTTAGCTTGTCAGTGAGATTGGACCTCCATATGACTGATAATCTGTTAGTAGCCAACCATGCCTTTGCTATTCGTGTATTAACATTGCTTCTGTGGATGAGACATTAGTTTGTTAATTGTTCTACTGCTTTATCTAATCAAACATACCACCCTGTTGGTGGGGCGTTAGAATGCACCGACTGCACCTCTGCAGAGGGGTAAGACTCCCGCAATGGGGCCACCTGTTGGCCGTGGGTGGCGACCCATGATGCTTAAGAATAGAACCCAGGTGGCTGAGCAGTCCATGACTTGCAATATTCCACTTTAGTCTTTTCTTGGGCTAGATGGGCGGTCGGAAAAGCCCCATCCAATCAATTAGCTGGCCACATCAAGCCCTAGCACCTATATGATTGCCCCAACTCTATTGCCCTTATGGCAACCCCCAATCTTTCTTAACATATGGGTGCTAGAAGGTGGTGGCTGAGGGTCTACATGTCCTGGGAATGACATTAAACTCTATCTGATGGTGAGGTTCCAGTTCTGGAGGTTTGGGGAATGTGGAGCACCCCTTCATCACCATTGCTTCCTGGTCCACTCTGACCCAGAGTGGTAGTACCTGTTAGGGTCCCATCTATGGGTTGAATAGAAAAACATGAGTTTATAAACAAAATTGTATTATGCATTAAGAATGAATTTATTTCACAACTTTCTCGGCATTAAATGACCCACCAAGGTTGATATGCCATAAAACAAAACAAAACAAACCAAACTAAACTAATCAAACATAAAATCCTTGTTTTATGATAGAATACACAATTTAGTTGAAAGGAAATAATATGTATACCACAAATAGGATGCAACACAAGGTCAGTTTAAATTCCTGTGATGTGTGTTATATATCATTAAGAAATAAAGCTTTACATAGTATATGGTGTGAACAATTTGCATACTGGTTTTAACAAAACCATGTTTAATAAATAATAATTTTTTTATTATTGATTTCTGATATTATTGTTGTATTCTCAAATGTATTAAAAGCAATCCAATGTATAATAGGATATTATACATATATTATTGAAATCAATATGAATAAAGTAAAAATAAGTTAGTTTTTTGTATTCGTATCTAATTTCATAAGTCTTTCTAATTTATTATAATATTCAATTGTATTAAAACCTAAATACTTATGCTCGGTGGGAACATTTTTTTGCTAGTAGAAATTAAAATATGGTTTCCTGTATGAATTAATTCACTGTCAATGGTCTGGAAGATAAAACAAATATGTGCTATATATCAAGATGTCAAAAATGTTGCATATTGTATGTATATGTATATATATGTATATATGTATATATGTATATGTATGTATACTTGTATACTTAGATTCTGTTAGGTTGTATCTGTCAATTTTGTCTTAGTTGCTGTCTTCTCTCTGTTCTTCTGGATCTTCTTGTTAGGCTTTTCATGTCTTGATCTTGCCTTGTGTTGTTTTAGTTTTAATTAATAAACACAAGGTGATGTTTGCTTCTTTAGAGCTCTATATTTATTGTCATAAACCCAGATCACAACAAACATGCATTGAGAAGTTGGCCTTTGTCCAATCACAGCTGAGATCAATTACAGGTTAAAATCTTTCAATCAAATTACCTGTATTTTTCCATGAAACCATTATTTTAATTTCACTACTCTACTGTACATAATTGATAGGCCACCCATCAATTATGTAACAATTAGTGCAAATAGCTTTGTCCAGGACTTGAACTTTGTTTGCTGATTACATTACCTTCAACGATAACCATTACGTAAAGCATGCTTCCACTGTAATGTATCTGCAGATTCTGGTTGTATAGCTGTACCTTAAGGTGCTCAGTCTGCCACTCATAATACTGGCACAGCTGCTATGTAACCTTGTCAGCTGGGGCTTTAGAATACCGACTGCACCTCTGCAGAGGAGTAAGAAACCCCCACCAATCAGGCCACCTGTTGGCCATGGGTGGCGACCTGTGATGCTTAAGGACGGAATCCTGGTGTATGAGCAGTCCATGACATGCAACACTCCACTTAGACCCTTACTTAAGCTAGATGGGTGGTCGGCGAGACCCCCTTCGATAAATTGGCTGGTCATTTCAAGCCCTAGCACCTATATGATTGCCCCAACCCTATTGCCCTTATGTCAAGCCCCAAACCTTTTTATCATATAGGTGCTAGAAGGTGGTGGCTGAGGGTCTGGGAATGACATTAAACTATGTTGATGGTGAAGTTCCAGTTCTGGAGATTTGGGAATGTGGAGCACCCCTTAATCACCATTGCACCCAGGTCCACTCTGACCCGGAGTGGTAGTACCTGTTAGAGTCTCATCTATGGGTTAAATAGAAAAACATTAGTCTATAAAAAAAATTGAGTATGCATTAAGAATGAATTCTGTTTCAAAACTTAGTTGGCATTAAATAACCCACCAAGGTTGATGTGTTACATATTATGTGTGTTATGGGTTGTTGACAAGACCCTGTAGTTAGTTTGAAATAGGTTCGTTGGAGTTAAAAGCATAGATTTCCATTGGAAAAATACCAGAACAGTTAGTAACCTCATCTGACCCCTAGAAAACATGTCACTAGTTTGAGAAATCAGTTTCAACAGGAGATTGACACAGGATAGATATGCCACTGTGAGGTTGATTCTCCCATGTGGTGAATAAACATGGGCAGAAATAAATCCATTAAGAATGAATTCTGTTTCAAATCTTTATCGGCATTAAATTGACCCACTGAGGTTGATATGCCATAAAAGAAAAAACAAACCAAACCGTTACCTTCAACGATAACTATTATGTAAAGCATACCTCCACTGTAACACATCTGCAGATTCTGTTTTTTTAACTGCGCCTTAAGGTGCTCAGTCTGCCACTCATAATACTGGCACAGCTGCTATGTAAGATTTGTATTTTGTTGTTATTTTTTTATAGGTAACTCATTTATCATGACTTACAAAAGATATAACAGCCAGTTTACAATTTCTACCTTTTGAGAAACAACTACTTAAAAAAATATAAATAAAGAACACAATTCCCTAACCTCTAGACATAAAATAGCCCCAGATGGATTGACATGGTATTAAAATCAATCTGCTATTTTTTTTGTTAGCATCTTTTATTCATATAAATTCATAATATCAAATTATCTTACCTGGTTTTCTATTATTTTATAATTGCTTTTCAACCTTTGTGTTGAGAGGTGCAAATTTACTGTCCAGTCTAAGAGGACGATCCCTCCAGGCAACACCTGCCCCCATTTTCTAAAAGAAATGTGGGTGGGGTTTATATCCTAGGTGCCTGAGGTGTTCCCATAAAGAGTAATGATGATGGGACAAGGATACATTTTTTGTAACTGGTCCCTGGGAAGCTAGGATCCTGTGGGAGATGTCCCCATTAAACTGACCTTGTGTCACATACTGCATTATGAGTCAGGTAGGTAAATAAATACTTTCCATATATATATATATATATATATATATATATATATATATATATACATATTTTTTTTAATACTGCCTTTTAGCTAAATTGTGTATTCCATCATAAAAGAATGATTTTGATTAGATTAGTTCAAGGAATTTTTTTACCATCTTGGAGCAAAATTATAATGTTACATACGTTCGGCTAGAGACTGCAAGGTTCCTAGTTCGATACCGGCCCCCGCCAACTCAGCGTATGATTAGCACAGGGATCTGTGCGGTAAAGTAAGGAGCTGATGGTAGGTGTGGCGCTTCACCTCAGACGTAAAAACAATCTCCTTGGTCTAGCGCTAGTGAAAAGGGGATAGACTCCCTCGCTGATTGGTTGATACTGACTTTAGGCCGCCCTGAAGACTTTACTTACTTACTTTACTTACATATATGGAGATGTTGGCAAGGCTTAGAATATGCTGACTATATCCCCTGTAGAGCAGTAAAACCACCCCCACCCCTGAAAAAAAAAGATGTGTGTTCTTGGTATGATGCTAAACTACATTGATGGTGAGGCTACAGTTCTGGAGATTCTCTTCATTGTCATCAGGTTTACTCTGACTTGGAGTGGTTGTACCTGTTAGAGTTCCATCTTTGAGTCAAATAGATCTGTTTGAAAATTATTCATATTCAATTAAACCATGTAAAAAAAAAAAGAAGTCTTACAAAAATGTAAATTTGATTGTGAGATAGCAATTTCCTAACCATAGATGGATTAAGATTACATTAACAATCTTGTAGATTGGTCTGATAGTTGGCAAATGAGATTCAACACAGCTAAATGCAAGGTACTGCACATAGGAAGAAATAACCCTAAACACGAATATTCTATGAGAAAAAATCTCTCTAATGAAAGAGAAATACTAAGGGATACAGAGTTAGAGAGAGACCTTGGTGTGAATGTGGACCCTGAATTAAAATTTTCCAAGCACATAGGAATACAAGTGAATAAAGCAAATAAGATATTAGGATTAATACGGAGGTCATATGAATACATGGATGAAGAAATGCTGAAAAATTTGTACACTGCATTCGTAAGACCTCATTTGGAGTTTGCTAATGTGGTTTGGAGCCCAAGACTCATCAAGGACACAAAACCATTGAGGGAGTCCAGAGGAGAGCTACTAGATTAGTGAATAATTTAAAATCCCTTTCATATGAAGAAAGACTTAGGAACATTGACCTACCAAGTATGGTTTTCCGACGTATGAGAGGGGATATGATTGAAGCCTACAAATACATGCATGGTTTTTATTCAACGAACTCTGACCTACTAAACATTGCTCAAAATACCTATACAAGGGACATAAATTAAAACTCCTTAAAAAATCTTGTAAAGCAAACACAAGACAAAATTATTTTAGCTACAGAGTGGTGAATACATGGAATAAACTACCTTTTTCAGTAGTGAATGCCCCATCTCTAAACTCCTTCAAGGCAAAGTTGGATAATCTGTGGAATGATATTAAATATTCTGTGGATTTAAAATGAATATTTATAAGGAACAGCTGACAGGTCTCAGACCTAATATACTAGCTGAAAAGATTATTATTATTATTATTATTATAAGATGTTGTCAAAATCTATCCATCATATTATGGAGAATATTTTACATGGAGGAAATTTTATGTTCCAGATCTATGATAATTTTCTTAATGACATTTGCATCAAGAAGACAACGCAATGAAATCAAAGATCAATTTCTTCATTTTAGAAAAAAAAAAGAAACAGTTCAAATTAAAGAGTATATGTATATTTACCATCTGATTAAAACAAAAACAAACTGGGACATCTCTCTCTATTTATCTAACCCTTTTATCCCCATTATTGTCCCAGTTGGATCTCATTTTAATTTTAACTCTTAAAGCATCACAAAAAAAGTAAAGTCATCAGAGTAGCCTAAAGTTGGTATCAACCAGACATTGAAGGAGTCTATCCCCTTTTCACTAGTGCTAGACCAAGGAGATTGTTTTGGCAACTGAGGTGGAGTGCCAGACCTACAATCAGCTCTCACTTTACTGCACAGATCCTTGTGCTACTCATACACTGAGTTGGCAAGGGCTGGTATCGAACCTGAACATAATTGTTCAATATATGTAACATTATAATTTTGTTCCAAAATGGAAAAAAAATTTCCTAAAACTTCATACACAAATCATAAACTTAAAAAAATGGCAGTGAAAAATCTAATTTGGTATTGAAAAGGTTAAAAAATGGATATTATTTTCTGTATTCAGTGTCATCTTCAGTTTGTCAAATTTTAGACTATCTTTCATGTTTGTATGCTTAACAGAAGAATTAATTTGTTCATCTTAAAAAGAAAACAAAAAGAAACCCAGTTCAAATCAAAGAGTACATATATATATTTACCATCTGATTAAAACAAAAAAACAAAACAAAAACAAACTTGAACATCACTCTCTACTTATTTAACCCTTTTATCCCCACTGGAACACTGTTGTCCCAGTTGGATTTCATCTTAATCTTAACTCTTAAAACACCATACTCAAAGTATTATTGTTCCATATATGTGACATTGGCAAAAAAATTCCTTAAAACTTCAGACTCAAATCATAAACTTAAAAAAAAAAAATCAAATTTGGTCGTGAAAGTGTAAAAAAAAAAATATGGATATTATTTCCTATATTCGGCAGCATCTTCATTTTATTCTTCAATTAAATTTTAGACTATCTTTCATGTTTGTATGCTTAACAAAAGAATTAAATATGAACCAAATTGTACATTGGCAAAAAATTTCCTTAAAAGTTCATAAACTTTAAAAAAATCAAATTTGATAGTGAAAGTGTTAAAAAAATATGGATATTATTTCCTGTATTCAGTGTTGTCCCCATTTTATTCTTCAGTTATTTTGTCAAATTTTAGACTATCTTTCATGTTTGTATGCTTAACAAAAGAATTAAATATGAACCAAATTGTACATTGGCAAAAAAATTCCTCAAAAGTTCATAAACTTTAAAAAATCAAATTTGATAGTGAAAGTGTTAAAAAAATATTGATATTATTTCCTATATTCAGTGTTGTCTCCATTTTATTCTTCAGTTATTTTGTCAAATTTTAGACTATCTTTCATGTTTGTATGCTTAACAGAAGAATTAAATATGAACCAAATTGTTCATTGGCAAAAAAATTCCTTAAAAGTTCATGCTCAAATCAAAACTTAAAAAAAATCAAATTTGATAGTGAAAGTGTTAAAAAAATATGGATATTATTTCCTGTATTCAGTGTTGTCCCCATTTTATTCTTCAGTTATTTTGTCAAATTTTAGACTATCTTTCATGTTTGTATGCTTAACAAAAGAATTAAATAAGAACCAAATTGTACACGTCAATATGTGTACATTAATTTCCAGTTGATTTGGCTATTTAAGCCAATAAAAACCATAAAACTGACATGAATGTGAAAATCTAATTGTTTATGTACAAACTACTTCTTGCTCCTTTTTGTTTATTTTTTATTTATCTATTTTTTTTAAAAATGTCTTCCTTCTTTATATATACATTTTTTTTTTTTTTTGCTTTCTTAAATTTCTGATTAGATACTCAAGTCTTTCTTAGCTTTGTCGTTTTTCCCTTTCTGCATTGCTTCACATCCAGCTCACTTGCTCGTCTTGTTTATTTCGTTCATCCCCTTCATCTGTCATGTCTAGTGAAGAGTTTGAATAAAGATGACTATCAATTGTTCCCACTTGACATCACTCTGAGGAATGGATAACAGAATTAACAAATTGAATTGAGCTGGTCACTTGGGACTGTCAGGATCTGTTTAGAATGTCAAGCCACAAGCGATGACTCTACGTTTATCTGTATAGGGTCTCTCTGAGGAATTGGTTAAAACGTATTTATTCTTCTCTTCTTTCTTTCTTCTTTTGCTTTGCATTCTTGCTTTCATTTCTCTCTTCGGTTCTTTCTTTCTTTTAATACTTAGGTATATTTTCTTTCATTTCTTTTCTTTTTGTCTTTTTTTTTCAATTCCCAGAGCTTTGTATTCTTTCATGTTTAAAGAACTCTTAGCAGATTAATACTGAGTAAATTTGAAATTATATTCTTTAAAAACAGGAAAAAGCAAATCTTTACTTAAAGAACACTTGTATGTAAAAGCAGTCCATCAATTCTGAGTGATTTTTCTTTAAACAGTTTGCCTTCACTTGTGCTTTACAGGTTTTTTTAAAATTTATTTAGATCATCTGATGGCATTATAAAATTGTGCATGGGAATGTGTATGTATGTGTGTGTGTATGTGTATTTATTTATGAAAAAAGAAGGTCCGCAAAATGTATCGTTCTCAGAAAAAAATGTTTTATTCCTTTTATTTCACATACGCAACACGTGTTTCAGATATTCTAGTATCTTCTTCAGGCTTTGATCAATACATATATTGATATACATATATATATACACATATACACATACATAGGTTGTGCGTGTTTCTGTAATTTTTCTGTTATGGTTGTTTAATAAAGGTTGAACGCTACGTTATTCTTTTCAATATTTGCGTGCGATTTGCACGTGACCTGCATGTGACCTGCGCAAAAATTGAAGAAAAATGATGATGTAACGTTCCACAATCTTTGCGCGTAAGTCACACGCATTTATTTATATACCGTATTTGACGGCATATAAGATGCACCCCCATTTCAGCAGGTCAGATTCAGGAAAAAAAGTGTTTAGTGTATTTAAGCATATATTGTTGAAAACAGTTTAGCTGTGTTTGGTTATAACAATATCAGCCATAAAATAAGCATGCATGTATTTAGGGTAGGTAAAAGTACTGAGTGTAAGCTGGGTTAGTGAGCATCATAGAAAAGATTAGCCTAGGCCTATGGGAGGTCTCAAACTTCATCTACGATGTATAAGATGCAGTGCAATTTTTGAGCCAAAATTTAGGAAAAAAAGTGCGTCCTATATGCGGTTTAATACGGTATATCTATATATATACAGCTTTTTAATTTAGTGCATCCTGGGATGCATGTATTTCATTTGAATGACTTCCCGGGAAATTTGATGGGTCCCAACTAAAGTTTCTTAATGAATTGTAGAGTTTTTATCTATGAACATCCAAAACCATCTAACTCCTACCTCATACCCCATACAATGTAATTCGTTTCCAAGAAAATATTGAAATATAATTACAGTGAACTGGAAATGGTGGGGTAAGGGAAAAAAAGATACTAGGACGCATGGATATGATTTTTATGTGTCAGTGACACAGGACGCATACCTATCAGTATTTCATATATATATATATATATATATATATATTTATATATATATATGCATTATAAAATTGTGCTTGTATGTGTATGTGTGTGTGTGTGTATATGTATATATGATTATTTACCAACCTCTTCACATGAGCAGGATGTGACACAAGGTCAATTTCTTAAGCGGAGATTTGAAGCAGGTTTGAATTCAGAGTTTTCCTTCTCCTAGATTCGCTACCTAGCCAAGGTTAAAGATCCCAATATGCCCTACTATTCACCCATAGCTGGAGGGAGAGTAGTTGGATTCATACCTTTCCCATGGGTATTAGCGGTATGTGAAATATAAACAGCTTCGTCCAGGACTTGAATTTTGTGTGGACAAGTCCATTTCCTGCCACTCTAAATATTACACCATGCACATCCACTGTGTGTGTGTGCATATATATATATATATATATATATATATATATATATGCATGCATTATAAAATTGTGCATATCTGTGTATATATGTATATATATATGTATGTGTATGTATATATATGTTTGTATGTATTTTTTTTAGATCATCTGATGCCATTGTGCGTGTGTGTGTATATATACATATACATGCATTATAAAATTGTGCATGTGTGTGTGTGAGCATGCATGTGTATATGTACATATTTTATAAAAAAGAAGAATGTCCGCAAAATGTATTGTTCTCAGAAAAAAAAAAAAATTTTTTATTCTTTTTATCTTAAGATTAAAAGAATTAAAAAAAAAAAATTAAAAAAAAAATTTTTTTTTCTGAGAACTTAAATTTCTCCCGTTGGAACCAGAACAACATTTTATATATATATACATATATATATATATGTGTGTGTGTGTGTGTGATAATTGTCCAAAATCACTGTTGATGTTTACATTGCTATTGATAATATAGAGGGCTATATATAAGTAAATAGTGCTCAATATCGTAGATAGAGCATGTCTATCTAAGTTTTATTGTAGACAAGAAATCTATTCACTTGGTTACTGATAGTTTCTCACCTATGCGTTTTTCAAATTGGTTCGAAAATTGCATAGCCAAGAAACTACCATTGACTTCATGTCCTTACTACCTTAACTTTGATATGACTGGTAAGTAAATGATGATTCAATTTGGGATCATTGAAATCTCACAGTACAACCATACTGTATGCTCTTTTAGGTGCAGACATATATATTCATACAAGGATTTTTATAAATCCCTAAGAGAGCTCAATCTATAATAACCAATAAATCAATTATATACAGAACAATATTTAACTTTCAAAAAAATAAAAACTTAACACAACCTTTAATTAAATTTTTTTTCCAAGGTTAAAGGTTTATCAAGTGATATATGATCTCCATTTTATGTTGAATTCAAAAATACCATTCATTATGTTGGTCAGGTCTTGTTTTTAAGATATGCTTGAATACTTCACAACAAGTTGTACATAATAATAGCACTCATTCAAAAGCCCATGAACTCTACTTGTCACAGTTATAATATTATGCTATACATTTCAAGTAAGAGCTGGTATCTTAAAAATTTAATCTGATTAAAAAAAAATGATTATGACTTTTGGGTTCAATGTAAAAAAAACTGTTCTAGAATCTGCTATTATATATTCAACCTTGAAAACATTGCAGACCAGTGTAATCAGGAATTCTATAAAATCTCTGAAGTCTCTCATAAATTCAAGCCCTAGCACCTATATGACTGCCCCAACCGTATTGCCCTTATAGCAAGTCCAAACCCTTTTTATATATGTGCTAGAAGGTGGTGGCTGAGGATCTTCATGTTCTGGGAATTATGTTAAACTCTATTTGATAGTGAGGTTCCAGTTTTGGAGGACTGGGGAATGTGGAGGACCCCTTCATCACCATTACTTCCGGGTCCACTCTGACCCGGAGTGGTAGTACCTGTTAGTCTCATCTATGGGTTAAATAGAAAAACATTAGTCTATAAAAAAAATTGAGTATCCATTAAGAATCAATTCTGTTTCAAAACTTAGTTGGTATTAAATAACCCACCAAGGTTGATGTGTTACATATTATGTTGTGAAAAGACCCTGTAGTTAGTTTGAAATAGGTTGATTGGATTTTTTTTTATTTTTCCATTGGAAAAATACCAGAACAATTGGTAACCTCATCTGACCCCTAGAGAACATGTCACTAGTTTGAGAAATCAGTTTCAACCGGAGATTGACACAGGATAGACGTGCCACTGTGAGGTTGATTCATCCATGCGGTGAATAAACATGGGCAGAAATAAATCTTGATCAAGAAAATAAAAGTCTTGTGAGTTGATTGATTTGCGTGACTAAAGAGTTAGACCAGAAGAAGCCCTTAGAAGAGACTAGACAACATGACCGCCATAGAAGACAAAAAGGAAACAACCAGAAGCAGTAAAGCAGAAATGAAGAACACATAAGACTTTACTTTAAATATATGCTCCTACATTTGGGGCGCTGGTGGTTGTCGTCAGTGATGTAATCTGCAGGGTTCATTGGGAAGTTTCGGGTCTTCCAACATCAGACTTCCCTCACCCTGCTGACCCTATCAGAGGTGATCAAACTCTGGTACAACCACCAACAATAGCCACTAAAAGACGTTTTGACAAGAAACAAATTTTGGGGGGATGGTTGTCTCTCTCTCTCTACCATCCGAGTCTCCTATCTCGATTATATACCCGACGATATGATGAGGTATACAACAGATATGCTGTAAAACAAAACAAACCAAACTAAAATTCAAATTCTATTTTAAAGCATTATGTATGTAGAAAATCAATTAGAAGAAGAAGCTGGAGATCAATAAGAAGTTGACTGATCACTTGTAGAATGATAATCATTGCTCCAGTTTGCAGTATAAATCTTTTCCTTTTTGTAAGGAACCTCATTAACCTGGCAGTTGGGATATAAAAGTAGACTTTTTTTGTTTGACAAGTTTTCATTGAGCAATTCCTTTTTATGTATAAAAGAAAGCAGTTATTGTCATCTGATATCAATGGGATGCCTTCATTTAAAAAAAAAAGGAAGAAATAAAGAAAGAAAAAGACAAACAATTCCCTGGTTTTCATTCCTTCATTTTTTAGTCTTCCTTTACATCACTGCTTTAAATCTTTATATCTTATTTTGCATCTTGTATAAAAAAAAATTCCACAGTTCCATTGGAATGTCTTTTCCTTTTCTTTGTAAATCTCTTTCACCTTATTTTATTGTCTAACAATTTCCCACTGCAACAATAATTTTTTTGCGAGGAATCCCCATGGCATAATGGTTAACATGCTGGACTATGCCATCATACTAAGTGAGTTTCAACTCCAGTCATCCCCTTTTCCAAACACTCTCTTTTTTTCCTCATTCCCAAATACTCCTTTCCCTGTTTCCAAACCCGCTTTCTTTCTTTCCTTTTTTCCAAACGTTCTCTTTCTTTCCTCTTTCCCAAACACTCTTTCTTTCCTCTTTTCCAAACACTCTCTTTCTTTCCCCTTTTCCAGACACTCTCTCTCTCTTTTCCCTTTTCCAAACACTCTCTTTCTTTCCCCTTTTTCAAGCATTCTCTTTCTTTCCTTTTTTCCAAGCACTCTCATTCTTTCCCCATTTCCAAGCACTCTCTTTCTTTCCACATTTCCAAGCACTCTCTTTCTTTCCCCATTTCCAAACACTCTCATTCTTTCACCTTTTCCAGACATTCTCTTTCATTCCCCTTTTCCAAACACTCTCTTTCTTTCCCGTTTTCCAAACACTCTCTTTCTTTCCCTTTTCCAACACTCTCTCTTTCCCCTTTTCCAAACACTCTCTTTCTTTCCTCTTTTCCAAACACTCTCTTTCATTCACCTTTTCCAAACACTCTCTTTCTTTCCCTTTTCCAAACACTCTCTTTCTTTCCCCTTTTCCAAACACTTTCTTTCTTTCCCCTTTTCCAAGCACCTCTTTCTTTCCCTATTTCCAAGCACCCTCTTCTTTCCCCATTTCCAAACATTCTCTTTCTTTCCCCTTTCCAAGCACCCTCTTTCTTTCCCCATTTCCAACATTCTCTTTCTTTCCCCTTTTTCCAAACACTCTCTTTCTTTCCCTTTTCCAAGCACCCTCTTTCTTCCCCTTTTCCAAGCACCCTCTTTTCTTTCCCCTTTTCCAAACACACTCTTTCTTTCCCCATTTCCAAACATTCTCTTTCTTTCCCCTTTTCCAAGCACCCTCTTTCTTTCCCATTTCCAAACACTTCTTTCTTTCCCCTTTTCCAAACATTCTCTTTCTTTCCCCTTTTCCAAGCACCCTCTTTCTTTCCCCATTTCCAAACACTCTCTTTCTTTCCCCTTTTCCAAGCACCCTCTTTCTTTCCCCATTTTCCAAAACATTCTCTTTCTTTCCCCTTTTCCCAAGCACCCTCTTTCTTTCCCATTTCCAAACACTTTCTTTCTTTCCCCTTTTCCAAACATTCTCTTTCTTTCCCCTTTTCCAAGCACCCTCTTTCTTTCCCCATTTCCAAACACTCTCTTTCTTTCCCCTTTTCCAAACATTCTCTTTCTTTCCCATTTCCAAACATTCTCTTTCTTTCCCCTTTTCCAAGCACCCTCTTTCTTTCCCTTTCCAAGCACCCTCTTTCTTTCCCTATTTCCAAGGACCCTCTTCCTTTCCCCTTTCCAAACACTCTCTTTCTTTCCCCTTTTCCAAACACCCTCTTTCTTTCCCATTTCCAAACACACTCTTTCTTTCCCCTTTTCCCCTTTTCTCCCTTTCCAAGCACCCTCTTTCTTTCCCCATTTCCAAACATTCTCTTTCTTTCCTGTTTTCCAAACACTCTCTTTCTTTCCCCTTTTTCAAACACTCTCTTTCTTTCCCTTTTCCAAACACTCTCTTTCTTTCCCTTTTCCAACACTCTCTTTCTTTCCCTTTTCCAAACACTCTCTTTCTTTCCCCATTTCCAAAAACTCTCTTTCTTTCCCCTTTTCCAAACACTCTCTTTCTTTCCCCATTTCCAAAAACTCTCTTTCTTTCCCCTTTTCCAAACACTCTCTTTCTTTCACCTTTTCCAAAAACTCTCTTTCTTTCCACTTTTCCAAACACCTCTTTCTTTCCTCTTTTCTAAACACTCTCTTTCATTCCCTTTTCCAAACACTCTCTTTCATTCGCCTATTCCAAACACTCTCTTTCATTCCAAACATTCATTCGCCTATTCCAAACACTCTCTTCTTTCCCCTTTTCCAAACACTCTCTTTCTTTCCCCTTTTCCAAACACTTTCTTTCTTTCCCCTTTTCCAAACACTCTCTTTCCCCTTTTCCAAACACCTTTTCCAAACACTCTCTTTCTTTCCCCTTTTCCAAACACTCTCTTTCATTCCCCTTTTCCAAACACTCTCTTTCATTCCCCTTTTCCAAACACTCTCTTCCTTTCCCCTTCTCCAACACTCTCTTTCTTTCCCTTTTCCAAACACTCTCTTTCATTCACCTTTTCCAAACACTTTCCCCTTTTCCAAACACTCTCTTTCATTCCCCTTTTCCAAACACTCTCTTTCATTCGCCTATTCCAAACACTCTCTTCCTTTCCCCTTTTCCAAACACTCTCTTTCATTCCTATTTTCCGAACACTCTTTCCTTCGCCTTTTCCAAACCTTTTTCTTCTTCCTCATTTCCTTTTTTTAATTCCTTCCTTTTCCCTTCAAAAAATCTCTTTCATTTGCTATTCATGCTTAATATGTTTGGTTGATCATACACTTCAAGAACTCCCACTGCACACCCAATCTAAAAATAAATTCCACACCTAGTAGCTATATGTCAAAATACAGGACACATTCAGTGGAAACACTCGCTAATATAATCCACCACACCTGAATGTTCTTTTTTTTTCTCTTGATATCAGAAATTGTGCTCAGGTGACGATTTGGTTATGGAACTTTTTTTTTTACAGCGTGAGATATCAGAAAACTTTTTTGAATAATAACCTCATTATAATTCCTTTACTGCTTTTCGGAATGTCACTGTTTTCTCAGTCAGTATTCTATCGTATCTTATTGCTATTTGTACAAGAATAAAAAAAACCAATGAGAAATTCTTGACTTGATTCAAGACAACCTTCAATATATCAACCAAAACAGATTCTACTAAGCCAAAAATGTTTTTCATTGTGGAATTTAAATGATAATTAAAGGGAATTTTTTTTATGAACCAATTGTTATTGTGCATTGCTATAGTGAGCAATTGGCTTGTTTGAAGAGAGAAGACCTTAAGTAAGTTAACTCTTAACATCCTATACCGCCTCATTCCGCCTGGCCAGAAGTCACATTTATTTTGCCAATCAGATACAAACGATAGCCTTTGTTTAAATGTAATATTAAACATATTTAGAAGTCTTTATTTTAAGGAAAATAACAGGTAATTTTAAATAAAAAGGCCATTTTTAGCATTTTTGATAGATCCTTATAGGAATGGGAATCTGGACTTGAAAAATTCTTAACAGGATGTTAAGAGTTAACTTGATATTTTGCCACATGACAAGAGTCATCCTTAATACAGCAAATGATTATGGAGTTGCGGTGGGAAGTTCTTCCACATTCAACATATTCTCCTGACCATTACTTTATTATAAACTATAACGAGTTGCCTACCCAAGGTTAAAGAGCCCAACCCACCCTACTATTTACCCATAACTGGATGCATACCTTTCCCAAGGGTATTAGCATATATATATATATATATATATATATATATACCCATAGCTGGGGGGAGAATAGTTAGAGCCATCTTTTTCCAAAGGTATTAGTGCTATATATATATATATATAGCACTAATACCCTTGTGAAAGGTATGCATACAACTATTCTACCTCCAGAAATGGAGATATATATATATATATAAGTAAGTAAAGTCGTCAGGGCGGCCTAAATGTCGGTATCAGCCAGACAGTGAGGGAGTCTATCCCCTTTTCACTAGGAGTGCCACACCTACCATCAGCTCCTTACTTTACCGCACAGATCCCTGTGCTACTCATATGCTGAGTTGGCGAGGACCGGTATCGAACTAGGAACCTTTTGGTTTCTAGCCGAACATTCTACCAACTGAGCTAAGCAGGAGAGAGAGAGAGAGAGAGAGAGAGAGAGAGAGAGAGAGAGAGAGAGAGAGAGAGAGAGAGAGAGAGAGAGCAAAACTCTTGGGGAAAATATGCATCCAGTTATGAGTAATAGTAGTAAATGGATTGGACTCTTTAACTTTGGTTAGACAACTCTGTTTAAGAATTGGCCTTGTGTCTTATGTTGAAGATTTGGTAAGTACATATAGTGAGGTTGTAAGGGCAGCCAGCAGGGCCTTGTGCAAAGCCATATTATGTGCAGCAAATTTACTTGTCAGTATAAATACATTTACTAAAAGAGCCCTTTACAAAGTGACCAAAGATGTGAGCATAGCCAGCCTTCAGAGCCTTGTGCAAAGCCATGTTGTGTGCAGCAAATTTACTTGTCAGTATAAATACATTTACTAAAAGAGCCCTTTACAAAGTGACCAAAGATGTGAGCATAGCCAGCCTGCAGAGCCTTGTGCAAAGCCATGTTATGTGCAGCAAATTCACTAGTCTGTGTAAAGACATTTACTAAAAGAGCCCTTTACAAAGTGACCAAAGATGTGAGCATAGTCAGCCTGCAGAGCCTTGTGCAAAGCCATGTTGTGTGCAGCAAATTCACTAGTCTGTGTAAAGACATTTACTAAAAGAGCCCTTTACAAAGTGACCAAAGATGTGAGCATAGCCAGCCTGCAGAGCCTTGTGCAAAGCCATGTTATGTGCAGCAAATTCACTAGTCTGTGTAAAGACATTTACTAAAAGAGCCCTTTACAAAGTGACCAAAGATGTGAGCATAGCCAGCCTGCAGAGCCTTGTGCAAAGCCATGTTATGTGCAGCAAATTCACTAGTCTGTGTAAAGACATTTACTAAAAGAGCCCTTTACAAAGTGACCAAAGATGTGAGCATAGCCAGCCTGCAGAGCCTTGCGCAAAGCCATCTTGTGTGCAGCAAATTCACTAGTCTGTGTAAAGACCTTTACTAAAAGAGCCCTTTACAAAGTGACCAAAGATGTGAGCATAGCCAGCCTGCAGAGCCTTGCGCAAAGCCATCTTGTGTGCAGCAAATTCACTAGTCTGTGTAAAGACATTTACTAAAAAAGAATTTTGCAGTTTAGAAGGGAAACAAAATAACAGTATGCCAGGAACTGGTGAAAAAATTTTTTTCCTTGTTTGTTAACAACCATCAAAGAATAAATAGGAACAAACAATATTTTTTTTGTTTAGTCAAAGAAAGGACAACAAATGTGTGCAGTTAGTGATCTGCTGTTCCTGTTTCCTCGTCAAACTCATTGCTCCACTTATTACTTGTCAACACATGTTGTAATGGCTGGGTGTACAAATTAAAAAAAATGTGTTAGTTATAGCTCTCTGGGTGGGTTCTGTTTACCTGGATGGCAAAGGTGTGATGTTCCAGTCATTTTTTTTCTCTCTCTCTCTCTCTCTCTCTCTCTGTCTCTGTTTCTCTCTTGTTTCTGTCTCTCTCTTTCTTTCCTTCTGTCTGTCTCTCTGTCTCTTTCTCTCTGTCTTTTTCTCTCTCTCCAAGCATGCATTAAAAAGCTGGAAGAGAGCAGGATGAAGAGGCTTTTTTTTTTTTTAAAGGTTATTGAGAATTAAATGAATGCTGCCATTGTGTGTGGTTTCTTGCTTAATTAAAAAGAAACAAATTGTCAGTTTTGATCATCCATAGACAAGAAAGAAACAAAACAGCTCTGAGGAGGTAATGTTCATTATTAGATGGTTGAATGAAATAATTTCCTTCTTAACTCTCAAATGTTTGGGGAGAGATAGACAGACAGATGATTGCTCATCCCTTATTAGCTGCCATCCTGTTAGTGGGGTTTAGAATATGTTGGATGTATCCCCTGCTGAGGTGTAAGTCACGGTCACCTCCCACTTCCCAAAAAATGAGGTGTCTTGGGTGTGACACTAAACTGCATCTGAAATATGAAACTCCTGTTCTGGAGATTTCAGGTGTTTGGGGTATTCTTTCATTACCATTGCTCCCAGTACCTCATTGCCTTGTGGTGGTAGTACCTGTTAGGGTCCCATTTAAGTCAAAAGTAGTGTCCTGGGTATAGCACTAAATTGCATCTGATGGTGAAACTCCAGTTCTGGAGATCTGGGAGTGTGGGGTATTCCTTCATTACAAAAGCTCCCAGTATCTCACTGCCTCAGGGTGGTAGTACCTGTTAGGGTCCTGTCTATTGGTCAAAATTAGTGTCCTGATATTACACTAAATTGCATCTGAAAAGCTCCCAGTACCTCACTGCCTCAGGGTGGTAGTACCTGTTAGGGTCCTGTCTATAGGCGTAAAGGGGTGAATAGTTAATTAAATCTATAACTGATTACTAAGTAGTTACACTATAAACCATTTAACTTTGTGCAAACAAATGACTATTATCGAATGGAAATAATTACTTGAAACAATCTAATTAATAATATTAGATAGGAATACATGAAACCATACAACTCTGTGTAAATAATCTGGATTAAATTACCGCCCTATCGGCTGGGGTGTTAGAATGCACCGACTGCACCTCTGCAGATGGGTAAGACTCCCCCAATGGGGTCACCTGTTGGCCGTGGGTGTCGACCCGTGATGCTTAGGGATAGAACACAGGTGGATGAGCAGTCCATGACTTGCAATACTCCACTTTGGCCCCATCTTGAGCTAGATGGGCGGTCGGAGAGGCCCCCTTCGATCAGTTGGCTGGTCACATCAAGCCCTAGCACCTATATGATTTTCCCAACCTTATTGCCTTTATGGCAAGCCCCAACCCCTTTTTATCATATGGGTGCAAGAAGGTGGTGAATAAGGGTCTACATGTCCTGGGAATGACGTTAAACTCTATCTGATGGTGAGGTTCCTGGTTTGGGGATGTGGAGCACCCCTTCATCACCATTGCTCCCTGGTCCACTCTGACCCAGAGTGGTAGTACCTGTTAGGGTCCCATTTATGGGTTAAATAGAAAAACATGAGTTGATAAACAAAATTGTACTATCCATAAAGAATTGATTTATTTCAAAACTTTATTGGCATTAAATGACCCACTGGGGTTGATATGCCGTAAAACAAAACAAAACAAACCAAAACTGGATTAAATTATGAGTCATAGAGGCCAGTTTAGCTCAGTCGTTAGAGCATCTGCCTAAGAGTCCAAAGGTTCTGGGTTTGATACCAGCCCTCACCAAACTCAGTGTATCAGTAGCACAGCTTATATCTGTGTGGTAAAGTGAGTGCTGATGGTAGGTTTGGTGCACTGGTCTAGACATAAAAACCATCTCCCTTGTCTAGTGCAAAAGGAAAGGGGATAGACTCCCTCACTGATACTGACAATAGTCCACTCCGATGACTTTACTTTTTTTATTAGCTGTACTGTGTGTGTGTCTCTCTATCTGTGTGTGTGTGTCTGTATATATATATATATATATATATATATATATATGAAAAATAGATGGAAATTAATCCGACAGTATGAAATTTAACATTTTGAAAAAACATATGATGTTTGTTATGTAATTGCTGACAGATCTGTTTCGACCAAATCGATAAGTTGGTCTTCATCAAAGAGCGACATAGACGGGATATCTTTCTTCCCAACGGATATCTTTCTTCCCTTCTATGTCGCTCTTTGATGAAGACCAACTTATCGATTTGGTCGAAACAGATCTGTCAGCAATTACATAACAAACATCTTATGTTTTTTAAAAATGTTAAATTTCATATATATATATATATATATATATATATATATACACACACACAAGGTATCAAGATTGAAGCTGTATTTACCAAGATAGGAATGAACAATAAATGTAACATTCATTTTTTTTCAGAATAAAAGGTGTGTCAGAAAGTACTGATTTTAAAACTGTATTTACCAAAGTAGAAATGAAGAATGAATGGAATGTTAATTTTTCAGAATACAAGGTGTGTCAAAAAGAACCGAAAATCTGAATACTTTTTTGACACACCTTGTATATATATATATATATATATATATATATATATATATATATATATATATATATATATATATAGAGAGAGAGAGAGAGAGAGAGAGAGAGAGAGAGAGATGTTCATGCACACACATACCTTGTAATTATTAGTTCAACTATATGAAAACTTTATCTTTACATGAAGCAGTAAATAACACAAAAATGGAAATGGATTTTTTTTATTTTCTCACAAAAGAGAGCAT
This sequence comes from Doryteuthis pealeii, assembly GCA_023376005.1. Lineage (NCBI taxonomy): Eukaryota > Metazoa > Mollusca > Cephalopoda > Myopsida > Loliginidae > Doryteuthis > Doryteuthis pealeii. Next base: position 60,570,778 of record CM042161.1, on the reverse strand, counting down.
TTTACCTCATCCAGGTGGAATCTGTCGGCTTGATTACAAACTAGAATCTATGGATTGGGTCTGGTGGTTGTAAGATTCTTTGCCAATTTGCTATTCACCATTATTTCAACAAATTCTTCATTTAATTAATTTTCCTATAAAAGACCATGTCTCATCTCAAAATTACACAAATAACAATCGCTTGTCTCTTTTTTCTCAACTTCATCCCAGTGTTGTTATTCTTACAGTTGAGTCCTCTGTTTCTATAAACACCTGCCTGCACGAGAGATGGAACTGCTATTCTGCAGTTTATAAATCAATGAATAAGGTTTTTGAAAAAAAAAAAAAAAAAAAAAAAAAATAGATATGATAATAATGTACAAAGATTTTCTATAGAAACTAACATCCTTTATTTTATTTGTCATTGTATAGTTTGTTTGTTTTTTTGTTATTTTTGCTTTTGTTTGTTTTAAATTTTAATTGTTGCTTTCTTTTTTTTTTTCAATTAATATTACAAAGCAATCAAATTAAAAAAAGATTTATTATTTTCTATTTTTAAAATTTTTTTTTCTTATTTGAAATTCAGTTCTGATAGTGAAAGCCTTTTCATTTATATTAGTATATGTTTTTGTTAATGCTTATAGTTTAAGATTTGAAATTTAAGTTTTTATATTGAAAACAAAAATTGGAAATTTCCACTTGTAATATCATGAGATGGTTTTCTTGAATTATAGAATATATTTGCATGAAATATATTTTTCTTTGAAATTAAAAAAATTAAAAAAGATAAAATAAATAGAACCTAAGTTTCATTTTTTTCTTAATTTCATTATTTTTTTTCAAGGAGAAACAGATTCAATACACTTACAAATTGCACTAATATAGGCATCAAAGATTATTTACTTAGCTTAGCTTAGTATGGTATAAGGCCACTCTTGTGGAGCACTCAATATATATATATTTACCAACCCCTCCGCACAAGCAGGATGCGACACAAGGTCAATTTCTTAAGCGGAGTTTAACAGGTTTGAATTCAGAGTTTTCCTTCTTCTAGACTGGTTACCTAGCCATGGTTAAAGAGTCCAGTCTGCCCTGCTATTTATCCATAGCTGGAGGGAGAATTGGATTCATACCTTTCCCACGTGAAATGTCAACGGCTTCATCCAAGCATTGAACTCGCGTTGACGAGTCCATTTCCTACGACTCTAACCATTAGACCATGCGCCTCCAATTAATATATGTTTTTAATTCTTGTACTTTAAGATTTGAAATTTAAGTTTTTACATTGAAAACAAACAAAAATGGGAAATTTCTACTTGTGATATTATGAGATGGTTTTCTCAAATCAAAGAATATCTTTACAAACTGGAGAATATTTTATATGAAATAAATTTTTCTTTGAAATTAAAAATAAAAAGAGAAAAATAAAAAAAAAGCCTGTTTCATTTTTTTTTCAAGGAGAAACAAACTTAGTACACTTACAATTTGCTCTACTGTAGGCATCAAAGATTCTTTAGCTTAACTTAGTATGGCATAAGGCTACTCTTGTGGAGCACTCAGTGAGAATTGGACTCACTACATTTGTGAATTGGTTTGTAAGTCAAAACTAATAACTCTTGTAACTCCTAAAGTCGGTATCAGCCAATCAGCGAGGGAGTCTATCCCCTCTTCACTAGTGTTAGACCAAGGAGATTGTTTTTGCATCTGAGGTGGAGCGCCATACCTACCATCAGCTCCTTACTTTACTGCACAGGTCCCTGTGCTACTCATACGCTGAGTTAGTGAGGGCCGTTATCGAACTAGGAAGCTTGTGGTTTCTTGTCGAATGCTCTACCGACTGAGCTAACTCTTGTACAAAATAATATTGTAGGCATATCATGAATATTCCATACTCTGTTGACAGGGCTTAGAATATACTGAATGCATCTCCTAAACAGGGTTAAGACTCCTGCAAAATATACTGTCCTAGTTATAACCCTAAAATGTATCAGGTGGTGGGGCTCCAATTGGAACTTTGGAGAATGTGGAGTCACACTTTGTTTGCTATTACTCCTAGGCCCACCCTGATCCAGACTAACCTGTTAGGCTAGTTGGTTGGATTTTATGCCATGTCAACACTTGCATTATTTTATGCCAAAATTGTTTTTGTTTTATTCATTTTCGTTAGGTATTCTTTTTTTATTTATTTAACCCATAGATGGGATCCTAACAGATATTACTACTCCATATCTGAGTAGACTTGGGAGTAATGGCAATGAAGGTGTTCTCCGCACTCCCGAGAGCTCAATAATTGGATCCTCATCACTAGATGCAGTTTAACATCATATCCAGGACATAGTATCTGTTAGGGTTTTGTGGGTTTTTTACTATAAAAATTCATTAGAAATGATTGTTACTACAAAAATGTATTGGAAATGATTTTTACTATAAAAATGCATTGGGAATTATTTTTACTATAAAAATGCATTGGAAATGATTTTTACAATAAAAATGCATTGGGAATTATTTTTACTATAAAAATGCATTGGGAATTATTTTTACTATAAAAATGCATTGGGAATTATTTTTACTATAAAAATGCATTGGAGGTGATTTTTACTATAAAAATGCATTGGAGGTGATTTTTACTACAAAAATGTATTGGAAATGATTTTTACTATAAAAGTGCATTGGGAATTATTTTTACTATAAAAATGTATTGGAAATGATTTTTACTATAAAAATGCATTGGAAATGATTTTTACTATAAAAATGCATTAGTCTGTTTGAAATAATGAAATGTTTACCTGTTTAAAATGATTGTGTACATATATTTTTGTACTGTATATCATCATCGCCATCATGTCATGCTTTCAGCGCGTATATCCATGACAATCTCTCTCCATCTGTCCCTATCACTCATCATTCTCGGGAGGTCCTCTATGCAGCATCCTGCATCCGCACAGAGCTGATCAACGTAGGTTTTTGCTGGTCGGCCCACACTGGCTTGTCCATGTGCTGGCTTCCACAGGAGGACGTCGCTTATGAGTTCGTCCTTGCTTCTCCAGCAGTGTCCCGCGTGTCTTGTCTGTCTTACTCGGATGGTTTGGGTGATATGTGGTAGGTAGCTGTACAGCTGTTTTCTTGTGGGGTGCTGTTTCCACGTCTTGTTCATGATCACCCACAGCATTCTTGTGCAGCTCCCATCTAGTTTATTCTCTAGTCACTTAGTTAGGGTCCAGGTGGTGCAGCCATACAGCAGTACTGACATGACTGCAGCCGTACTGTATATAATTGAAGACCATAATTGTTAAATTGACTTTGACATTTAATAACTCAACAAGGGTTGACATGTTTTAAAACCAACTAATCAATCAGCTTACTTTAGTCAGATATCTGATTAGTATATTTTGCAAAACAACATTTACACAATCCTATACTACAGGGAAGAGGAGGGCTATAACATTTTAACATTCTCTAACAAAAAAACAAAACCCTGTATAGGAGATGCATTCAGTATATTCTAAGCCCTGTCAACAGAGTATGGAATATTCATGATATGCTTACAATATTATAGCACAGGGAAGAGGAGGGGCTTCCTAGTCAAAGTTTCTTTACATTAAAATACAGGGTGTCCACAAAGTCTGGGTACATGGAGATTAGCTTATATGGATGAAACTTCTCAACCAGGATTTTGTGGATGGTTGATTTCAAAACTCCCAATTTCATGGATGATTTTATTCTCTGCTAAATTACAATATCTTTCTTCTTGGAAAAGTAACATAGATAAATACAATAGTGAAATCTCCATGTACCCAGACTTTGTGGACACCCTGTAGAATTGGTCAACAAGCAACCAATAGGAAAATGTGTAATGGCTATCATTGTAGGAAATGGATGTGGTGACCTGAGTTCAAATCCAGGACATGGCAGTTTTGCATTTCTTATAGTGCTGATACCTTTAGGATAAAATCTGTAGGAAGCGCATGGTGTAATGGTTAAAGACATGGGAAATAGACTCGGCACCCCGAGTTCAAATCCTGGATTTGGTAATTGCATTTCACTTTTTGTTAGTATTGCAGTTTAACTGGTAATGATAAGTAACAAAGAAGTGCTTGGCTACTGTGGTCTTATGGACCACTAAACTCAACTTAGTATTTACTAAGATTTATGTATTATTTTGTTGTAATTAATTATTCACTTTATTCATTTAGTCTTACACACATTTCTGTATAATTATTTTGCATTTTACAATAGAAATAAACCTGTCAACTGGGACTGTAGAATACGCCGAAAAAGAGTACGGTCCCCTCAAGATATGGGTAAAATAATAAGGCAGAGTGGGCTTTTTTAATCTTGGTTTAACAACTGGTCTAGGAGAAGTGTTGTATACTCTCTTTCCTTATTCTTACTTTTATTATTCTTCTTCCAGCGTCTGGACTTTGTCTTGGGGACTTCGTGTCTGGTCTTCCATTGGGGATTTCTCTTTATCAGAAGCCCTGTGTCATTGGTAGTTTTTAGATAATAACACAATACCTCGATTTACTTAGATCATATTTTATTCTGAAATCCCCACCAGACTACCTGCGCAGATTGAGTCAGCACCGTGCATAACACGACTTACCACCGTCGTGGTTTTTGGCCGATCTGACTAAAACATCTCTTTCTAATCCAAACCGGAAGAGGGTATTCTCCACCAATTCTCACGGTATCCACCGGAAGGATCAGGACTGAGGTCAAGCCTTGTCATTCAATCCTTCAAGGCCGCCGGCTGCAACTTATAACAGCCATTTTGGTTTCTACACTACTGTACATAAATTATAGGAATCTAATAATTATGTAACAGAAGGAAAACTCTGAATTTAAACCTGATAAACTCTGCTTAAAAACTGACTTTGTGTCATATCCTTCTTGTGTGGAGGTGTTAGGTACATACATTGAATGTCACTCTGCCTGAAAGAATGTTAGTTACTTAACTCTTTGCCTACCAAATTTCTCCCCCAGCTGTACCAAATTTTCTTGGTATTTTTTTTTTTATCTGTATGATGGGATATTTCAAAGTTTACTATCTATTCACCTCAGAAATCATTCTATTCAAATAAAGTCCTATTAATATTGTAATCTGAGTCCTTCTGCTCAATTATAATAAAATAACCATCAATTTTTGTACTTTGCTTGGGTGTGGTATGCATAGAAACAGTTCCTGATGGGAAATCTGATATGAGCAGCATAAAGTAGGCAAAGAGTTAAAAACAATTAAAAATGAAACTCATGAATAAATCTTTTTAATTACATTTTTATTTCTTTTCTATTTTGTTCAGTTCCGATCAACAGACGACACCAGTTTTCTTTATGGATTTCCAACGACAAAAGAACCAAAACGGTAAGTTGAAGAACTTGTACAAATGATTTGATTCACAATTGTAATGTGATATTGTTTTCAGGGGATTTTTAGTGACTTGAATCTCTCTATCTATCTCTCTCTATATATCTTTATATATATATATATATATATATATATAAAGGGTGGCTTACCGGTGAATATCGGCATGATCGTTGGAGGTGCACAGGATTCAGGGGTTAAGTCCGTGATAAAACAAATGCAAAGTGCTCAATACAAAGTAGAGCAAATTTATTGAAGAAATGGATACAATAGAAACCTACTCGAGTTTCATCGCTAGAATCATCAGGGTTAAATCCACTGAATTAATCAAGTTACCGATTAATTGCAGCTGATCACATGTATGTTCATTGAATAAGATTTTACGTTACATATATATATATATATATATATATATATATAATTAATTATTTAAAAATTTAATACTTTTTAGACACCTTTTAAAGTGCATAAATTTTGTATATCATTTATATAGTGAATAAAGACCTTTTTCTTCTTTTTTCATTTTTTCTGTCATAGATTATAGTATGGCTCAAATCTTGATATAGTTCTATCAATTAAAAAAACTAACATGTGCAGCAGAGTTAAGAAAGGGTAGAGAGGATGTTCTTTAAATATAAATAGCAGTCAGTTTATAATTATATATATATCACACTATATAAAAATTAAATACTTTTTAGATTCACCTTAAAGTGCTTAAATTTTGTATTTTATCTATATCATAAAAAAATATCTTTAACTTCTTTCTTTCTTTTTTTTTTTTTCTTCTCATGGATTTCAGTATAGCTCAAATCTGAACATAGTTTAGGTGCTCTTTCCAGATCCACTTTTCTGTATGAGTCACTTTATTTACATATCTACCAATCCCTTTGAGCGAGTAGGATGTAACACAAGGTCTATTTCTTCAGCAGAGTTTAACAGGTTTGGATTCAAAGTTTTCCTTTTCCAAGATTGGTTGCCTAATCAAGATTAAGAGCCCAGTCTGCCCTTAAGTGGCTTCATATAAGCTAGATAGCTCTATCAAATGAACCCCACCCCCTCCCAAAAAAAAGCCTTCTATCTTGTGCAGCAGAGTTAGAAAAGGGCAAAAGGGATATCCAGATAAAAATGATCAGGAAGATAAAGAAAAATGAAATTTCAGTCTAGATAAATAAATAAGTTAAGTAAAGTTGGCAGAGTGGCCTATTGTCAGTATCAGCTGGACAGCAAGGGAGTATCCCCTTTTTGTTAGCACTAGACTTTGGAGATTGTTTTTGCATCTGAGGTGGAGCATTACACCTACTGTCAGCTCTACACTTTACTGCACAGATCAGATTACCCAATCGGTGCTACTCATACACTGACTTGGTGAGGACCGGTATCGAATCAGGAACTATATACTAGACAAAACATGACCTATTGAGTCACCCATTGAGCTTTAAGTAGATAATTGGGATTAGGGGGAAAAAGTTTGCAAAGAATTAAGATTCAGGAGCAGTGACAAGCACGTAACTTATGAATGGGTAATTCCATGTCAAATCATCTGGGCCATGTCACCGACCCCTTAAAATTTTCTGAAATTTTGTCCAAGTGTGGACAATGTTAAAGTTAGACAATTCCCAAAATAGTATAATAATAGATATATATTGACCATTTTTTCAAACATAACTCAATCCTAAAACTAAGGAATAATTTAGTATGATTTTTGTATCATTAAAATAAACAGTAAAAAAGCCTTTAGGAGACAAACATTGATTTACTCAGCATTAGTATAATAATATATATATATATTGACCATTTTTTTCAAACATAACTCAATCCTAAAACTAAGGAATAATTTAGTATGATTTTTGTATCATTAAAATAAACAGTAAAAAAGCTTTTAGGAGACAAACATTGATTCGCTCAGCTTTAGTATAATAATAGATATATATTGACCATTTTTTCAAACATAACACAATCCTAAGACTAAGGAATAATTTAGTATGATTTTTGTATCATTAAAATAAACAGTAAAAAAGCCTTTAGGAGACAAACATTGATTTGCACAGCATTAGTATAATAGATATATATTGACCATTTTTTCAAACATAACTCAATCCTAAAACTAAGGAATAATTTAGTATGATTTTTGTATCATTAAAATAAACAGTTAAAAAGCTTTTAGGAGACAAACATTGATTCGTTTAGCTTTAGTATATATATATATATATATATATATATATATATATATATATATATATATATATATGTGTGTGTGTGGTTGTTAATGTACTTGATGCCCTCAAATAGTCAAAGGAGAAAGAGATTATAGTACTTCAGGTCAGACCTTCAACTTTAGGTCCTTGAGTGGCTGACTGCATCTATGTGATTTGGTTCCTGCCCAGACCTATCTTCTTACCTACATGTACTTGCAACTATTCTTGTACTTTTCATGTAAGTGCATTTATCTATAAGTAATTATCTATGTGTACTTATGTAATAGTACTCTTTGGCTTCTTGCTGTAAATTACTAAGTGTTGATGGATTTTTAGTGTAATTTTTGTTGTTGTTGGGAGGGGGGTGGTTTGGGCTACTCCATCATGGATGAAGATACAGAGTACTTAAAAGTTTTTTTGTTTTTTTTTGTTTTAATTTATTTGTTCAGAAGAGATCTATCAATGTAATATTTTTGTAATACTAGGGAGAGTCTAAAGTTTTGCAATATTTTAGTAGATAAAAGTGTTTTATAATTTGCTTGAAGCATTGTGTTTATATTGGTTTAGTTGGTGGTTTTTAAGGCTATCACAATGCAAGTGTGAAGATAAACAAAGTAACTATGATGCTGTTTGTTTACCTTTGATTTATTCTTGATATTTTGAGACAAAGATCTCTTCATCAGAAGATTTCTGTAAGTCTGGAGTTGTTACTAGGAATTGTCCATTCTGTTTTATGCCTTATATCTTCACCTGTGTAGCTTATGGTCAGTCTATAGAAAATATGTCCTCTTCAATTAATTCGGTGTCGGTGGGTGAAACGCCCTGGTGAATTGACATGGAATGACCCTATAGCAGATCACAGCTACAGATGATTCCATTGTCTTCATCTAGGTACTATATGACACTCTGTTACCTTCACAACTTCGACAAAAGCATCTGAAGCTGCTGAATTGTTACTAAAATCTTGCAAGTCTTTTGATTCACCCTAGTTTTATGCAAATCAAGAAATGCACTATCTTCCAGCTCTTCATTTAATTTTAATTAATAAACTGTAGATGTATTCTTGCAGGAAATTATTTGTGGAGTTCTCAATAGCAGTGATAGAGCTATATATATATATATATATATAAACAAAAAAAAACGCATTCACAGTTATTTACAGTTATAAAAAATACCATCATTTTCAAAAACAAAAAAAAAATTAATTTAACTAGAAATTTAATTTAACAAGAAAACTTCAGTTCCAGTGATCTTCAGAAAAAAAGATTTTATCTCGAAAATTCAAGAATAAAGTACAGGTTAACACACAACACCATTGTTACCTTATTATTTTTCTTTACACCTGCATTGTGATAGCCTTCAAAATCAACCTTCAAACCAATATATATATATATATATATATATATATATATATATATATATTATAGAATACTAAGTCCAATTATTGACTTACTTCCAACCCTTCGGCATGAGTAGGATGTGACATTAGGTTAATTTCTTATGTGGAGTTTAACTGGGTTAAATTCAGAATTTTCCTTCTCCTAGACTGGTTGCCTAACCAAGCTTAAAATGCCCAGGCTGCTTTACTCATAGCTAGAGGGAGAGTAGTTGGATGCATACCTTCCTCAAGAGTATTAGTGCTGTGTGAAATGCAAACAGCCTCATCCAGGATTCAGCATATACATATTTTCCAACCCCACCGTATGAGTAGAATGTGACACAAAGTCAATTTCATAAGTGGAGTTTAACAGGTTTGAATTCAGAGGTTTCCTTCTCCTAGACTGGTTGCTTAAGCAAGGTGAAAGAGATAAGTCTGCTTTACAATTTACTCATAGCTGGAGGGTGTAAGTGGAGTTTAACAGGTTTGAATTCAGTGGTTTCCTTCTCCTAGACTGGTTATCTAATCAAGGTTAAAGAGCCAAGTCTGCTTTACTATTTACCCATAGCTGGAGGGTGTAAGTGGAGTTTAACAGGTTTGAATTCAGTGGTTTCCTTCTCCTAGACTGGTTATCTAATCAAGGTTAAAGAGCCAAGTCTGCTTTACTATTTACCATAGCTGGAGGGTGTAAGTGGAGTTTAACAGGTTTGAATTCAGTGGTTTCCTTCTCCTAGACTGGTTATCTAATCAAGGTTAAAGAGCCAAGTCTGCTTTACTATTTACCCATAGCTGGAGGGTGTAAGTGGAGTTTAACAGGTTTGAATTCAGTGGTTTCCTTCTCCTAGACTGGTTATCTAATTAAGGTTAAAGAGCCAAGTCTGCTTTACTATTTACTCATAGCTGGAGGGTGTAAGTGGAGTTTAACAGGTTTGAATTCAGTGGTTTCCTTCTCCTAGACTGGTTATCTAATTAAGGTTAAAGAGCCAAGTCTGCTTTACTATTTACTCATAGCTGGAGGGTGTAAGTGGAGTTTAACAGGTTTGAATTCAGTGGTTTCCTTCTCCTAGACTGGTTATCTAATTAAGGTTAAAGAGCCAAGTCTGCTTTACTATTTACTCATAGCTGGAGGGTGTAAGTGGAGTTTAACAGGTTTGAATTCAGTGGTTTCCTTCTCCTAGACTGGTTATCTAATCAAGGTTAAAGAGCCAAGTCTGCTTTACTATTTACCCATAGCTGGAGGGTGTAAGTGGAGTTTAACAGGTTTGAATTCAGAGGTTTCCTTCTCCTAGACTGGTTGCTTAAGCAGGGTGAAAGAGACAAGTCTGCTTTACAATTAACTCATTGCTGGAGGGTGTAAGTGGAGTTTAACAGGTTTGAATTCAGTGGTTTCCTTCTCCTAGACTGGTTATCTAATTAAGGTTAAAGAGCCAAGTCTGCTTTACTATTTACTCATAGCTGGAGGGTGTAAGTGGAGTTTAACAGGTTTGAATTCAGTGGTTTCCTTCTCCTAGACTGGTTATCTAATTAAGGTTAAAGAGCCAAGTCTGCTTTACTATTTACCCATAGCTGGAGGGTGTAAGTGGAGTTTAACAGGTTTGAATTCAGTGGTTTCCTTCTCCTAGACTGGTTATCTAATCAAGGTTAAAGAGCCAAGTCTGCTTTACTATTTACCCATAGTTGGAGAGTGTAAGTGGAGTTTAACAGGTTTGAATTCAGTGGTTTCCTTCTCCTAGACTGGTTATCTAATCAAGGTTAAAGAGCCAAGTCTGCTTTACTATTTACTCATAGCTGGAGGTGTAAGTGGAGTTTAACAGGTTTGAATTCAGAGGTTTCCTTCTCCTAGACTGGTTGCTTAAGCAGGGTGAAAGAGACAAGTCTGCTTTACAATTAACTCATTGCTGGAGGGTGTAAGTGGAGTTTAACAGGTTTGAATTCAGTGGTTTCCTTCTCCTAGACTGGTTATCTAATTAAGGTTAAAGAGCCAAGTCTGCTTTACTATTTACTCATAGCTGGAGGGTGTAAGTGGAGTTTAACAGGTTTGAATTCAGTGGTTTCCTTCTCCTAGACTGGTTATCTAATTAAGGTTAAAGAGCCAAGTCTGCTTTACTATTTACTCATAGCTGGAGGGTTTATGTGAAATCCAAACAGCCTCATCCAGGATTTTAACTAACCTCACCATGTGATTTCCTAGGAGAATTCCCATTACTCCGCCAGCATCTCCTACGCGCCTTAGTATAATGCGAATAAAGAGGTGCTTCTCTTCCTTTCTGAAACCGTCTTCCCCTATTTTTCATATCGTGGTAACATAAGTTTGTCTATAAAATCAATTACTACTGAATAGTGAGTTAGGTCCTCACTAAATGTCCCATACTCGCTGTCTTGTACCAATGTAAGGTCCACTTAATTTTGGTATAATGCTTAACAAGCTAGGGTGGCAGACCATTACAAGTGAGTTCAATTCTCACTGGGTGCCTCTTGCTCCTGGTCTTGTGCCACACCTAAAGCTTAGTAAATTATTACATTTTGTGGTATTTCATTTTTCTGAAGAATTCTTTATAGTATTAATAAAGTGTATATGTATTGTTGCTGGACATGCTGTATTGAATTTTCATCGAAGATTGAGCAGTATACCTCACCAGCCTAATCCGCTATCCAAACCACTGAGTCATAACTTGCTTTAACTGACCTTATTTGCCCATTCCGAAAACCGGCATTTGCTTTTTCACTTGACTTATTCCATATTGAAAAATATTAATTGAAAACAATTTATGCACTCTCTTCTTGCTTTGCCTGCACATCACGCAATGTCGTCTTCTATCCGTTGACACTGTAACAGTGTCCCTGGCAGAATATCTCATCAGTGAAATCGGATAGAGAGGAAAGTAGAAGAAAATGTGCTTGGATAATGCCATAGACATCTGACGGTTGGCTTTATTGGTTCATCAACTCCATCAATGTTACAAACACATGATCCCAAAACCAGTTCCCAGCTTTGGCTTCAGCCGGTTGGTCGATTGGATGCTGTGTCCAACCAGTTGTTCATAATCTGAGCCAACATGCTATGAAATATGTCTGTCTCATCTTGTCATCAACATGACTCACGTCTCTCTCTCTCTCTCGTTTGTTCCTTTATTACTGCAATTGCCACCTCCTCAATTTGACCCCCTGCCACCTCTTCTCCTGTACCCAGTGTGGAATGCTGGGAACTCTCGGTTGTATTTAGCTATATCTTATTTTTCCTTTCTTCCCCTAACCTGAAAATCAGTGACACGGTAACCTTGATCGAACTTGCAGAGTCCGGAGAGAGTCTTGATTTCTCCTGCTCTATTTAAATCCACTTTCTTCAAATGCAAATGTGTGGATATTTAAATTTTTAGGACGGGCTTAGCTCAGTCGGTAGAGCGTCAGCCAAGGAACCGGGTTCAATACCATCCCTCGTCAACTCAGCGTATGAGTAGCACAGGGATCTGTGCAGTTAAGTAAGGAGCTGACGGTAGGTGTGGTGCACAAACTCAGACACAAAAGCAATCTCCTTGGTCTAGCACTAGTGAAAAGGGGATAGACTCCCTTGCTGTCTGGCTGATCCCGATGACTTTACTTACTTTTACTTTTAGTAGTGCAGACTGGGATCTTTAACCTGGGTATGGCAACTGGTCTAGGAGAAGGAAAACTTTGAACTCAAACCAAAGGGACACTCTTATTTTTAGTCAAAACTACTTTGAGAGCTCAGTTGGTTGAGCATTTGTCTAGGAACTAGAAGGTTTTGGTTTTGATATCAACCCTCGCCAACTCACATATAAGTAGCACAGGGATCTGTGTGGTAAAGTAAGGAGCTGATGGTAGGTGTAGTGCTCCACTTCAGATGCAAAAACAATCTCCTTGGTCTAGTGCTAGTGAAAAGGGGATAGACTCCCTTGCTTCAGTTTGTTAAAGTTGGAATAGGAAAGAAACATTTCACTTTTAAAGCATTTTGCATAACAAAGAGAATTGTGATTTGAGTAGTGATATAGTTTCGGTTACAGACAGACAAACACACAATCTCTATTATTGTTAAAGGTGATATAACCTATGTACATAAATGGAATGTGCCGACAACTACTATAAATAGCAGGAACAATTGTGGCTTGAGAAGAGGCAACGCAAGTCAGCTCGCAACTGTATTGGTCGGACGCAATCTCCATTTTCTTTTGTGTAATTTCTACTTCTTTTTGTTCAATACATTTGTATCCATTTTTACCAGTCGTTTGTCTCATTTTTGACCCTTAAAAACCCCCACAACACTTATAATGTGATTACAATTACAATTTGTATGACCTTTACCTTCATGTTCCAAATTTTCCTCAGTTTTCTTGCAAGGTCTAAGTATTTGTGTATCTTTTCACTTTCTTTCATTTTCACTTGGTGGTTGTCTGGGACGGCAAAATCCACAAGATGAAAGGTTCTCTTCCTCTTGTTTATCAATGCTATATCCAGTCTCCTGGCCGGGATTTGGTAATCTGCATGTACCTCGAAGTCCCAGAGAATTTTATGTGTCTCATTCTCCAGGACAGGTTCAGGCTTGTGCATATACCATTTAGTTGTATGGTGAAAATTTAATTTTTGCACAATTCTTGTGGATCACCTTTCCAACCCAGTCATGCCTTGTTTTGTATTCCCATTGTGCTAGTTCATTATTATTTTTATTATTATTATTATTCCTTTGAATAAACAATACAACATAACTGATTCATTTGCACTAACAATGCTGCTAACTACTGTTTGACTATAATGTTTTATGAAAAAAAGATTGATTTTCTCAAATGGTCTCTGTTTGGAGTGGGGTGGGGTCTTGTCTTTTCTTTTGCTTTTTTATTTTTTTGCTGGCTTTTCTATGGCTAATTGACAAACCCACAACTTGCTGTTACAATAAAGAAGGAACAACAACAACAACAAAGAAAACAATACAATTAAAAGACAATGAACAAGAAGTGAAAATCTATTTAACAGTTATTTTGTTCCATATATCAAGTTGTTGTGGTTGTTGTAGTCAGTGACTGTTTTGAAATCAAATTATTTTCATGTTTGTAATTTCAATAAACTAGAACTTTGCACCTTTCCTTCTCGGTTTATTGATCTGACAAAAGTTTTGCTATTTTTTTTTCTACTATTATTGGTTGGCAGCCTTCCGTCTACAAGAGACGATGGAGTAGTGTCAAAGTTTTTTTTTTCTCTCTCTTCTTTGAACTTCATAGCCTAGGTAGGTTTGTTTGGAGGATAAGCTGTTGCACATGTAGCAAATCACCCCTCTCCACACTGCCACTGTGATCCAAAGGAAAAGTAAGGTACCAATGCGGTTTGGCAACGGTAGTGTCGCAGGAGTTGACAGGTAGCACTGGATTCCAGCATCACACCACCTTAGGGACTCCAGCTCCAGATTTGTTTTCGGGGGTTTACTCCCTTAGCCTTTCCTTGAAAGGCAGAAGAGGTTTTGGGCCGGATTTTCCTTGACTTTGGTGGGTTGGCGTCCAAAGCTAAAGAGCCGAATACCAATAGTAGCAGATTCGTGTTTACTACTTGCATGGATCCCCAAATGGGTTCTGTTATTATTATTATTATATTATTATTATTATATTATTATAATTATAAAGGTTTTTCACACCCGCCTAAGCTGGCGTTCACTGGAGGCTTAGTGATCAGAACTCTCCTCAAGTCTCCAGGACTCTTCTGAGTATTCTAGCAGATTGCAGCTGTCCAGTATTCTGGATGGTCTCAATTCTTCCTCTGATTTCCAGATCCTCCAGTCTTTTTTCCAAGCTGTTTGGGACCATTCCAAGTGCACCAACTACAATTGGTATCACTATGACCCTCATATTCCACAGCTTTTTCAATTCTCTGGCAAGGTTCAGGTATTTTTCTATCTTTTAGTTTTACTTCATCTTCACCCTGTGATCTACTGGAACTGAAAAGTCTACCAGTTGACAAGTTCTCTTTTTTTTTGTTAATCAGTACTATTATTATTATTATGAAGGTTTGGTAATTTATGAGGAAGTGCGTCCTGGTCTCCCGCCTCAAAAACCGCTACTCGGTGACTATCAAAATAACAACCCCAGCTCGTCGTAATTCTTGTTTATTTATCGTAATTTGTTGTAATTCTTGTTTAGAAATGAAGATGGATATATAGTTTTGAATAGACTGAGATAGATAGATAGATAAACAAACAAAATAATATAGATAGATATGAACAAATGGCGATAGATAGATATTTTTGACAAGTAAATGTATTTGAGGGGGGGGGGTCGGTTCTTTTTTTGTCGTAATTCTTGTTTATTTAAACTAAAAACAAGACATTAAACAAACATGAATAAAAAAATCTTAGTATTTAAAGCAATATAGATAAATATGAACAAATTGAGATAGATAGATGGATAGTTTTGAATAGACTGAGCTGGGTCGTTATTTTAATAGTCACTGGGCAGCCACTCTTGAGGCAGGAGACCGGGACGCACTTCCTCATAAATTACCGAAGGTTTTTCATACCTGCCTAAGATGGTGGTTCACTGGAGGCTGAGTGATTAGCAACTCTCCTCAAGTCTCCAGGACTCTTCTGAGTATTCTAGCTGAGCTTAACATTGCTGTTGTTTGTATGGTCTCAATTCTTTATCTGATTTCCAGATCCTCCTGTCTCTTTTCCAAATTCTTGGGGACTATTCCAAGGGCACTAACTACAATTGGTATGACCGACACTCTCATGTTCTACTGTTTTCCAGTTCTCTTATTATTAAACTGCTAATAATCAAAATACAAGGTTAAACAAATGGAATAAATAAAATGAATTGAATTTCTTGCACAATTCCCAGTGAATCACCTTTCCCACCCAGTCGTGCCTAGTATTATACTCTCTTTGTGCTAGTTTACTGCATTCACTTATTATGTGATTGACTGTTTCTTCTTTTTCCCCCACACATTCTACACTTGCTATTCTGTTGTTTCCTATCTGTCATTATTATTATTATTATTATTATTATTATTATTATTATTATTTACTTCTTTATTGATATTCTCCTCACAACTTTCTTTTCTCTTTTTTGACTTCTTCTTCTTCTACTTTATTATTATTATTATTATTATTATTATATTATTATTATTATTCATGAAGCTTATTTAGGAAACTACAATTAGATTTATTCACAATTAAGGTTTTGATTTATCAAATTTGCTGATTTAAAAAAAAAAGCATCTTATTTTGAAGCCTTGTTAAAGATATCTTGAAAGCCAGTTTCAATTTATTGAAATTAAAAGTATAAAACAAAATTACTAAAGAATGGTTAAAAGTAACAAATTCTTTTATTATGTCTTTCAGGATTTTGTTTCTGCACATCTAGCAATTGTCTTCCTATCCTTTTTCTTTGTTTTTGGTTCATTGTAACTTATTGCGTCTTTGAAGATTTGTTAGAGTCAAGACGGTGTATAATAATCACTAACAAACAATTCACCAAGATAAAAGACAACCATGTCTACTCCTTTCCTGAAAGAAAAAAAAAATAATAATAATAATAGAAAAAAGCAAAATTTATCATGCAGATGCCTATTTAATTTCATATTCATTGAGTTCCAAACAAACACTGCGTAACAACTAGATGTTTATGTAACCTATGGTATCACAAGTAGGATTTATTAAACAAACTAGCAAAAGTAGGCACCTCCTAGATGCAGCTATTTAAATGTTAATGTAAAGTAATTTGGTTTGGTTTTTGTTTTACGGCATATCAAACTCAGTGGGTCATTTAATGCCGATAAAGTTTTGAAATAAATCAATTCTTAATGCATAATACAATTTTGTTTATCAACTCATGTTTTTCTATTTAACCCATAGATTGGACCCTAACAGGTACTACCACTCCGGATCAGAGTGGACCCGGATAATGTAAAGTAAAAAAGTAAAGTCGTCGGTATCAGCCAGACAGCGAGGGAGTCTGTCCCCTTTTCACTAGTGCTAGACCAAGGAGATTATTTTAGCATCTGAGGTGGAGCGCCACACCTACCATCAGCTCTTTACTTTACCGAACAGATCCCTGTGCTACTCATATGCTGAGTTGGCGAGGGGTGGTATTTAAGTAGGAACCTTGTGGTTTCTAGCCGAATGCTCTACCGACTGAGCTAAATAAGATATTATATTAAATTAGAAAGACTAAAGAAACGAAATAAGAATGAATATAAAAATATTATGCTTACTATAATGTAAATTTAATTGATTTTTATATAAAATTATATATAATAATGGAAGCATGTGGTGTAATGGTTAAAGTCATGGGAAATGGACTTGTTGCCCCGAGTTCAAATCCTGGAGGTGGTAATTGCATTTCACTATTAATACACATGAAGTTAATGAAAGATCTAACATAAAAAAAATATTTCTACCTGTTTATTAATACACATGAAGTTAATGAAAGATCTAACATAAAAAATTATTTCTACCAGTTTATTGATACACATGAAGTTAATGTAAATTATTTCTACTAGTTTATTAATACACATTAAAAAAACAAATCATATATATATGTATATATAAGTTAAGAGTAAGGAAATTAATCCAACGGTATACGTATAGATAAAAGGATATGAAAACACACAATGCTGTTAAAATGAAAATATGATATAAAATAATTTCATTTTAACAGCATTGTGTGTTTTCATATCCTTTTATCTATATATATATATATATATATATATATATATATATATATAAAATATGATTTGGCATTATATCAAATAATCTGCAATGGTTGATATGCCATTAAACACTAATCATCAATATCTTTTTCATTTGCTATAACAGATTAGAATTTTCACTTCTTCACGCTCACCCCCTCTATTTTTCTCCCACTCCCTTTCTTTCTTTCTTTCTTTCTTTCTTTCTTTCTTTCTTATTCCTTTTTTTCCATATTATAAAAACATAACAATCCATTATTAAGTTGATGTGATGACAATTCAGAAAATAAGCAATCAGGATTTACATTTTTGCATTTCATCTAGGAGGATTTGGGCTCAATCTTAACCTGAAAGTTTACAAGATGATAATGATATGAAGATTAAGGAACAAATGTAATAATAATAATAATCTTATTATAATGGAGATTGTGTGTTCTTCTGTCTGTAACCGAAACTATATTACTACTCAAGTCACAATTCCCTTAGTTATTGACATCACATTCTCTATGATTTTATTTTTATTTAAACCTCAATTATTAATAAAATTGTTTTACATTATTAATGCTGTTAAGCATATCTACATACTACTCAACATGCAATTATATATATATATACAACGAAATAGCGGTTTACAATGTGAATGGGAAGGCTAATTTGCATATTGATATTAAAAATGTGATTTTAATAAATATTTGCTTCGTATTATTGATTTCTAACTGTTTGGTTTTATTTTAATGAATATAATCAAAAATCTCTTCAATGAATCTTAAATGAAATCCATTAACAAGATAAAATAACTGTCATTTTATTCTTTACTTCCTCTTTTAACTAAATACTTAAATTAGAAAAAATAAAAATGAAAGACGAGAGTGATGGAAGAGTAAGTTTCAGTTGTTCTATGCATTTTTATATGCATTTTTTTTTAGTTTCATTAGCCTTTCTAATTTAATACGATATTTTATTACCTTAAAACTTAAATACTTGCACCCGGAGGGTGCATATATTTGCTAGTAATAATAATAAGACCTAGTTTTGATTGACAAGAAGAGGAAGACTTGTCATCTCGTGGATTTTGCCATCTTGGCTGATCACAGAGTGAAAATGAAAGAGAGTGAAAAGATTGATAAATACTTGGACCTTGCCAGAGAACTGAGAAAACTGTAGAACATGAGAGTGAAGGTTGTACCAATTGTAATTGGAGTCCTTGGAACGATCTCCAGGGGTCTGGAAAAGAGTCTGGATGAATTGGCTATCAGAGGAAGAATCGAGATCATCCATGGGACTTTGAGATAAAGACAGATCACCCCATCCCACCCAAGAGACCAGACCTAGTATTGATTAACAAAAAAAAAAAAGAGAATATGTTAACTGGTGGACTTTGTGATTCCAGCAGACCACAGGTTGAAGCTGAAGGAAAATGAAAAGATGGATAAATACCTGGACCTTGCCAGAGAATTGAAAAAGCTATGGAATATGAGAGTGAAAGTGATACCAATTATAATTTGTGCACTTGGAACAGTCCCAATAAACTTGGAAAAAAGACTGGGGGTTCTGGAAATCAGAGGAAGAATTGAAACCATCCAGACCACTGCACTGCTGTAATCGGCTAGAATACTCAGAAGAGTCCTGGAGACCTGAGAAGACTTGTTGTCACTCAGCCTCCAGTGAAATACCATTAGCTAACACTGATGTGAAAAACTAAAAAAAAGGGATAATAATAATAATGATAATAATAATGATAATCTGTTATTTGCTATAACCATGATTTATTTTCTCTTTTTAGGGTTTCGTCTTTTGCTACACCAAAGAAAATTCTGCCAACAGATTTTACCAATCCTGAATCAATTCCTCTTACCAATACAGCTGAACCTTCTAGTGCCATTTTGGTTAATGATCTACAAAGTCGAGTGGAAACATTAGATGAGAAATTATTCAGTATCCAGCAACTGACTCTACTTAAGGTTTGCTATTTATGAATTTTGAAAAGATATTTTGAATAAGTTTATCTGCTACCATTGAATCAGATGGGTGATGCACTAGGGTTTGATCATCCCTTGTGGGGTCTAACTGGTGAGAGCAGTATTTTGTTGAAAGATTTGACCCCCCCCCCAATGAACCAGTAATGATATACCTGATGATGCCACCCAGTGTTGTTTAATAATACAGGCATATCTCAAACATTTCCAGTAATGTAAATTTTTTGTTTGTTTGTTGTTTTTTTTTTGTTTACCAACAAAAAATGCCCTGTCACTGGAGCAGAAGAATACACTGACTGCACCTCTGTAGAGGGTAAAATCCCCCCAAAAGAGTTTAAAGAGATAAGTTTAAAAAATGTTGAATACCCATCAAAAATAAAACAAAATGTCTTCGGCATAAAATAACCCAACAAGGGTTGATATGCCATAAAATGAAACCAACCAATCAATCTTTCTTTTTCTCCTGCATTTCTTCCTAAAATGTATCTTTTTACCCTTTACTTTCATTCTCTCTCTCTCTCCCTTTCTTTCTCTTACACACTATTTTTTCTTATTCTGTTTCATATCTTCATCTTCTCCTTTCTTTTCTTCACCTTTTTCTTCTTTACTCTATTCCTTCACACCTTCCATCTTATATTTCACTTTCTTTTTCTTTTTAGTTCTTCACCAAATAGTGTTACCTCAAAGTACCCTCCCTCCATTCCCCACCCCCACATTCGGAGTATGCACCCGTTTTATACTTTGTAAATTTTCCATATTATCTTCTTATGTAGTGGCCAGCATCAATAGATACGAGAAAAATAAAAAATAAATAAAAAGGAGACATAACTATGGCGTAAAATGTCACAAAAAAAAAAAAAAGAAGAGGAAAACAATAAAAGAAAATGAACGTTTTGATTTTGTTTCTTGTTTTCTTTGTTTAACTCCCTGCATTTGGTTATTACAAAAGAAACATTGGACGAGAAAATGGCTACTTGACAGTTACTGTCATGGATCCTATCAGTTCCTGTCGATTTGTACATGGCGTGAGGGGAGGAGAAAAAAAAATCAAAAATCAAAATAAAGTATCTTGCCTGGAAAATGCTTGAGAATAAGAAGAAGAAAAAAAATAAAGTTGATCAGTTTTAATAATAATAAAGAAAAAGAAGAGATGCAAAAGGCCCAAAAAGTAAATGAGACAAAATCGTAAGCCAAGTTGTGAACTGACGTCCATATATATCACCTTTACATTTTTATTTATTTATTCATGTTTTTCTTTCTTTCTTTCTTTCTTTTTTTTCTTTCTTATTTATCTTATTTTTTCATTTTTATTCATTTTTTATGTATTTATTTATTTATTTTTTATTTATTTATGTATTGGGGTTCATTTTTCTTTCTTTTTTCTTTTCATTTTTCTTTTTCATTTTTTCTTTATTTTTTATTTCATTTTCATTTCTCTCTTTCTTTCTTTCTTTCTTTTATATTCTTTCATTTGTTTTATTTTTTCTTTCTTTCTTTTTTCTTTTTCTTTCTTTCTTATTTATCTTATTTTTTCATTTTATTCATTTTTTATGTATTTATTTATTTATTTATTATTTTTTTATTTATTTATGTATTGGGGTTCATTTTTCTTTCTTTTTCTTTTCATTTTCTTTTTCATTTTTTCTTATTTTTATTTTCATTTTCATTCTCTCTTTCTTCTTTTCTTTTTATATTCTTTCATTTATTTTATTTTTTCTTTCTTTCTTTTTCTTTCTTTCTTTTCTTTCTTTTCTTTCTTTCTTTCTTTCTTTCTTTCTTTATTTATGGATGGGTGGGGTCCCTTATTTCTTTTTTTTCTTTCTTTCTTTCTTTCTTTCTTTCTTTCTTTCTTTTTTCTTTCTTTCTTTCTTTTCTTTCTTTCTTTATTATTTATGGATGGTGGGGGTCCCTTATTTCTTTTTTCTTTCTTTCTTTCTTTCTTTCTTTCTTTTTTCAAATCTGAGAATGAATGTATATGTTAAATTTTTGACTCAGTTCACTTGAGATGGCAAGCATTTTCTTTCAATACTCCACAGAAGTTTTTATTTTATTTATTTTTATACATTTCTTCCTTTGACCATTTTTCCTTAAAGGATTTTCTTTGCAGTTGTTTTTCTTTTGTTTTTTTCTTCTATTTTCTATTTCTTGTGCGGACCACATTTCTTGGTACCATTCCATTCAGTCTTCAACCAAAAATCGCAGATTCTTACCAGTACTTACGTTCATATGAAATACAAAAAAAAACAAAAAAACAAGTTTTTCCCACTTCTATTAATATTTATCTGTTCAGATAGTGAAGTGAGGAAATTCCATCAAGGTTTTGTTTATGTTTAACATCTACCTGAGAGACAGACAGACAGACAGAATGAGAGTGAGAGAGTGTTTGTGAGAGTATGTGTGTGTGTGAGAGAGAGAGAGAGAGAGAGAGAGAGAGAGAGAGAGAGAGAGAGAGAGAGAGAGAGAGAGTGTATGTGTGTGTGTAGAGAGAGAGAGAGAGAGAGAGAGAGAGAGAGAGTGTATGTGTGTGTGTGTGAGAGAGAGAGAAGAGAGAGAAGAATGTATGTGTGATGTGAGAGAGAGGGAGAAAGAAGTGTGTGTGTGTGAGAGAGAGAGAGAGAGAGAGAGAATGTGTGTATGAGAGAGAGAGAATGTGGTGTGAGAGTGTGTATGTGAGAGAGAGAGAGAGAGTGTGTGTGTGTAAAAGAGAGAGAGAAGAGAGGTGGGTGCATGGTGTTGGGAATATAGATAACTGTCCTTTCTACCGGACATGTAATAATACTTACATTTGTGATGTGTTAAGTGTATTCAAAAGGAAACAACAACCTTAATGTAAAAATTACACTTGTCAGGTAGAGGTCAGTTTTTTCCTGTACCCTAAAAATAGATGAATAAATTCTTTGCTTTTTTCACCTCCACATCTTCCAAAACTTTTTTTTTACCATCATTCTCTTTATTACATACTAGAAGCGTCACCTGGGTGTGATGGGTAAAAAAATAACAACAAATAAAACAGGTGTACTGACTTGTTTGATTTTCAGATTCACAAATGCCAGACGTTTTTTTAAGTAGAATTTCAATGCTATTTCTATGGATATTCTAATTTTTAAATATTTTTTCAAATTTTAAAATATTTTTTAAATTTGTTCAGTTGTAAATCAAATCTTCATATTTTTTGCACAAAAAGCAAGAACTGTTGATATTTAATGTGTATATATATTTACTTGGTCATTGTTTTATTTCTCTGAATTTGCTTGATAATTTGTATTATTTGGACAATTGTTCTCATCTTTATTGTTATCTGTACAACATTTTGGAGGGCATATTGACCGAAACATTGTACAGATAACAATAAAGATGAGGACAAGATGTGCTGGACTGTGACATCATAGTAACATGAGAAAAGTATAATCCTCCTCCCCACCAGCTATAGGTTGAATAGTATCATTACTGTTCTTCTACAAGATGGCTTGTATGGGCCGGGTTAGCTCAGTCGGTAGAGCGTTCGGCTAGAAACCACAAGGTTCCTAGTTCGATACTGGTCCTCGCCAACTCAGCGTATGAGTAGCACAGGGATCTGTGCAGTAAAGTAAGGAGCTGATGGTAGGTGTGGCGCTCCACCTCAGACGCTAAAATAATCTCCTTGGTCTAGCGCAAGTGAAAAGGGGATAGACTCCCTCGCTGATTGGCTGATACCGACTTTAGGCCGCCCCGACGACTTTACTTATATAATAAAATATATATTGTATATAATAAAATTAATAAAAAAATATATAAAAAAATTTATTAAAAAAAAATATATAAAAAAAAATATATAAAAAAAATAATTTTAAAAATATATAAAAAAATATAAAAATATATATTATGTGTATATATATATATATATATATATATAAAATTATTTAAAAAATATATATTGTATATATATATATTGTATATAATAAAATTAAGTATATGATAAAATATATATTGTATATAATAAAATATTTTATATAAAGTATAATCCTCCTCCTCACCAGCTATGTGTTGAATAGTATCATTACTGTTCTTCTACAAGATGGCTTTGGCATTAACTAACCCACAAAGGTTGATATGCAATTAAACAAAAGAAAACCAACCATTTTCTTTAATGATAAGTCTGTGAGACTAGCTTGAAAACCATTGTACTATGTCAAGGTGTTCAAGACAATATTGGAGTCGTATTACCTGTTAGGGTCCTATCTATGGGCTAAATAGAGAAAATTAATTTTAAAAAAAGATGATTACAAATAAATGATACCTATGTTATCAAGAATGACTAAAACAAAATGTCTAGGTATGAAATAAACCAACAAGGGTTGACAATAGAATTATTTGGATTATTCGGACTATTGTCCTCATCTTTATTGTTATCTGTACAATATTGAACTTGGGAACCTTCTTGTCATAATCGGGAGCCATCACGGAACTTTGAACCCAACCTTTTATTCAATCTGCAGGGGTATCCTGTTCTGATTCCGCTAACCATAAAAAATTGGACACATAACGTTGTGGATAAAGGCATTGATTTAAGACAGTTCTAAGTGACAGTTATCTCTAGGTTGCAGGTCCAATCCTGGTCAAGGGTGACAGTAACATAGAATAATAATTAACACAGCTTAACACCTGTACCCCAGCAATAGTTAGCTCCCGAGTCCGACAAGAAATACCTGAAGAAGGCTGGAGGGCACATCAACTGAAAAATTGTACAGATAACAATAAAGTTGAGGACAATAGTCCGAATAATCCTAATAATACTAATTATCAAGCCTTATCTAAAAAATTCAGAGAAATAGTGTAGATAACAATAAAGATGAGGACAATAGTCCGAATAATCCTAATAATACTAATTATCAAGCCTCATCTCAAAAATTCAGTGAAAGGGTTGACATACTGTAAATTCCAACCAGCCTACCACCCAACCAGATTATGAACCATTTTAAATTCTTGCCATAACCATCTTGGTTCACTGACGCCATTGACAACCAACACAATGAATGTCTCATATTTGATGACATATAAGATAGGTTCTTTTTTTGTTTTAAATGGGTAAAAAAGAAGACAATATTTTGTATATGATGTTAAGGTATCCCTAAGGTTAATAAATCTCTAGTAAAGTCTTTGTTGTTGTTGTTGTTTTGAAGTATTTCCTGCTGACAAGAATTGGTGCATACTTGCCATGACATGACAGATTTCAGCTTTAATGCCAATAAGTGTAAAGACTTATATATATATACTAATTTATCTATTTATTTTTATTTTTTTGCAGGAAGAGGAGCTGAATGAAATTAAGTCCAGCCATGACAGGCGTTTGGAACGGTTTCGAACTCTGCAAACCAACTACAAACATTTGAAGGAACAGTTAAAAATAATAGAAGAAGAAGACCTCTACAGGTTTGTTATGAAGGATAATCTGGAATTTTTACAAGCATATATATATATATATATATATATGCATATGTGTGTGTGTGCATAAGAATACCTCAGCTGGGAAAGCAAACTTTTATACTGTTAAAAATAAAATATGAGCTCCACAGGGTTTTTGAAAGGGTTAATCTGGATTTTTTATAAACTTACATACATACATACATACATATATATATATACATATATATGTATACTGGGCTAAAGATATATATATATATTATCTATAAGTACTGCTATGTTTATCGATTGTTTTCATTTAGTGCGACTCCCTTGGTCTTTTCTCTTTTTTAATTTTTCCCAGGCAGTTATTTGTAGTATATTTTTACTTGCAAATTATTTACTGATAGGATTAGTATAGTATACATATATATATATATTACCATTTTGGCATAAAATGATCCAATGGGTTTGACCTGCCATAAAAATCAACCAACCAAAATAACAAAGATTTTGATACTAGTCTAAATAAATCATAGAATAATCATCTCAGAATTTTTAACTATAACAGCAAGGCCAGTGAGTACACATGCAAAAGTATTGTGATATATAAACAACAAAGATGAGGATACTCGTCCAAATAATTTATTGAATAATGATAATAATTTATCTGAGAACTTTAGTACAACTAAAAATTGTAATTTTTACTTTTATGTCATTTTTTACTTCATCATTTGAAGTGGGTGGAAAGATGAAGCTATGAATTGAAACTTTTCTCCAACCAGTGAATTTTATTTATTACTATTTTGGCATAAAATAACCCAATGGGTTGGCATGCCATAAAAATCAACCAACCAAAAGATTTTGATATTAAATCATAGAATAATCACAGGGATTCATCTCAGAATTTTTAAATATAACCAGTGAATACACAGGTGATGGTATTGTGATTTATAAACAAAAAAGATGAGGATACTAGTCCAAATAGTTTATAGAATAATGATGATAATTTAATAATACAAGGTAAAAATCAGAACAACAAAGATGAGGATACTAGTCTAAATTTAAGAAAAATTACAGTGTTTCATCTGAGAATTTTAAACTATATATATATATATATATATATATATATATATACAAAAAAGATGAGGATACTAGTACAAATAGTTTATAGAATAATGATAATAATTTAATAATACAAGGTAGTAATCAGAACAACAAAGATGAGGATACTAGTCTAAATCATAGAAAAATTACAGTGTTTCATCTGAGAATTTTAATATATATATATATATATATATATATATATAAACAAAAAAGATGAGGATACTAGTACAAATAATTCATAGAATAATGATAATAATTTAATATTACAAGGTAGTAATCAGAACAACAAAGATGAGGATACTAGTCTAAATCATAGAATAATTACAGTTCTTCATCTGAGAATTTTAAACTATATATATATATATATATATAAACAAAAATGATGAGGATACTAGTCCAAATAATTTATAGAATAATGATGATAATTTAATAATGCAATCTAGTAATCAGAACAACAAAGATAAGGATGCTAGTCTAAATCATAGAATAATTACAATGTTTCATCTGAGAATTGTAAACTATGTATATATATATATATATATATATACAAAAAAGATGAGGATACTAGTCCAAATAATTTATAGAATAATGATGATAATTTAATAATACAAGGTAGTAATCAGAACAACAAAGATGAGGATACTAGTCTAATCATAGAATAATTACAGTTCTTCATATGAGAATATTAAACTATATATATATATATATATATATATATATATATATATATATATAAACAAAGAAGATGAGGATACTAGTCCAAATAATTTATAGAATAATGATAATAATTTAATAATACAAAGTAGTAATCAGAACAACAAAGATGAGGATACTAGTCTAAATCATAGAATAATTACAATGTTTCATCTGAGAATTGTAAACTATGTATATATATATATATATATATACAAAAAAGATGAGGATACTAGTCCAAATAATTTATAGAATAATGATGATAATTTAATAATACAAGGTAGTAATCAGAACAACAAAGATGAGGATACTAGTCTAAATCATAGAATAATTACAGTGCTTCATCTGAGAATATTAAACTATATATATATATATATATATATATAATATATAAACAAAAGAAGATGAGGATACTAGTCCAAATAATTTATAGAATAATGATAATAATTTAATAATGCAAGCTAGTAATCAGAACAACAAAGATGAGGATACTAGTCTAAATCATAGAATAATTACAATGTTTCATCTGAGAATTTTAAACTATATATATTATATATATATAAACAAAAAAGATGAGGATACTTGTCCAAATAATTTATAGAATAATAATAATGATTTATTTGAGAAGTTCAATACAAACAAAAAAATTGTCATTCTTACTTTTGTGTCATTTTTGACATCATTATGTTATTTACATTATGTTTGAAGTGGGTGGAGAGATAAAGCTATGAATTGAAACTTTTCTCCAAACATTATATTCTATTTATTACCATTTGTTTAATTTTGTATTCATTTCTATCTCCGCCATTTTGTTTGTTTATTTATTTTTTTCTGTCTTATCCAGAAATGTTTCAATTTGAATATTTAAGTTTTTAATGTTTTTTGGGTCTCACGAATCAGTCAAGGGTTGAAACAAAAGATCCAATAGACATGGCTCAAACATCACAGAATTATTCATTAAACAATGGTTTGTCTTTTCATGGAAATAACAACAAAACAGAAAAAACAAACGTACAAGTCATGACAATGAAATGTAATTTTATGAGTAGAAAATTGTTCGTTTAGATTATTCTACTCATCAAAACATTAAAGACAAAAGTAATTCTGAAAAATATATTTGTAAGTTTGTATGCATACAATTTTTGCTCAGTGCTGTTGTACGGCTGCACTACTTGGACCCTAACAAAGCACCTAAAGAATAAGCTAGATGTGAGCTGCACACAAGAATGCTGCGCGCAATCTTAAAGAAGATATGGAAGCAACACCTCACGAGAAAACAGGTGTACGGCCACTTGCCCCACATCACACAAAACACCGTGTGAGGCGAACAAAACACACTGGACACTGCTGGAGAAGTAAGGATGAACTCATTAGTGACATTCTATTGTGGAAGCCATCACATGGGCACACCAGAGTAGGCCATCCAGCAAAGACGTATATAGACCAATTCTGCGGATACTGGATGTTGCACAGAGGACCTCCCAGGAGCAATGAATGATAGGGATGGTTGGCAAGAGATTGTCATGGATATCCATGCTGCTAGCGCAACATGATGATGATGATATATATATATATATATATATATATATATATATACTTAACATAATAATAAATAATTAATAAAAATTGGAATTAATCATATGCGGTCAGTACTGATTCCCATGACTATATCTCACCACTCATCCCTATCCGTCATCGTTGCTGACAATTTTTACTAACCAATATGTATACAGAGATGCTGATAGGTATGCATCCTGCATCCCTGATGCACAAAAATCTAAAAGGATGCAGTAAAATCATATCCATGCGTCCCAGTGTTTTTCTTTTTTCTTCCTTCACAATTTTAAGCTAACTGTAAGTACATTTCAATAGTTTCTTAGCAATGAATTACACAGGATAGGTTACAAGGCAGGAGTTAAACGGCTTTAGTTATTTCCTCAGATCATAAATAAAAAACCCACAATCTATTAATAAACTTTAGTTGGGACCCATAAATTTTCCCGAGGACTCATTCAAAGCAAATAGGTTGTTTCAAAAAGTTATCAGCTTCATTATGTGTGTGTGTTATATATATATATATATATATATATATATATATATATATTAATTAACATAATAATTAATGAAAATTAGAATCAATCGTATTGTGCTGACACTACAGATTCCCATGACGCTCTCTCACCATATGACCCCATCAGTCATTTCTCCTGGCAAGTCCTCCTTACAACATTAAGTGTCTGCTCTGAACTGTTCAATTTAAATTAAAATAGTAAAAAAAACAAAAAAAACGACAACATTAGAATTAATATGTATAATTGATTATCAGTTATAATCAGTATTTTTCTTAATTTATTTAAATTATTTAATAAAATTGTTGGAATTTCTTATTAATCATAATAATATTTAATATACCATTTTTAAGATATTGAGGATTCTGCATGAAACAAAACAAAAGCCAAAAATCTCTGTGTGTATGTCTGTGTATATATATATATATAGTCATCCACAGATGCCGTATTTTGATGTATCACATCTATTCAATGTGGCTAGACATTTGCAGGCTACCTATAGCTGGGATGGAAACCCAATCGATTTATCATCAGTCAGGCTCTTTAACCACTCGACCATCCGTACCTGATGGGAGGAGGATTTTAACCGATAAATGGGTAATTCCATGTCAAATCACCCAGAAAAATTGTCACCCACCCCCTTCAATTTATCTGAACTATGTTGAAATTAGACAATCCCCAAAATTTGAGCTTCCAATTCCAAAAATTGGCAGGGTTATGTCAATTTTTTGTTCTCCAAATTTTGTAGTGTTGGCGAAAAATGGTCACTTTTTGTAATCTATTTTTGACTGTAAAATGAGTTCTAGAGCTTCCCTACTACTAAAAATTAGTTTATAAAATAATTTTTGCCCACAGAATCCAAAAATGCTATCATAAAAGTCTTAAAGTCAACCAATTTTTAGTTATTGATGATTTCTGATGTTTTTCTAACAAGATCAATATCCCAATGTGGCACTGCATCTGTGACAAAAAATTTTTTCTATTATCATTTCACATATATTGAGCATTATTTGTACCAAAAAGACAGTTTGATATTTGCTCAGAACCAAAGCTACAACATCAGTTAAAATTTTGCAAATCAGAAATCATTAATAACTTAAAATTGGTTAACTATGACTGTTTTGATAGCATTTTTGGATTCCTTGTGCTAAAATGCTTTTATAAACCAATTTTTAGGAGTAGGGAAACTCTAGAACTCATTTTACAGACAAAAATAGATTACAAAAAGTCACTATATTTCGCAACACCCCACCCAAATTTGGAAGTTTTGTTGATTCTAAAAATTGACATAACTCCGCCAATTTTTGGAACTGGACGCTCAAATTTTGGGGATTAACTTTAAGATAGTCGACACCTAGACAAAATTTCAGAAAAATTGAAGTGCAAAACTTGAACAGATTTTTGTAAAATTTTGTAGCTTCAGTTCTGAGCAAATATCAAACTATCTTTTTGGTACAAATAATCTTCCATATATGTGAAATAATAATAGAAAAAAAATGTTGTAGATGCAGTGCCACATTGGGATATTGATCTTGCTAGGAAAAAATTAGAAATCATCAATAACTTAGAATTAGTTGACTTTAAGAATTTTTCTGATTCCTCGGTCAAAAATGGTCTTATAAACCAAATTTTAGGAGTAGGGAAGCACTAGAACTCATTTTACAGACAACAATAAATTACCAAATACCATTTTTCATGACCCCCGCCCTCAAATTTGGAGAGCTAAAAATCAACATAACTCTGCCAAATTTTTAAATTGGAAGCTCAAATTTTGGACTATATATCATCCAGAAAACAGTAAAATTGTTATCCACACCCTTCAATTTTTCTGAAATTTTGTACCGGTGTGGACTATGTTAAAGTTAGTCATTCCCCAAAATTTGAGGATAGCTTTGATTCTGAGCAAACTCCAAACTAATTTTTTGGGTACAAATAATGTTCAATAGATATTAAATAATAATAGAAAAAAATATTTGTCACAGATGCAGTGCCACATTGGGATATTGATCTTGCTATGAAAAAATCAGAAATCATCAATAACTTAGAATTAGTTGACTTTAAGACTTTTTTGATAGCATTTTTGGATTTCTTGGGCAAAAATCCTTTTATGAACCAATTTTTATAGACAAAAGTAGGTTACGAAAAGTCACCATTTTTTGCAAATCCCCCTCAAATTTGGAGAGCTAAAAAATCAACATAACTCTGACAATTGTTGGAATTGGAAGCTCTAATTTTGGAAATTGTCTAACTTTATCATAATCCACTCTTGGACAAAATTTCAGAAAAATTGAAGGGGTTGGGTGACATGGCCTGGATGATTTGACATGGGATTACCCAAATATCTACATCTATATATATATATAAATAAATAAATAATTCTTTGCAAGTATGATTATTGTTCAAATTATATATATATATATATATATATATATATATTGTCTCAAAATTATTCTTATTTTACAATCAACTTAGTTTTTTGAAGCTTACATAATGCTGTATAAATGGTATCTTTTTATGATCCTAGCATTTTTAAATTTGTTTTCAATGTTTTAATGTCCAAGGAGGATATACAGCATATCAATATGAGGTCTGAATATCATTGATAAACCTTTTATTTTGGAACCTATGCATGATCCAAGGCAGATTCTCTACCAACTGAGCAATAGTCCAGGTTAAAAGTGCACTAAGGGAACCTGAAGCCAAACTTTTTTTTAAACCTAATTTTTCTGATACGGGTATCATTGGGCACAAGAAAAACTTTGGTAAACAGACTAATCTATCTTGTTCCCCAATGATACTTGCATCAGAAAAATAAGGTCTTA
>CM042161.1:60511630-60536630 GCA_023376005.1 Doryteuthis pealeii | reverse complement strand
TTGTACTAACTGAAAATAATTTGTTAATATTCTAACACTTGGCCAAAAGAAAAAAATATTATATATATATATATGAAAGATACATATATGTTAACTGCTAGGATTATCTAAAGCTAAAAAGTAAAAAAGTGTTCAATACCTAAGTAGAGCAAATATAAAGTTAAACCTAATGAGTCATATACCTACTAACAGTTTCACTTAGTAGCTCATCAGGGCAAGAACCTGTCAGATTCTTGCCTTGATGAGCTACTTAGTGAAACTGTTAGTAGGTATATCTGACTCATTAGGTTTAACTTTATATATATATATATATATATATATATATATATATATAATGTGTGAGAGAGAGAGAGGTATAAGTGAGAATATATTTAGAATTGATCTCTTATATATTTGACTTTGCTTGTGAACAGTGAAATTACAGTTGTCTGTATCATTAGACTTTTTTTTAGAATTTCTTTCTTTATTTGTTTTTTTTTTCTTCCCACCACACATTAAAAGTCTGAACATTAAAATATCCATGTAGAGAGATCCAATATAAGTTTTCTTCTTTTTCCTCTCAAACTTACTTGTGTGAACCTATTATGGATCTGTGTTCCATTAGATCCAAGAATCCAACAGATATCCGCCAAATTTCTGTAGATTTTTTAAAGTGGTTTGTTTCAATTTAAGATACTGGATACCTTTCTCTGCCAAATTGTCAGAAGATTAAAACCTTTTTCTCGTATAGGTCTGTTGTCAGTTTGATACTTGTTCCTTGAAAGATTGAAAACACACACTGTTGAGCTGCATTTGTAGCCACTTCAGGAAAATGACAGCCTGTGTTCTTTTTTATCCATTCCGTAAAAAAAAATCCAGTCCCCCCGCTCCACACAAGTTCCCCCTGCTTCAGCTTACTTTGTCCAGATTCTTGCTGATAGACATTTGCCATATTTTCAATTGGAGATGTCTTTTCTCTTTCATTCTCTCTTTCTTTCTTTCTCTCTCTCTCTTTTTTCTTTTCTTTTTTTTCTACATCCATTGGATCCTAGGGTGTTTTATAGCTATCTCACATATTGGACATCAAGGGAGTCTATCCTCTTTGCACAGCTGTTTGCATCGCTATTTTCCTGTAGGGAGTTGGGTGTTTGGGGCCCTATGCTGCTCTCGTTTGCACCCACAACAGTGAAACCCTGTGATGCTAAAGTGAATGAGAAGTCCAGGACATACAACACTCCACTTTAGTCCTTACTTAGGCTAGTCGGGTGGTCGGAGAGACTCCTTCTGATCAATTGGCTGGTCACATCTAGCCCTAGCACCTATATGATTGTCCCGACACTATTCCTCTTATGGCAAGCCCCAACCCTTTTTATCATATGGGTCCTAGAAGGCAGTGGCTGAGGGTCTTCATGTCCTGGAAATCCCGTTAAATACTATCTGATGGTGAAGTTCCAGTTCTGGAGGTCTGGGGAATGTGGAGCATCCCTTTATCACTATTGCTCCCAGGTCCACTCTGATCTAGAGTGGTAGTACCTGTTAGGGTCCCATCTATGGGTTAAATGAGGTTTGTGTGTATATGTGTCTTGGTATTTTTGTTTTAAGTATGAAGTACCAATAGCTTTCCTATTCCCCCCCCCCCCCACACACACACAACCGCCCTGTCGGCTGGGGCGTTAGAATGCACCGACTGCACCTCTGCAGAGGGGTAAGACTCCCCCAATGGGGCCACCTGTTGGCCGTGGGTGGCGACCCGTGATGCTTAAGGATAGAGCCCAGGTGGATGAGCAGTTCATGACATGCAATACTCCACTTTGGCCCTATCTTGGCTTAGACGGGGCGGTCGGAGAGGCCCCCTCGATCAATCACCCCTTCATCACCATTGCTCCCTGTCCACTCTGACCCGGAGTGGTAGTACCTGT
Organism: Doryteuthis pealeii; assembly: GCA_023376005.1. Taxonomy (NCBI): domain Eukaryota; kingdom Metazoa; phylum Mollusca; class Cephalopoda; order Myopsida; family Loliginidae; genus Doryteuthis; species Doryteuthis pealeii. The sequence continues at coordinate 60,534,732 of CM042161.1, read as the reverse complement.
TAGGGATCCCATCTATGGGTTAAATAGAAAAATGTATTTATTTATAAAAAAATTGTATTATCCAAAGAATTGATTTATTTTCAAAACTTTATCGGCATTAAATGACCCACTGAGGTTGAATGCCGTAAAACAAAAGAAAACAAACCAACCAAACCACACACAAAAAAAATGGTGTGACAGGATTAAAATGCAGTATACATATATAGGGCCATTTAGTTCAGTCAGTAGAGCATCTTCCTGGAAGCCACAAGGTCCCTGGTTTGAAATCGGCCCTTGACAACTCAGCGTATGACTAGCACAGGGATTTGTGCAGTAAAGCGAGGAGCTGATAGTAGGTGTGGCGCTGCACCTCAGTCGCTAAAAAAAACAATCTTTTTGGTCTAGCACTAGTGAAAAGAGGATAGACTCCCTCGCTGTCTGGCTGATACTGATTTTCGGGGACACCCCAATGAATTTACTCTTTTACTTTTATACATATTTACCAACCCCTCCACATGAGTAGGATGTAACACAAGGTCAATTTCTTAAGTTTTACAGGTTTGAATTCAGAGTTTTCCTTCTCCTAGACTGGTTGCCTAACCAATGTTAAAGAGCCCAGTGTACCCTACTATAGATAAGTATATATATTAATTAATATAGATAATACTAGCGGGGCCTATGGAATTACCCACTAAACAAAACAAATATATGTCCATAATTCACATTTCAAATATTACAAATAAAACAGAAATGTAAACTTTTTTTTTCAATTCATTTGAATTTATTGGTGGGCATATAAGCGACATGAGACCATTTGGAATGTTTATTTTTAAAAGGGTGAAATAAAATGGGACAAATAAGAAATCTGTGATTAAGTGACACCTGATAATCTGGATTCACATTTTTGCATTGCATATTTGGATGATTTTTGCAGTCTCATTATAAACCAGAGGGTGTTGCTGGATGATAACGGATGGAAAATTTGGGAACAAGCATGTCAATATATAGATGGGTGTTATATTTTATAATAAAGAGTGCTCAATATTGTGGATAGAGCATTTATATCTATATCATGATATGACTTAATATATATAGTATTTCATGATAATTACAGATAAACTGTAGAAATTTTGTTTTTTATCCAAAGTTTACTAACCTTTCCATGTAGTTTAAGAGTTTGAATTCAGAATTTTCCTTCTTCCTAGACTAGTTTACCTAACTATGGTTAAAAAGCCCAGTCTGCCCTACTATTATATCCATAACTGGAGACAGAATGGTTGGATGCATACCTTTCCTAAGGGTATTTATCACTATGTGAAATGCAAACAGCCCCAATCAGTATTATTTGTAATATTCAGACTATTGTCCTCCATCTTCATTGTTATTTGTACAATTTTTGGCCGACGTACTCTCCAGAATTCTTCAGGTATTTCTTGTCGGACTCAGGAACCTTCTCGGACTTGGGAAAATAGATCAAATAATACTAATAATCAGCAACACTCATCTAAAAAAATTCAGAGAAATAGCCTCATTCAGGATTTTTGAATTTTTTTTTTCTTATCAAGCAATGGAAATACTCGAACACAAGTTTACTGCCATCATCATGTATATATTGTAAAAATGGAGCTAACAATTAAAAAAATATTAACAAACTAAAGATATATAACAGAAAGAAAATAAGAAATAATAATAATAATAATAAATATAATAACTTCTATATAAACTAAAAATATATAAATAATGCTGATATTTTAATGGATACCATGCAAGTGTTTTCGTGTGTGACAGATATAAACTATTGTACCACTTTTTTTTTCTTTTTTTTTTATGTAAATTCAACTCTTATGAAAAAAAAACTATCTTATTTTATTTGGCCATTATTTTTTCCTGACTCATACAGGCACAGATAGAATGTTTAATATTATGCTTATAAAAGATCCACATGTGCACCTCTTAATAAAAAATGCCCTCTCTTGTTTTTATTATGCCTGTCTAGATTTACACAGACTTTTACTCATACATGACAACTTTTGTCTATTCTATACAAACTGCAAAGTAAAAGAAAGAACTTGGCTCAAAAAAGATGTATACTAAAACCTTAAAATAAAAAGAAATAAAATATCTCTCAATTCCCACCCGTCCCCCGTTCCCTGTGATGGTCTCCACATTCCTTCAAAAAATAAGTCTAACACATGGCATTTGTAAATGACAGACATTATAGACCCAAACACAAAAATGTATTAAAAAAATAAGTTGTTTTTTTACTATTATTTTTTTTTTTTTTAAATCTATAAGGGTGATAATCTGTTTGAGGAGGAGACAGAAACAAAGAAAGATGGGAAAAGGACAACTTCCAATTTGTTCCCCCTCCAAAAAAAAAAATTTAAATAAAGATATTGATAGGATATGGAATTCAGTTGGGTTTGAAAAAAAAGAAGAAAAAAAAAGATGCATGCGTGTGTTGTGTGGTGTGTGTGTGTGTATAGCTTGTAATAGACCTGGCTGGAGAGCCACCATCTACCTGTCTGTGGAAGAATTTGAGTCCAATCAAATTAAACAACAAAAATTGAAGTGTCAGGCACAAGGTTGTCTTGAGTCTTATTTCAAATTGTAATCAGTGTAATCACATAAATTTCATCTTAACTCTATCTACAAAATTTATCTACAAACCAAATTACATACCTGACAACCTGTCCTAATAAAGTAAAGAAAACCATCCATAACCAAGCAAACCTTGTATTTCTTAATTTCCAAATAAAATAGCAATTTATTCATTGTCAAGTCTGCACAAGGTTGTTTTTGAGTTTTATCTTAAATTATAATCAGGTAAACAAATATGTTTCATCTTAACTCTGACTCCAAACTTTTTTCATCAAGTCTGGCACAAGGTTGTTCTTGAGTTCTTATTTTAAATGTAATCAGGTAAACAAATATGTTTCATCTAACTTGACTCCAAACTTTTTTCATCAAGTCTGGCACAAGGTTGTTCTTGAGTTATTTTTAAATTGTAATCAGGTAAACAATATGTTTCATCTTAACTCTGTCTCCAAAATTTTTCATCAAGTCTGGCACAAGGTTGTTCTTGAGTCTTATTTTAAAATTGTAATCAGGTAAACAAATATGTTTCATTACCTCTGTCTCGAAAACTTTATCTACAACCAAATTACCTTACCCCACAATCAGTCCCCATAAAGCAAAGGAAAACCATTCTATTTTCATTTGCTTCTGGGCAAAAAAAAAAAGGTTTAAATGTTTCCCTAAAAGGCTCAAGTCTGGGAATCAAGTTAGAATTCCCAAGGAAAAGGCTTCTCTCAAGTTTCATGTTCCTTACCCTCAGCCGCCCAACAGTCTTTGTGTCCCTTCTGTTCAATCACCCTTATTGTTTTCAATCAAAAAGAGACACATGCCTCCCCTGTGTCTTGTGTTCAGTCTTCCTGATTTGGGGGCAAATGTTTTTTTTGTTGTTGATTTGGTCGTATGCATGAAATAAGTGCTTGATGAAAGTAGAGGTATGTCTTTGACATGGAATTTTGTTGTGTTTTGTAGCAAGAATCCAAGGAAGAAGTTGAGCAATCAGGTGAGAGCTAAGCCAAAAGACCTTCAGCAGGAAAATTGTGATGCTGTCTGGAATGAGCTGGCACATTTCAAACTTTCAGAACAAAAAAATCTCATGTGGAAAAGTAAGTATACAGACCTTTATATAAATACATATATATATATATATATATTAATATAATATATGAGATACTATATATATAGTATCTATATGGGGCCGGTTTAGCTCAGTCGGTAGAGCATTCGGCTAGAAACCACAAGGTTCCTAGTTCGATACCGGTCCTCGCCAACTCAGCGTATGAGTAGCACAGGGATCTGTGCGGTAAAGTAAGGAGCTGATGGTAGGGTTGGCGCTCCATCTCAGACGCCAAAACAATCTCCTTGGTCTAGCGCTATTGAAAAGGGAGAGACTCCCTCACTGACTGGCTGATACTGATTTTAGGCCGCCCCGACGACTTAACTTATATTATATATATATATATATAATATATATATATAAAAGATACTATAAAGTAAGTCGTTGGGGTGCCCTAATGTCAGTATCAGCCAGAAAGCAAGGAGTCTATCCCCTTTTCACCAGCCAAGGAAATTATTCTTAATGTCTGAGGTGGAGTGCTGCACCTACCATCAGCTCCTGACTTTACCGCACAGATGCCTGTGCTACTCATGCCGCTGAGTATTGAACCAGGAACGTTTTGTGATTTCTTAGCCAAATGCTCTACTGACTGAGCTAAACCAACCCTTTAAGATACTATATATATGTGTATTATAATATATATATATATATATATATATATAAGATACTATATATATATACTAGACAAAATGTGAACTGTTGGGTCACCCATTGAGCTCTGGGTAGACAATTGAGATTAGAGAAAAGTTAATTCACAAAGCAAATTAAATTTTTTAAAAATTAAATAAATACAGCCGTACAATTAAAAAAATTATTTAAAAAAAAAAGCATTAATATCATTTGTAAGATTGTTTGACCTGATTTAAACTATGGGTTGGCGTTTATGAAATTTAACAGACAAATACATTCAAACTCTCCCATCTCTCTCCTCTACACTCACCTAAGAAAGTTAACTTATTATAACAAGGAAATAATCAAGATATTCTTAGAGAGGAGAAAGTGACAGACAAAATGTGGAGTAAGAGATGGGTCAGTTTTTTGATTGAATTGGAATTTTTTTCAAACATAACTCAATCCTAAAACTAAGGAATAAATTCAGTATAACTTTTGTGTCATTAAACTAAACATAAAAAAGCCTTAATGAGATAGACATTGATTTTCTCAACTTTAGTTAATATATATATGTGTGTGTGTGTGTACGTTTATGTATGGACTAACATTGTGTCTGTCAAAAGGACAAGATTATTATAGTATCGCCTATACTCCCATGTACACCTCTGACCTGGAGTGGTTGGTGCCTGTTAAGGCCCCATCTGTGGGATTAAATGGAAGAGAATGATTTATAAAAGAAATTGAGTTCCCATCAAGAATGAATTTATTTCAAAACTTTGTTAGCATTAAATGACCCACCGAGGTTGAGATGCCGTAAAACAAACAAAACCAAGAAAACAACATAAAATATATTGACTTGCACAGAAGGTGCAAGATAACCAACAGCTGAAAAAAAGGTTCCACAAGTTCAGTCACTTCTTCGAGGTTGGTCCAATTACAACATGCTAACATAACACTTAGAAAACTTATTTAAAAGTTAATAACAAAAAGATAGTTTAGTGGTCAATGCACCCAATTTTTACTCAATCAGTATTTTTGTGCTTGATTTTAATGGCATGCCAAAACTGGATGTGGTTATTTTATGCATAGAGGTTAAGCAATCGGTTTCATTGTTGTAGAATAATCATACTAGTTCCAATTACCATCGAATTGGTAAGACAAGGCAACAAATAATCATAACTGAATACAAATCATTCTTGCTGCATAAAAAGTAAGTAAAGTCGACGGGCAGCCTAAGGTCAGTATCAGCCAGTCAGCCAGGGCAGTCTATTCCCTTTTCAATAGCCGCTAGACCAAGGGGAGATGTTTTTTAGCTCCTGAGTGAGCGCCGCACCTACTATCAGCTCTTACTTTTACCGTACAGATCCCGTGCTTACTCATATGCTGAGTTGGCGAGGACCAGTATCGAACTAGGAAACCTTGTGCTTTCTAGACCGAACGCTCTACGGACTTGAGCTTGCCTTAATACTACTGCAAAAATGCCAGGTATTTATGAAAGCCTCATAACATCATAGAAACCAAGCAAGCAATCAGGACTCAAGGATGGAATCACCCAAGACACAGGGGTTGCAAAGAAAGGAATGTTTTTTTGGGAAGAGTCAATGTATGTATGAAGGAAGGTATTGATCCTGACCTAATGTTTAATGTAAAATTTTCTCCATGCTTAAAAATCATTTATATTCAATAAGGTTGTGTACAAGAAAAAAACTCTTAAGAAACAGCTACTTAAAAATTGTGAACATGAACATACAATTGTTGAAGTGAGTTAGTGTACTGTTGGTTTGAACAACAGAAACTAGCTAAGCACAACTGAACCAGTGCCAAGACAATTGGTACTTATGGGAATCAAGAATAGTCCACTCATGCATTTGGGTGATTCCATTCCTTGAGTCCTGATTGGCTGCTTGGTTTCTATGATGTTATGAGGCTTCATAAATAACCTGGCATTTTGCAGTAGTATTACAGCAGCTCAGTCGGTAGAGCGTTCGGCTAGAAACCACAAGGTTCCTAGTTCGATACTGGTCCTCGCCAACTCAGCATATGAGTAAGCACAGGGATCTGTACGGTAAAGTAAGAAGCTGATAGTAGGTGCGGCGCTCCACCTCAGGAGCTAAAAAACAATCTCCTTGGTCTAGCGCTATTGAAAAGGGGATAGACTCCCTGGCTGACTGGCTGATACTGACTTTAGGCTGCCCCGTCGACTTTACTTACTTTTTATTGCAGCAAGAATGATTTGTATTCAGTTATGATTATTTGTTGCCTTGTCTTACCAATTCGATGGTAATTGGAACTAGTATGATTATTCTACAACAATGAAACCGATTGCTTAACCTCTATGCATAAAATAACCACATCCAGTTTGGCATGCCATTAAAATCAAGCACAAAAATACTGATTGAGTAAAAATTGGGTGCATTGACCACTAAACTATCTTTTTTTATTAACTTTTAAATAAGTTTTCTAAGTGTTATGTTAGCATGTTGTAATTGGGACCAACCTCGAAGAAGTGACTGAACTTGTGGAACCTTTTTTTCAGCTGTTGGTTATCTTGCACCTTCTGTGCAAGTCAATATATTTTATGTTGTTTTCTTGTTTGTTTTGTTTTACGGCATCTCAACCTCGGTGGGTCATTTAATGCTAACAAAGTTTTGAAATAAATTCATTCTTGATGGGAACTCAATTTCTTTTATAAATACATTCCTTCCATTTAATCCACAGATGGGGCCTTAACAGGCACCACCACTCCAGGTCAGAGTGTACATGGGAGTATAGGCGATACTATAAATAATCTTGTCCTTTTGACAGACACAATGTTAGTCCATACATACGTACACACACACACACATATATATATTATACTAAAGTTGAGAAAATCAATGTCTATCTCATTAAGGCTTTTTTACTGTTTAGTTTAATGACACAAAAGTTATACTGAATTATTCCTTAGTTTTAGGATTGAGTTATGTTTGAAAAAAATTCCAATTCAATCAAAAACTGACCCATCTCTTACTCCACATTTTGTCTGTCACTTTCTCCCTCTCTAAGAATATCTTGATTATTTCCTTGTTATATAAGTTACTTTCTTAGTGAGTGTAGAGGGAGAGAGATGGGAGAGTTTGAAATGTATTTGTCTGTTAAATTTCATAAACAGCCAACCCATAGTTTAAATCAGGTCAAACGAAATCTTACAAAATGATATTAATGCTTTTTTTTTAAATAATTTTTTTTAATTGTACGGCTGTATTTATTTATTTTTAAAAAATTTAATTTGCTTTGTGAATTAACTTTTCTCTAATCTCAATTGTCTACCCAGAGCTCAATGGGTGACCCAACAGTTCACATTTTGTCTAGTATATATATATAGTATCTTATATATATATATATATATATATATATATAAATAAATACACATATATATAGTATCTTAAAGGGTTGGTTTAGCTCAGTCAGTAGAGCATTTGGCTAAGAATCACAACGTTCCTGGTTCAATACTCAGCGCATGAGTAGCACAGGCATCTGTGCGGTAAAGTCAGGAGCTGATGGTAGGTGCAGCACTCCACCTCAGACATTAGAATAATTTCCTTGGCTGGTGAAAAGGGGATAGACTCCCTTGCTTTCTGGCTGATACTGACATTAGGGCACCCCAACGACTTTACTTTATAGTATCTTTATATATATATATATATATATATATATATATATATATATAAAGTTAAGTCGTCGGGGCGGCCTAAAATCAGTATCAGCCAGTCAGTGAGGGAGTCTCTCCCCTTTTCAATAGCGCTAGACCAAGGAGATTGTTTTGGCGTCTGAGATGGAGCGCCACACCTACCATCAGCTCCTTACTTTACCGCACAGATCCCTGTGCTACTCATACGCTGAGTTGGCGAGGACCGGTATCGAACTAGGAACCTTGTGGTTTCTAGCCGAATGCTCTACCGACTGAGCTAAACCGGCCCCATATAGATACTATATATATAGTATCTCAATATATATATATATATATATATATATATATATGTATTTATATAAAGGTCTGTATACTTACTTTTCCCACATGAGATTTTTGTTCTGAAGTTTGAAATGTGCCAGCTCATTCCAGACAGCATCACAATTTTCCTGCTGAAGGTCTTTTGGCTTAGCTCTCACCTGATTGCTCAACTTCTTCCTTGGATTCTTGCTACAAAACACAACAAAATTCCATTGTCAAAGACATACCTCTACTTCATCAAGCACTTATTTCATGCAATACGACCAAAATCAACAACAAAAAAAACATTTGCCCCCCAAATCAGGAAGACTGAACACAAGACACAGGGTGAGGCATGTGTCTCTTTTGATTGAAAACAATAAAGGGTGATTGAACAGAAGGGACACAAGACTGTTGGCCTGAGGGTAAGGACATGAAACTTGAGAGAAGCCTTTTCCTTGGAATTCTAACTTGATCCCAGACTTGAGCCTTTTAGGGAAACATTTAAACCTTTTTTTTTTTGCCCAGAAGCAAATGAAAATAGAATGGTTTTCTTTGCTTTATGGGGACTGATTGTGGGGTAGGTAATTTGGTTTGTAGATAAAGTTTCGAGACAGAGGTAAGATGAAACATATTTGTTTACCTGATTACAATTTAAAATAAGACTCAAGAACAACCTTGTGCCAGACTTGATGAAAAAATTTTGGAGACAGAGTTAAGATGAAACATATTTGTTTACCTGATTACAATTTAAAATAAGACTCAAGAACAACCTTGTGCCAGACTTGATGAAAAAAGTTTGGAGTCAGAGTTAAGATGAAACATATTTGTTTACCTGATTACAATTTAAAATAAGACTCAAGAACAACCTTGTGCCAGACTTGATGAAAAAAGTTTGGAGTCAGAGTTAAGATGAAACATATTTGTTTACCTGATTATAATTTAAGATAAAACTCAAAAACAACCTTGTGCCAGACTTGACAATGATAAATTGCTATTTATTTGGAAATTAAGAAATACAAGGTTTGCTTGGTTATGGAATGGTTTTCTTTACTTTATTAGGACAGGTTGTCAGGTATGTAATTTGGTTTGTAGATAAATTTTGTAGATAGAGTTAAGATGAAATTTATGTGATTACACTGATTACAATTTGAAATAAGACTCAAGAACAACCTTGTGCCTGACACTTCAATTTTTGTTGTTTAATTTGATTGGACTCAAATTCTTCCACAGACAGGTAGATGGTGGCTCTCCAGCCAGGTCTATTACAAGCTATACACACACACACACACACACACACACACGCATGCATCTTTTTTTTCTTCTTTTTTTTCAAACCCAACTGAATTCCATATCTATCAATATCTTTATTTAAATTTTTTTTTTTTGGAGGGGGAACAAAATGGAAGTTGTCTTTTCCCATCTTTCTTTGTTTCTGTTCCTCCTCAAACAGATTATCACCCTTATAGATTTAAAAAAAAAAAAAAAAATAATAGTAAAAAAACAACTTATTTTTTTTAATACATTTTGTTGTTTGGGTCTATAATGTCTGTCATTTACAAAATGCCATGTGTTAGACTTATTTTTTGAAGAATGTGGAGACCATCACAGGAACGGGGGACGGGTGGGAATTGAGAGATATTTTATTTCTTTTTATTTTAAGGTTTTAGTATACATCTTTTTTGAGCCAAGTTCTTTCTTTTACTTTGCAGTTTGTATAGAATAGACAAAAGTTGTCATGTATGAGTAAAAGTCTGTGTAAATCTAGACAGGCATAATAAAAACAAAGAGAGGGCATTTTTTTATAAGAGGTGCACATGTGGATCTTTATAAGCATATATTAAACATTCTATCTGTGCCTGTATGAGTCAGGAAAAATAATGGCCAAAATAAAATAAGATAGTTTTTTTTTCATAAGAGTTGAATTTACATAAAAAAAAAAAAAAAAAAAAAAGTGTACAATATGTTTATATCTGTACACACACGAAACACTTGCATGGTATCCATTAAAATATCAGCATTATTTATATATTTTAGTTATATAGAAGTTATTATATTTATTATTATTATTATATTTCTTATTTCTTTCTGTTATATATCTTTAGTTTGTTATATTTTTTATTGTTAGCTCCATTTTTACAATATATACATGATGATGGCAGTAAACTTGTGTTCGAGTATTTCCATTGCTTGATAAGAAAAAAAAAAAATTTCAAATCCTGAATGAGGCTATTTCTCTGAATTTTTTTAGATGAGGCTTGATTATTAGTATTATTTGATCTATTTTCCCAAGTCCGAGAAGGTTCCTGAGTCCGACAAGAAATACCTGAAGAATTCTGGAGAGTACGTCGGCCAAAAATTGTACAAATAACAATGAAGATGAGGACAATAGTCTGAATAATACAAATAATACTGATTGGGGCTGTTTGCATTTCACATAGTGATAATACCCTTAGGAAAGGTATGCATCCAACCATTCTGTCTCCAGTTATGGATATAATAGTAGGGCAGACTGGGCTTTTTAACCATAGTTAGGTAACTAGTCTAGGAGAAGGAAAATTCTGAATTCAAAACTCTTAAACTACATGGAAAGGTTAGTAAACTTTGGATAAAAAACAAAATTTCTACAGTTTATCTGTAATTATCATGAAATACTATATATATCTAAGTCATATCTTAGATATAAATGCTCTATCCACAATATTGAGCACTCTTTATTTATAAATATAACACCCATCTATATATTGACATGCTTGTTCCCAAATTTTCCATCCGTTATCATCCAGCAACACCCTCTGGTTATAAATGAGACTGCAAAAATCATCCAATATGCAATGCAAAAATGTGAATCCAGATTATCAGGTGTCACTTAATCACAGATTTCTTATTTGTCCCATTTTATTTCACCCAATTTTAAAAATGAAACATTCCAAATGGTCTCATGTCGCTTATATGCCCACCATAAAATTCAAATGAATTGAAAAAAAAAGTTACATTTCTGTTTTATTTGTAATATTGAAATTGTGAATTATGAACATATATTTGTTTGTTTTAGTGGTAATTCCATAGGCCCGCTAGTATTATCTATATTAATTAAATATATATACTTATCTATAGTAGGGTACACTGGGCTCCTTAACATTGGTTAGGCAACCAGTCTAGGAGAAGGAAAACTCTGAATTCAAACCTGTAAAACTTAAGAAATTGACCTTGTGTTACATCCTACTCATGTGGAGGGGTTGGTAAATATGTATAAAAGTAAAAGAGTAAATTCATTGGGGTGTCCCCGAAAATCAGTATCAGCCAGACAGCGAGGGAGTCTATCCTCTTTTCACTAGTGCTAGACCAAAAAGATTGTTTTTTTTAGCGACTGAGGTGCAGCGCCACACCTACTATCAGCTCCTCGCTTTACTGCACAAATCCCTGTGCTAGTCATACGCTGAGTTGTCAAGGGCCGATTTCAAACCAGGGACCTTGTGGCTTCCAGGAAGATGCTCTACTGACTGAACTAAATGGCCCTATATATGTATACTGCATTTTAATCCTGTCACACCATTTTTTTTGTGTGTGGTTTGGTTGGTTTGTTTTGTTTTGTTTTACGGCATTTCAACCTCAGTGGGTCATTTAATGCCGATAAAGTTTTGAAATAAATCAATTCTTAATGGATAATACAATTTTTTTATAAATACATTTTTCTATTTAACCCATAGATGGGATCCTAACAGGTACTACCACTCCGGGTCAGAGTGGACCAGGGAGCAATGGTGATGAAGGGGTGATTGATCGGAGGGGGCCTCTCCGACCGCCCGTCTAGCCCAAGATAGGGCCAAAGTGGAGTATTGCATGTCATGAACTGCTCATCCACCTGGGCTCTATCCTTAAGCATCACGCGGTCGCCACCCCGGCCAACAGGTGGCCCCATTGGGGGAGTCTTACCCCTCTGCAGAGGTGCAGTCGGTGCATTCTAACGCCCCAGCCGACAGGGCGGTTGTGTGTGTGTGGGGGGGGGTGGAATAGGAAAGCTATTGGTACTTAATACTTAAAACAAAAATACCAAGACACATATACACACAAACCTCATTTAACCCATAGATGGGACTCTAACAGGTACTACCACTCTAGATCAGAGTGGACCTGGGAGCAATAGTGATAAAGGGATGCTCTACATTCCCCAGACCTCCAGAACTGGAACTTCACCATCAGATAGTATTTAACGGGATTTCCAGGACATGAAGACCCTCAGCCACTGCCTTCTAGGACCCATATGATAAAAAGGGTTGGGGCTTGCCATAAGAGGAATAGTGTCGGGACAATCATATAGGTGCTAGGGCTAGATGTGACCAGCCAATTGATCAGAAGGAGTCTCTCCGACCACCCGACTAGCCTAAGTAAGGACTAAAGTGGAGTGTTGTATGTCCTGGACTTCTCATTCACTTTAGCATCACAGGGTTTCACTGTTGTGGGTGCAAACGAGAGCAGCATAGGGCCCCAAACACCCAACTCCCTACAGGAAAATAGCGATGCAAACAGCTGTGCAAAGAGGATAGACTCCCTTGATGTCCAATATGTGAGATAGCTATAAACACCCTAGGATCCCAATGGATGTAGAAAAAAAAGAAAAGAAAAAAGAGAGAGAGAGAAAGAAAGAAAGAGAGAATGAAAGAGAAAAGACATCTCCAATTGAAAATATGGCAAATGTCTATCAGCAAGAATCTGGACAAAGTAAGCTGAAGCAGGGGGAACTTGTGTGGAGCGGGGGGACTGGATTTTTTTTTACGGAATGGATAAAAAAGAACACAGGCTGTCATTTTCCTGAAGTGGCTACAAATGCAGCTCAACAGTGTTGTGTTTTCAATCTTTCAAGGAACAAGTATCAAACTGACAACAGACCTATACGAGAAAAGGTTTTAATCTTCTGACAATTTGGCAGAGAAAGGTATCCAGTATCTTAAATTGAAACAAACCACTTTAAAAAAATCTACAGAAATTTGGCGGATATCTGTTGGATTCTTGGATCTAATGGAACACAGATCCATAATAGGTTCACACAAGTAAGTTTTGAGAGGGAAAAAGAAGAAAACTTATATTGGATCTCTCTACATGGATATTTTAATGTTCAGACTTTTAATGTGTGGTGGGAAGAAAAAAAAAAACAAATAAAGAAAGAAATTCTAAAAAAAAGTCTAATGATACAGACAACTGTAATTTCACTGTTCACAAGCAAAGTCAAATATATAAGAGATCAATTTCTAAATATATTCTCACTTATACCTCTCTCTCTCTCACACATTATATATATATATATATATATATATATATATATATATAAAGTTAAACCTAATGAGTCAGATATACCTACTAACAGTTTCACTAAGTAGCTCATCAAGCAAGAATCTGACAGGTTCTTGCCCTGATGAGCTACTAAGTGAAACTGTTAGTAGGTATATGACTCATTAGGTTTAACTTTATATTTGCTCTACTTAGGTATTGAACACTTTTTTACTTTTTAGCTTTAGATAATCCTAGCAGTTAACATATATGTATCTTTCATATATATATATATAATTTTTTTCTTTTGGCCAAGTGTTAGAATATTAACAAATTATTTTCAGTTAGTACAACCCTCAATAAGTTTGGTATATTATATATATATATATATTATATATATATATATATATATATATATTGTGTGTGTGTGTGTGTGTGTGTGTTGTGTATGTATGTATGTATGTAAGATAATCCAATTGACTGGTAAGCATGATTCTATTTGGGATGATCAAAATCTCACAGTACATCCATACTGTATGCTCTTGTAGGTGCAAACTTATTGACTCATACAAGGATTTTTATAAATCCCTAAGAGAGCTCAATGCATAATAAATAATAAATTAATTATATACACAACAATATTTAACTTTCAAAGTTATATGAAAGTATGTGAAGTAACTTTGAAAGTTATATATATATATATATATATATATATATATATATATATATGTGTGTGTGTGTTGTGTGTGTGTGAGATTGATATCAAAAGATTTCTGTATTTGGATTCATCTAGAAAATTAAGAGCTCAATGATTTATAAAGAAATTTACACACACACACACACACACATATATATATATATATCCACATATATATACATACGTGCATATATACAGAGCAAAATAAAAATACAAAATGGTTTTTTTTTATTTTATAGTTGAAAAGATTGTGAAATTGCTCTGCATGTTTGTGCCTAGCAAACTGTATTTTACTGTTTAAAAAAACAGTTTTTAGCATTTAATTTTAATCACACACACATGCATATAATATATATATATATATATATATATATATATATATTGTAATACAGGTACAAGTGATAACTTACTCGAGTTTCACCATAAGGATCTTCAGGGTTAAATCCACTGGATTAATCAAGATTTTGATTAATTTGCAGTCGTTTACACGTGTGTGTCTTTCTCGATAAATGGTTCGAACCATTTATCGCGATAGACCACACACCTGTAATCGACTGCAAATTAATCAATATCTTGATTAATCCAGTGGATTTAACCCTTGAAGATCCTTATTGGTGAAACTCGAGTAGGTTATCACTTGTACCTGTATTACAATAAATTTGCTCTACTAACGTATTGAGCACTTTTTATTTGTTATATCGCTGCCTTACCTTCTGAATTTTGCATCAACTAACCATTGTGACCATATTCACTGGTAAGTCACCTTTTTCATAATACACACACATATATATATATATAATATATATATATATATATATATATATATATGGAGGCGCGTGGGCTAGTGGTTTAGAGTCGTGGGAAATGAACTCGTCGATTCGAGTTCAATTCCTAGACGAAGCTGTTGGCATTTCACATAGCGCTAATACCCTTGGGAAAGGTATGAAATCCATATATTCTCCCCTCCAGCTATGGGCTAAATAGTAGGGCAGACTGGGCACTTCAGCCTTGGTAGGTAACCAGTCTAGGAGAGGGATAACTCTGAATTCAAAATTCCTGAGGTCGGTCGTTGATTGGGTTTGTGGCAACCCTTGATGCACCAATTCTTTCCTATTGACAGTGCCAAAAAGTGTGGATGGTCCAACACAAGCCTTCACACATAAAACAAATCACTGTGTGGGTGTTCATTGTATGTGTGAACCCTCATACGTCGAAAATCGATGAGAGAGTCCATAATATATATATAATATATATACACATTATATATATATATATATATATATATATATATATATATGTATGTGTGTAAGTTAGGATACCATAGACATAGAGTCAATGGTACTTAATAACAGTAAATGTCTTGCCTATGTGATTTTCGGACTGAGTGGATGCATTAGCATACTTTTTATGGCACAGATCCCTCTGCTACTCATACACTGAGTTGCCGAGGGCTGGTATCGAACCAGGAAACTTGTACTATATATATATATAACCTTAATAAATGTTTATTCATATTTAGGAATGTTTTAAAATGTAACAATTCATTATATACAAAATGTTCTATAGATTACAGAAACTGGAAAATGATCTTTCCTATTTGAATATATTTTACAGAAAAACTTACAAGTTTTCCTATTTTGTTAAATTATCAACACTGTTATTGTTGTTATTATTTCTATTATTATTGATCTGTGACCTTATTCTTCATTTCTACTGATGTTTCTAGAAAATATTTTGACTTGTATTTGGATTGTAAATGAACAAAAGTTTTCTGGCTTCAAAAAAAAAACACAACTCTTTTTGTCATCTGCTCGCAAAGGAATTCCAAACAAAATCACAAAATAGTTTTGCTATTTTGTTATTTGATCTAATTTAACAAAGTTGTGAATTTACAAAAGGCACTTTGATTTAGACAAAATAAAAATAAAAAAAACATAAAACAAAACAAAAAAACAAACAATTTCATCATTGTTATTGGTATCCAAATTCCTTGTACTGCAATCTAATATTTGTTATCATCAGAATTTCAACTAATACAATCCGAGACAATATTTACATGAAAAATGATTTTTATGAATCGAAATAATACATGTCCATAATGAAATATTGTAAAATGGAATCATACTTATAGTCCAGGTTAAAGGGAAAGTAAGAGTAACCCGAAGCTAAACTTTTTAAGACCTTATTTTTCTGATGCAAGTATCATTGGGGAACAAGATAGATTAGTCTGTTTACCAAAGTTTTTCTTGTGCCCAATGATACCCGTATCAGAAAAATTAGGTTTAAAAAAAAGTTTGGCTTCAGGTTCCCTTAGTGCACTTTTAACCTGGACTATTGCTCAGTTGGTAGAGAATTGCTTGGATCATGCATAGGTTCCAAAATAAAAGTTTATCAATGATATTCAGACCTCATATTGATATGCTGTATATCCTCCTTGGACATTAAAACATTGAAAACAAATTTAAAAATGCTAGGATCATAAAAAGATACCATTTATACAGCATTATGTAAGCTTCAAAAAACTAAGTTGATTGTAAAAATAGAATAATTTTGAGACATATATATATATATATATATATATATATATATAATTTGAACAATAATCATACTTGCAAAGAATTATTTATTTTATTTATATATATATATAGATGTAGATATTGGGTAATCCCATGTCAAATCATCCAGGCCATGTCACCCAACCCTTCAATTTTCTGAAATTTTGTCCAAGAGTGGATTATGATAAAGTTAGACAATTTCCAAAATTAGAGCTTCCAATTCCAACAATTTGTCAGAGTTATGTTGATTTTTAGCTCTCCAAATTTGAGGGGGATTTGCAAAAAAATGGTGACTTTTTCGTAACCTACTTTTGTCTATAAAAATTGGTTCATAAAAGGATTTTTGCCCAAGAAATCCAAAAATGCTATCAAAAAGTCTTAAAGTCAACTAATTCTAAGTTATTGATGATTTCTGATTTTTTCATAGCAAGATCAATATCCCAATGTGCACTGCATCTGTGACAATATTTTTTCTATATTATTTTTTATCTATTGAACATTATTTGTACCCAAAAAATTAGTTTTGGGTTTGCCTCAGAATCAAAGCTATCTCAAATTTTGGGGAATGATAACTTTAACATAGTCCACACCGGTACAAAATTTCAGAAAAATTGAAGGCGTTGGATAACAATTTTTACTGTTTCTGGATGATATATAGTCCAAAATTTGAGCCTTCCAATTAAAAATTTGGCAGAGTTATGTTGATTTTTAGCTCTCCAAATTTGAGGGCGGGGGTCATGAAAATGGTATTTGGAATTTATTGTTGTCTGTAAAATGAGTTCTAGGCTTCCCTACTCTAAAATTGGTTTTATAAGACCATTTTTGACCGAGGAATCAGAAAATTCTTAAATCAACTAATTCTAAGTTATTGATGATTTCTAATTTTTTCCTAGCAAGATCAATATCCCAATGTGCACTGCATCTACAACAATTTTCTATTATTATTTCACATATATGGAAGATTATTTGTACCAAAAAGATAGTTTGATATTTGCTCAGAACTGAAGCTACAAAATTTTACAAAAATCTGTTCAAGTTTTGCACTTCAATTTTCTGAAATTTTTGTCTAGGTGTCGGACTATCTTAAAGTTAATCCCCAAAATTTGAGCGTCCAGTTCCAAAAATTGGCGAGTTATGTCAAATTTTTAGAATCAACAAAACTTCCCAAAATTTGGGTGGGGTGTTGCGAAATATAGTGACTTTTTGTAATCTATTTTTGTCTGTAAATGAGTTCTAGAGTTTCCCTACTCCTAAAAATTGGTTTATAAAAGCATTTTAGCAACAAGGAATCCAAAAATGCTATCAAAACAGTCTTATAGTTAACAATTTTAAGTTATTAATGATTTCTGATTTGCAAATTTTAACTGATGTTGTAGCTTTGGTTCTGAGCAATATCAAACTGTCTTTTGGTACAAATAATGCTAATATATGTGAAATGATTAGAAAAATTTTTTGTCACAGATGCAGTGCCACATTGGGATATTTGATCTTGTTAGAAAACATCAGAAATCATCAATAACTAAAAATTGGTTGACTTTAAGACTTTATGATAGCATTTTTGGATTCTGTTGGGCAAAAAATTTTTTATAAACTAATTTTTAGTAGTAGGGAAGCTCTAGAACTCATTTTACAGTCAAAAATAGATTACAAAAAGTGACCATTTTTCGCCACACTACAAAATTTGGAGAACAAAAAAATTGACATAACCCTGCCAATTTTTGGAATTGGAAGCTCAAATTGGGGATTGTCTAATTTTCAACATAGTTCAGATAAATTGAAGGGGGTGGGTGACAATTTTTCTGGGTGATTTGACATGGAATTACCCATTTATCGGTTTTAAAATCCTCCTCCCATCAGGTACGATGGTCGAGTGGTTAAAGAGCCTGACTGATGATAAATCGATTGGGTTTCCATCCCAGCTATAGGTAGCCTGCAAATGTCTAGCCACATTGAATAGATGTGATACATCAAAATACGGCATCTGGGATGACTATATAATATATATATACACAGACATACACACAGAGATTTTTGGCTTTTGTTTTTGTTTCATGCAGAATCCTCAATATCTTAAAAATGGTATATTAAATATTATTATTGATTAATAAGAAATTCCAACAATTTATTAAATAATTTAAATAAATTAAGAAAAATACTGATTATAACTGATAATCAATTATACATATTAATTCTAATGTTGTCGTTTTTTTTTGTTTTTTTTACTATTTTAATTTAAATTGAACAGTTTCAGAGCAGACACTTAATGTTGTAAGGAGGACTTGCCAGGAGAAATGACTGATGGGGTCATATGGTGAGAGAGCGTCATGGGAATCTGTAGTGTCAGCACAATACGATTGATTCTAATTTTCATTAATTATTATGTTAATTAATATATATATATATATATATATATATATATATATATATACACACACACATAATGAGCTGATAACTTTTTGAAACAACCTATTTGCTTTGAATGAGTCCTCGGGAAAATTTATGGGTCCCAACTAAAGTTTATTAATAGATTGTGGGTTTTTTATTTATGATCTGAGGAAATAACTAAAGCCGTTTAACTCCTGCCTTTGTAACCTATCCTGTGTAATTCATTGCTAAGAAACTATTGAAATGTACTACAGTTAGCTTAAAATTGTGAAGGAAGAAAAAAGAAAAACACTTGGACGCATGGATATGATTTTACTGCATCCTTTTTAGATTTTTGTGCATCAGGGATGCAGGATGCATACCTATCAGCATCTCTGTATACATATTGGTTAGTAAAAAAATTGTCAGCAACGATGACGGATAGGGATGAGTGGTGAGATATAGTCATGGGAATCAGTACTGACCGCATATGATTAATTCCAATTTTTTTATTAATTATTTATTATTATGTTAAGTATATATATATATATATATATATATATATATAATCATCATCATCATGTTGCGCTTAGCAGCATGGATATCCATGACAATCTCTTGCCAACCATCCCTATCATTCATTGCTCCTGGGAGGTCCTCCTGTGCAACATCCAGTATCCGCAGAATTGGTTCTATATACGTCTTTGCTGGATGGCCTACTCTGGTGTGCCCATGTGATGGCTTCCACAATAGAATGTCACTAATGAGTTCATCCTTACTTCTCCAGCAGTGTCCAGTTGTTTTGTTCGCCTCACACGGTTGTTTTGTGTGATGTGGGGCAAGTGGCCGTACACCTGTTTTCTCGTGAGGTGTTGCTTCCATATCTTCTTTAAGATTGCGCGCAGCATTCTTGTGTGCAGCTCACATCTAGCTTTATTCTTTAGGTGCTTTGTTAGGGTCCAAGTAGTGCAGCCGTTACAACAGCACTGAGCAAAAATTGTATGCATACAAACTTACAAATATATTTTTCAGAATTACTTTTGTCTTTAATGTTTTGATGAGTAGAATAATCTAAACGAACAATTTTCTACTCATAAAAATTACATTTCATTTGTCATGACTTGTACGTTTGTTTTTTCTGTTTTTGTTGTTATTTCCATGAAAGACAAACCATTGTTTAATGAATAATTCTGTTGATGTTGAGCCATGTCTATTGGGATCTTTTGTTTCAACCCTTGACTGATTTCGTGAGACCCAAAAACATTAAAAACTTAAAATTCAAATTGAAACATTTCTGGATAAGACAGAAAAAATAAATAAACAAACAAAATGGCGGAGGATAGAAATGAATACAAAATTAAACAAATGGTAATAAATAGAATATAATGTTTGGAGAAAAAGTTTCAATTCATAGCTTTATCTCTCCACCCACTTCAAACATAATGTAAAATAACATAATGATGTCAAAAATGACACAAAAGTAAGAATGACAATTTTTTGTTTGTATTGAACTTCTCAAATAAATCATTATTATATATTCTATAAATTATTTGGACAAGTATCCTTCATCTTTTTTTGTTATATATATATATATATTATATAGTTTTAAAATTCTCAGATGAAACATGTTAATTATTCCTATGATTTAGACTAGTATCCTCATCTTTGTTGTTCTGATTACTAGCTTGCATTATTAAATTATTATCATTATTCTATAAATTATTTGGACTAGTATCCTCATCTTCTTGTTTATATATATATATATATATATATATATATAGTTTAATATTCTCAGATGAAGCACTGTAATTATTCTATGATTTAGACTTAGTATCCTCATCTTTGTTGTTCTGATTACTACCTTGTATTATTAAATTATCATCATTATTCATAAATTTATTTGGACTAGTATCCTCATTTTTTTTTGTATATATATATATATATATATACATAGTTTACAAATTCTCAGATGAAACATTGTAATTATTTCTATGTTTAGACTAGTATCCTTCATTCTTGTTGTTCTGATTACTACTTTGTATTATTAAATTATTATCATTATTCTATAAATTATTTGGACTAGTATCCTCATTCTTCTTTGTTTATATATATATATATATTATATATATATATATATATATATTATATAGTTTAATATCTCATATGAAGAACTGTAATTATTCTATGATTTAGACTAGTATCCTCATCTTTGTTGTTTCTGATTACTACCTTGTATTATTAAATTATCATCATTATTCTATAAATTATTTGGACTAGTATCCTCATCTTTTTTGTATATATATATATATTATATAACATAGTTTACAATTCTCAGATGAAACATTGCTAATTATTCTATGATTTAGACTAGCATCCTTATCTTTTGTTGTTCTGATTACTAGATTGCATATTAAATTATCATCATTATTCTATAAAATTATTTGGACTAGTATCCTCATCATTTTTGTTTTTATATATATATATATTATATATAGGTTTAAAATTCTTCAGATGAAAGAACTGTAATTATTCTATGATTTAGACTAGTTATCCTCATCTTTGTTGTTCTGATTACACCTTGTAATATTAAATTATTCATCATTATTCTATGAATTATTTGTACTAGTATCCTCATACTTTGTTTATATATATATATATATATATATATATATAATTAAAAATTTCAGATGAAACACTGTAATTTTTCTATGATTTTAGACTAGTATTCCTCATCTTTGTTGTCTGATTTACTACCTTGTATTATTAAATTATATCATCATTATTCTATAAATATTTGTACTAGTTATCCTCATCTTTTTGATTATTATATATATATATATATGATATATATATAGTTTAAAATTCTCAGATGAAAACACTGTAATTTTTTCTTAAATTTAGACTATATCCTCATCTTTGTTGTTCTGATTTTTACCTTGTATTATTTAACATTATCATCATTATTCTATAAACTATTGCGACTAGATTCCTCATCTTTTTTTTTATAAATCACAATACCATCACCTGTGTATTCACTGGTTATATTTGAAAATTTTGAGATGATCCCTGTGATATTCTATGATTTAATCATCAAAATCTTTTGGTTGGTTTGATTTTTATGGCATGCCAACCAATGGGTTATTTATTGCCAAAATAGTAATAAATAAAAATTCACTGGTTTGCCGAGGAAAAGTTTCAATTCATAGCTTCATCTTTCCACCCACTTTCAAATGATGAAGTTAAAAAATGCATAAAAGTTAAAATTACAATTTTTAGTTGTACTAAAGTTCTCAGATAAAATTATTATCATTATTCAATAAAATTATTCTGGACGAGTATCCTCATCTTTGTTTGTTTTATATATCACAATACTTTTGCATGTGTACTCACTGGCCTTGCTGTTATAGTTAAAAATTCTGAGATGATTATTTTCTATGATTTATTTAGACTTAGTATCAAATCTTTTGTTATTTGGTTTGCAGTTGATTTTTATGGCAGGTCAAATCCATTGGATCATTTTATGCCAAAATGGTAATATATATATATATGTATACTATACTAATCCTATCAGTAAATAATTTGCAAGTAAAAAATATACTTAACAATAAACTGCCGGGAAAAAATTAAAAAAGAGAAAAAGACCAAGGGAGTCGGCACTAAATGAAAATAATCGATAAACATAACAGTACTTATAGCATAATATATATAATATCTTTAAGCCCAGTATTACATATATATGTATATATATATGTATGTATGTATGGTAAGTTTATTAAAAAATCCAAGAATTAACCCTTTTCAAAAACCCTGTGGAGCTTCATATTTTATTTTTTAACCAGTATAAAAGTTTGCTTCCAGCCTGAGGTATTCTTATGCACACAACACAACATATGCATATATATATATATTATATATATGCTTGTAAAAATTCCAGATTATCCTTCATAACAAACCTGTATCTTCTCT
>CM042161.1:60499199-60511530 GCA_023376005.1 Doryteuthis pealeii | reverse complement strand
GAAAATGCTACTGACATTCTGTCATGGATCCTATCAGTTCTGTCGATTTACATGTTTCAGTGAGCGGAGGATAAAAAAAAAAACCAAAAATCAAATAAATAAAGTATTCTTCCTGGAAAATGCTTCGAGATAGCAAGAAGAAAAAATAAAGTGATCAGTTTATAATAACTAATAAAGAAAAAGAAGAGATGCACAAGGCCCTAAAAGACAACATACGACAAAAATCGTAAGCCAAGTCTGGAACATGACGTCCATAATACACCTTACATTTTTATTTATTATCATTTTTCTTTCTTCTTTTTTTCTTTTCTTTCTTCCTTATTTATCTTTTTTTTCATTTATTCATTTTTTTTAGTATTTATTTATTATTTATTTTATTATTTTTCTTATTTATAGTATTTATGGTTCATTTTTTCTTTCTTTTTTTTCATTCTTCACTTTCATTTTCTTTATTTTATTTTCATTTTCATTTCTCTCTTTCTTTCTTTCTTTTTTCTTTTTATATCTTCTCCATTAGTTTATTTTTCTTTCTTTCTTTTTTTTTCTTTCTTTCTTTCCTTTATTCTATTTATTATGAGAATGGTGGGTCCCTTATTTTCTTTTTTTTCTTCTTTCTTCGTCTTTCTTTCTTTTTCTTTTCTTCTTTCTTATTTATCTTAATTTTTTCATTTTTATTCATTTTTATGTATTTATTATTTTTATTTTTATTATTTATTATTGCGTTCATTTTTCTTCTTTTTTCTTTTCATTTCTCTTTTCATTTTTTCTTTCTTTTTTATTTTCATTTCTCTCTTTCTTCTTTCTTTTGTTATATTTTTCATTTATTTATTTTTTTTCTTTCTTTTCTTTTCTTTCTTTTCTTTCTTTCTTTCTTTCTTTCTTTCTCTTTCTTCCTTTATTTATGCATGGTCGCGTCCCTTATTTCTGTTTTTTTCTTTCTTTCTTTCTTACTTTCTTTCTTCTTTCTTTTCTCTTTCTTTCTTATTTATGAGGTGCGAGGCCCATTTCTTTTCTTTTTTTCTTTCTTTTCTTTTCTTCTTTCATTTTCTTTCTTTCTTTCTTTTTCTTTCTTCTCTTTCTTCTTTCTTATTAGGATGGGTGGGGTCCCTTATTTCTTTTTTTTCTTTCTTTCTTTCTTTCTTTTCCCTTTCTTACTTTTCTTTCTTCTTCTTCTGATGATGGATGTGGGCGTCCCTATTTCTTTTTTTTCTGCTTCTTTCTTCTTTTCTTTCTTTCTTTTCTTTCTTTCTTCTTTCCTTTTCTTCTTTCTTTATTATCTTATGGATGGTGGGGTCCCCCCCCCCCCCTTACTTTTTTTCTGTTTCTTTCTTTCTTTCTTTTTTTTCTTTCTTTCTTCTTTCTTTCTTTTTTTTCTTTCTTATTCTTCTTCTTATCTTTTTTCACATCTGAGAAAGTATATGTTAAATTTTGACTCAGTTCACTTGAGATTGGCAAGAATTTCTTTCAATAACTCCACCAAGAGTTTTTATTTTATTATATTTTAATACATTTCTTTCTTTGACCATTTTCCTTAAAGATTTTTCTTGCATTGGTTTTCTTATTGTATTTTTCTTCTATCTTTCTATTCTTGTGCGGACCACATGTCTTCGGTACATTCCATTCATTCTTCAACCAAAAACGCAATCTTACCAGTACCTTACGTCATAATACAAAAAAAAAAACAAAAAAAATTTTTCCACTTCTATTAATATTTATCTGTTTCAGATATAAGTGAGAAATTCCTCAAAGTCTTTGTTTAGTCTTAACCTCTATACCTGAGAGACAGAAGAATGAGAATTGAAGAGTGTTTGTGAGCGATGTGGTCGTAAGAGGAGAGAAGAGAATACAGAAACTAGGAAGTCAGACAAGAAAGAGAGAGAGGAGAGAGAGAACAAGAGAGAGTTGCATGTGTGGTGTAAAGAACGAGAGATAGAGAGAGTTGTTGTGTGCTATCGATATTTGAGAGAGAAAAGAGAAGATGTGTGGTGTGTGAAGAGGACGAGGAGAAGAGAAAGAATATGTAGAGAAGCAAGAGGGGACTGTGTTGGTGAGAGAAAGGACTGTTGTGTATTGTATGTGAAAGATGAAAAGAAGTACTGTGTGTGGTGTGTGTAGAGAGAGAGAAAAAGAATTGTATTGCGTGGTGTGTGAGAAAGAAGAGAGAGAGAATGTGTGTATAGGAGAGAAGAAATGTACCACAGTGTGTGTGAAGTTAGTATGTGAGAGATGAGAGAAAGAGTGTGTGTGTGTAAAAGAGAGAGAGAGTCGAAACGAAGAGACGACAGAGAGAGAGAGAGAGGGTATCGCATGTCGTTTGGAATTAGCAATAACTGTCCTTTTCCACCCGGACATTATAATACTTCACATTCTGATGTGTTCAATGTCAATTCAAAAGGAAACAACACCTTAATGTAAAAATTTACACTTGTCAATGTAAATGAGGTCAGTTTTCCTGTAACCCTAAAAATAATTACGACATTGAATAATCTTTGCTTTTTCTCACCCTCCACATCTCTCCACAAACTTTTTTTTACCATCATTTTCTTTCCTTTATTATCAGACTAGAAGCGTCAACCTGGTAGGGTACTGGGAAAAAACACACCAAAATAAAACAGCTTGATACTATTGCTTTGATTTCTTTTTAAGTAGAATTTCAATGCTATTTAGGATATCTAATTCTTTAAATATTTTTTCAAATTCTTTAAAATTTTCAAATTTCTTCAGTTGTAATCCAAATCTTCATATTTTTTGCACAAAAAGCAAAACTGTTGATATTTTAAATCTGTTATATCATTTACATTGGTCATTATGTTTTATTCTCTAATTTGGCTTGAATAATTTGTATTATCGGACAATTTTCTCATCTATTGTTATCCTGTACAACATTTGGATGGGACATTTCGACCAACATTGACAGATAACAATAAAGATGAGACAAATTGCTTGGACTGTGACATCATAGTAACATGAAAAAGTATAATCCTCCTCACCCACCACTATAGGTTGAAAGTATC
The DNA here is from genome assembly GCA_023376005.1 of Doryteuthis pealeii. Taxonomy (NCBI): domain Eukaryota; kingdom Metazoa; phylum Mollusca; class Cephalopoda; order Myopsida; family Loliginidae; genus Doryteuthis; species Doryteuthis pealeii. The sequence goes on along the minus strand of CM042161.1, from coordinate 60,508,516 downwards.
ATACTGTTCTTCTACAAGATGTCTTGTGTATGGCCGAGGTTAGCTCATCGGTAGACATGACGCCCTCGTGCCTAAAACCACAAGTTCCTTAGTTCAATACTGCCTCGCCAACTCAGCGGATGCAGTAGCACAGGGATCTGTGCGTAATAGTAAGGAGCTGATGTAGTGTGCGCTCCACCTCAGTACGCTCAAATAACTCGCTTGTCATAAGCGCATAATTTGTCAAAACGTGTATTTAACTCCCTTCGCATGAGTTGACAGCTGATACCGACTTTAGGCCGCCCCGACGACTCCTTTAGCAGTACTTATATAATCTAACTAATTAATATATTGTATATAAATCAAATAATAAAAAATATATAAAATTTATTAAAGAAAAATATATCAAAAAATAATTAAAAAATTACTCAAAAATATAAAAAATTTAATATTGATATATACATATTATATCATACATATATCTTATATATATAATACGTATACATATAAATTATTAAAAAAATATTAAAACAATATATCTAACTTGTCATATAATATATATATTGTTATAATAAAATACAGTATATGTAAAATATATATTGTATATAATAAAATATTTTATATAAGTATATCCTCTCTCACCACTATGTCGTTGATTAGTTATCATACTGTCTTCTACAGATAGGCTTTGGCATTAAACTAACCACAAAGTTGATATGCAATTAAAACAAAAGAAACCAACCATTTTCTTTAATGATAAGTCTGTGACTAGCTTGAAAAACCCATTGCACCTATTCAAGTGTTCAAACAATATTGAGTCGTATTACCTTTAGGTCTATCTATGGCTAAATACAAAAATTATTTAAAAAAAATGATTACAAATAAGATACCTATGTATCAAGAAGACTAAAACAAAAATTCTACGTATAAAAAACCAACAAGGTGTTACAATAGAATATTGGATTATTCGCGCATATTGTTCCTCTCTTATTGTATCTGTACAATATTGAACTTGGAACCTTTCTGTCATAATCAGAGCCACACGGACCTTTAACCCAACCTTTATTCATCATGCAGCGTATCCTTTCTGATTCCGCTACTCCATAAAAATGACACATAACGTTGTGATAAATAAAATGCAATTGATTAAATCAGTTCTCAAGTAACATCTATCTCTAGGTTGACAGTCCAATCCTGTCAACGGTGACAGACATAGAATAATAGATAACACAGTTTAACACCTGTACCCCAGCAATGGTTAGCTCCGAGTCCGACAAGAGAATACCTAAGAAGGCTGAGCGACTCAACTTTGACAAAATTGACAGATAACTAATAAAGACTGAGGACAAATCTAGTCCGAATAACCTAAAATTACCTAATTATCAACCTTATCTAATATTATCTATAGAAATAGTGTAGATACAATAAAGATGAGGAAATAGTCCGAATTATCCTAATTAATACTAATTATCAAGCTCATCCTCAAAAATTCATGAAAGGCTGTTGACATACCGTAAATTCAACCAACCTACCACCCAACAGATTATAACCATTTTAAATTCTTGCCTATAACCATCTTCGTTTCACTGACGCCATTAAACCACACATATGAAGTCTCATATCTTGATGGACATAAAATAGGTTTCTTTTTTTGTTTTAAATGGGTAAAAAAGAAAACAATATTTTATTATGATGTTAAGGCTATCCCTAGGTTTAAAAATCTCTAGTTAAAGTCTTCTTGGTTTGTTGGTGAAATATTTCCTGCCTGACAAAATTCCGTGCATACTTCCAATACATTGACAATTTCAGCTTAATAGCCAATAAGTTAAGACTTATATAATATTACTACATTTATCTATTTAATTTTTATTTTTGCAGCGAAGAGAGCTGAATGAAATTAAGTCCACCATGACAGGGGCGTTCGGAAACGTTTCGAACTCTGAAACCAACACAAACATTTGAAGAACAGTTAAAAAAATAGAAGAAGAAGACCTCTACAGTTGTTATGAAATAATGCTGGGAATGTTTACAAGCATATATATATATATTATATATATGCATATGGTGTGTGGCATAGAATACCTCAGCTGGAAAGCAACTTTTATACTGTTAAAAATAAAATATGAGCTTCCACCAGGTTTTTGAAAAAGGGTTATCTGTATTGTTTATAACTACATACAACATACATTATATAAATACATATATGTATACTGGGCTAAAGATATATTATATATTTATCTATAATACTTTATGTTTATCGATATATTGTCATTTAGTCGACTCCCTGCTTTTCTCTTTTTTATTTTCCCAGCAGTATTTATATTATTTTTTACTTGCAAATTATTACTGATAGGATAGTATAGTATACATATATGATTATATATTTACCATTTTTGCATAAAATATCCAAGTTGACCTGCCAAAAAAATTCAACCAACCAAAATAACAAAATTTGAACTAGTCTAAATAAATCATAGAACTTAATCATCCTCAAATTTTTACACTATAACAGCAGGCCAGTGATTACACATGCAAAAGTATTGTTATGATATATAACAACAAAGATGAGATACTCGTCCTAATAAATTTATTGAATAATCAATAATCAATTTATCTGTATAGCAACTTCATCAGCTACGAATGCTACAAAAAATTGTAATTTTTACTATTATGTCATTTTTACTTCATCATTTAAGTGGGTGGAAAATAAGCTATTGAACAATTGAAACTTTCCGAACCAGGAATTTTTATATTAATTATATTATTGAAATCATAAAACTAATCCCAAGGTTGCATCATCAAAAATCAACAAACCAAAAGATTTTGATTTTATAAATCATCAGCAATAATCACACAGATTCCATCTCAGAATTTTCAAAGCTATAAACCAGTGACTATACATCATTGATGGTATTGTTATAAACAAAAACAGATGAGTATACTAGTCCAAATAGTTATATAGATAATGTATATAATAATTAAACAAAGGGTAAAAATCTCAGAAAGCAACACAAGATGAGATACTAGTCTAAATTAAAGAAAAATTACAGTGTTTCCTGAGATGTTAAACTATATAACTTTTAACTAGAAATATTATTTATTAATATATATAGATATACCAAAAAGATGAGGAGTACTAGTAAAATAGTTTATAGAATAATGACTAATAAATTAATAATACAATGTATAATCAGAACACAAAGATGAGTACATTCTAAAATCAAGAAAAATTACAGTTTTCCATCGTGAGGAATTTAATATTACGTATATATATATATATATATATATATAACAAAAAAGATGACGATACTAGTACAAATAATTCATTAGAATAATATAATTATTGAATGATTATCAAGGTCAGTAATCAGGAACAACAAACATGAGGTATACAAGTCTAAAATCAAGAATAATTACTTCCTTTCACTGAGAGAGTTTTGAAACTATATATACCTCAATAATATCAAACAAAACATATGCGTACTAGTCCAGAGATCTTTATAGCAATAAATGATGATAAATTTAATATGCAAATCTGTAATACAGAACCAACAATAGATAAGGAATTCAGTTCTAAATCAGTAGAATAATAACATGTTTCAATCTATGAATTGTAAAACTATAGTAATATATATATATTATATAATCATAACAAAAAAGATGAGCGATAACTAAGGGGCCAAATAATTTATAGAATAATATGAAATTCTAATAAAACAAGGTAAAGTAATCAGAACAACAAAGATAGCGGTACTAGTCTATATGAATAATCTACACGTTCTTATATGCAGAATATTAAATATATATATAATATACTACTATTACTATATAAATCTAATTAGTATAATAGATAAACAAAGAAGATCGAGAGATATATCCAAATAAATTTACTCCAAAATATAATCAATTTAACTAATACAAACAGTAACTGCCGAACAACAAACATGAGATACTAGTCAAATCACTAAGAATTAATTACCATCAGTTCTCTAATTGACAATACTATGGGTTATATATATACTACTGATGGATATATACAAAAAGCATGAGATACTAGTCCAAACTAATTTATGAATAATTGCATGATAATTTAATAATACAAGTATAATCAGAACAACAAGTTATAGGTACTAGTTCTAAATTCATAGTAATAATTACCAGTCTCATCTGAGAATATTAAAACATTTTATATATACTATATATATAATATATAAAACAAAGAAAATCGAGATACTAGTCCAAATATTTAATAGAATAATGATAAAATTAATAATACAAGACTATTAATCAGAACAACAAAGATGAGGATACTAGTCTAAATCATAGAATAATTACAATGTTCATCTGAGAAATTTAAACTATAATACTATATATAAACAAAAAAGATGAGATAGTTGTCCAAATAATTTATAGAATAATAATATATTTATTTGGAGAACGTCAATACAAACAAAAAATTGTCATTTCTTACTTTGGCTCTCATTTTTGACATCATTATGTTAATTTAACATTTGTTTGAAGTGGGAGAGAAAAAGCTATGAATTAAACTTTCTCCAAACATTATATTCTATTTATTACCATTTGTTTAATTTTGTTTCATTTCTATCTCCGCATCTTGTTTGTTTATTATTCTTTCTGTCTTATCCAGAAATGTATTCAATTTGAATATTTAATTTTAATGTTTTTTGGTCTCACGAATCAGTCAAGGGTTGAAACAAAAGATCCAATAGACATGGCTCAAACATCACAGAATTATTCATTAAACAATGTTTGTCTTTTCATGGAAATAACAACAAAACAGAAAAAACAAACGTACAAGTCATGACAATGAAATGTAATTTTATGAGTAGAAAATTGTTCGTTTAGATTAGTCTACTCATCAAAACATTAAAGACAAAAGTAATTCTGAAAAATATATTTGTAAGTTTGTATGCATACAATTTTTTGCTCCATGCTGCTGTACGGCTTCACTACTTGGACCCTAACAAAGCACCTAAGAATAAGCTAGATGTGAGCTGCACACAAGAAGCTGCGCACAATCTTAAAGAAATATGGAGCAACACCTCACGAGAAAAACAGGTGTTACGGCCACTTGCCCCACATCACACAAAGCATCCATGTGAGGCGACAAAACATGCTGACCACTGCGGAAAGCAAGATGACTCATATGACATTCATTGTGGAAGCCATCACATTGGGCATGCCAGAGTAGGCCATCCAGCAAAGACGTATATAGACCAATTCTGCGGATACTGGATGTTCACAGACCTCCCAGAACAATGAATGATAGGGATGGTTGGCAAGAGAATTGTCATGGATATATGATTTGATATACATGATGATAATGATATTATTATATATATATATATATATATATTATATATACTTACATAGTAATAAATAATTAATAAAATTGAATAATCATATGTCAGTACAAATTTCCATGACTCTGTCTCACCACTCATCCTATCTGTCATTCGTGCTGACAATTTTACTAATCAATATGTATACAGAGATGCTGATAGGTATGCATCCTGCGTCCCTGATGCACAAAATCTAAAAGGGCAGTAAAATCAATCCATGCGTCCCATGTTTTTCTTTTTTCTTCCTTCACAATTTTAAGCTAACTGTAAGTATTCAATAGTTTCTTAGCAATGAATACACAGATAGGTTACAAGTAGGAGTTAAACGGCTTTAGTTATTTCCTCAATCATAAATAAAAAACCCCAATCTATTAAGAAACTTTAGTTGGGACCCATAAATTTTCCCGAGACCATTCAAAGCAAAATAGGTGTGTTCAAAAGTATATCAGCATCACTATGTGTGTATATTATATATATATATATATATATATATATATATATATGATTAACATGATAATTAATAATAATTAGAATCAATCGTGTTGTGCTGACAGTACAGATTCCCATGACACTCTCTCACCATACGTCCCTATCAGTCATTGCTCCTGGCAAGCCCTCCTTACAACATTAAGTGTCTGCTCTGAACTGTTCAATTTAAATTAAAATAGTAAAAAAAACAAAAAAACGACAACATTAGAATTAATATGTATAATTGATTATCAGTTATAATCAATATTTTTCTTGATTTATTTAAATTATTTAATAAAATTGTTGGAATTTCTTATTAATCATAATAATATTTAATATACCATTTTTAAGATATTGAGGATTCTGCATGAAACAAAACAAAACAAAAGCCAAAAATCTCTGTGTGTATGTCTGTGTATATATATATATATATATAGTCATCCGCAGATGCCGTATTTTGATGTATCACGTCTTTTCAGTGTGGCTAGACATTTGCAGGCTACCTACAGCTGGGATGGAAACCAAATCGATTTATCATCAGTCAGGCTCTTTAACCACTCGGCCATTCGTACCTGATGGGAGGAGGATTTTAACCGATAAATGGGTAATTCCATGTCAAATTACCCAGAAAAATTGTCACCCACCCCCTTCAATTTTTCTGAACTATGTTAAAATTAGACAATCCCCAAAATTTGAGCTTCCAATTCCAAAAATTGGCAGGTTATGTCAATTTTTTGTTCTCCAAATTTTGTAGGGTTGGCGAAAAATGGTCCTTTTTTGTAATCATTTTTGGAACTGTAAAATGAGTTCTAGAGCTTCCCTATACTAAAAATTATTTATAAAATATTTTTGCCCACAGAATCCAAAAATGCTATCAAAGTCTTAAAGTCAACCAATTTTAGTTATTGATGATTTCTGATGTTTTCTAGCAAGATCAATATCCAATGTGGCACTGCATCTGTGACAAAAAATTTTTTCTATTATCATTTCACATAATTGGAGCATTATTTGTACCAAAAAAACAGTTTATATTTGCTCAAAACCAAAGCTACAACATCAGTTAAATTTGCAAATCAGAAATCATTAATAACTTAAAATTGTAACTATAAGACTGTTTTGATAGCATTTTTGATTCCTTTGCTAAATGCTTTTTAAAACCAATTTTAGATAGGGGAAACTCTAGAACTCATTTTACAGACAAAATAGATTACAAAAAGTCACTATATTTCGCAACACCCCACCCAAATGGATTTTGTCGATTTCTAAAAAATTGACATAACTCCGCCAATTTTTGGAACTGGACGCTCAAATTTGGATTAACTTTAGATAGTCCGACACCTAGACAAAAATTTCAGAAAAAATTGAAGTGCAAAACTGAACAATTTTGTAAAATGTTGCTTCAGTTCTGAGCAAATATCAAACATCTTTTGGTACAAATATCTTTCAGATGCAGTGCCACATTGGATATGAATAGGAAAAAATTAGAAATCAATCAATAACTTAGAAATTGACTTAAAATTTTCTTATTTGTAGAACATAGAACTCATATTTACCAGCAACAATAAATTACCAAATACCATTTTTCATGCAAAATTAGTTTTGGATCCAGAAAACATTTGTACCGGTGTGACTATTTTGATTCTGAGCAAACTCCAAACGTACAAAATAATGTTTAGATATTTGTTGCTTGCTATAAAAAATCAGAAATCATCAATAACTTAGAATTAGTTACTTTAAGACTTTTTTGATAGCATATTGGATTCTTGGGCAAAAATCCTTTATGAACCAATTTTTATAGACAAAAGTAGGTTACGAAAAGTCACCATTTTTTGCAAAATCCCCCTCAAATTTGGAGAGCTAAAAATCAACATAACTCTGACAATTGTTGAATTGGAAGCTCTAATTTTGGAAATTGGTCTAACTTTATCATAATCCACTCTTGACAAATATTCAGAAAAATTGAAGGGGGTGACATGGCCTGGATGATTTGACATGGATTACCCAAATATCTTACATCTATATATATATAAATAAATAAATAATCTTTGCTAGTATGATTATTGTTCAAATTATATATATATATATATATATATATATATATGTCTCAAAATTTTCTATTTTACAATCAAACTTAGTTTTTTGAAGCTTACATAATGCTGTATAAATGGTATCTTTTATGATCCTAGCATTTTTAAATTTGTTTTCAATGGTTTTAATGTCCAAGGAGATATACAGCAATCAGAATTAGGTCGAATATCATTGATTAAACCTTTTATTTTGAACCTTATGCATGATCCAAGCAGATCGTCTACCAACTGAGCAATAGTCCAGGTTAAAGGCACTAAGGGAACCTGAAGCCAAACTTTTTTTAAACCTAATTTTTCTGATACGGTATCTTGGGCACAAAGAAAAACTTTGGTAAACAGACTAATCATCTTGTTCCCCAATGATACTTGCATCAGAAAAATAAGGTCTTAAAAGTTTAGCTTCTTACTCTTACTTTCTTTAACCTGACTATAAGTATGATTCCATTATAATATTTCATTATGACATGTATTATTCGATTCATAAAAATCTTTTCATGTAAATATTCTCGGATTGTATTTAGTTGAAATTCTGATGATAACAAATATTAGATTTGCAGTACAAGGAATTTGATACCAATAACAATGATGAAATTGTTTTTTTTTTGTTTTTTTTATGTTTTTTTTATTTTTTATTTTGTCTAAATCAAAGTGCCTTTTGTAAATTCACAACTTTGTAAATTAGATCAAAAAACAAAATAGCAAAACTATTTTGTGATTTTGTTTGGAATTCCTTTGCGAGCAGATGACAAAAGAGTTGTGTTTTTTTTTGAAGCCCTGAAACTTTGTTCATTTACAATCCAAATACAAGTCAAAATATTTTCTAAAACATCAGTAGAAATGAAGAATAAGTCACAGATCAATAATAAATAGAAATAAATAACAACAAATAACAGTGTTGATAATTTAACAAAATAGGAAACTTGTAAGTTTTTCTGTAAAATATATTTCAAATACAAAGATCATTTTCCAGTGTCTGTAATCTATAGAACATTTTGTATATAATGAATTTTACATTTTAAACATTCCTAAATATGAATAACATTTATTAAGGTTATATATATATAGTACAAGTTTCCTGGTTCGATACCAGCCTCGCAACTCAGTATGAGTAGCAGAGGATCTGTCCATAAAAGTTTGCTAATGCATCACTCAGTTCGAAAATCACATAGGCAAGACATTTACTTTATTAAGTACATTGACTCTATGTCTTATGGTATCCTAACTTACACTACATATATATATATATATATATATATATATAATATATATGTATATTATATATATATATATATGGACTCTCTCATCGATTTTCGACGTATGAGGTTCACACATACAATGAACACCCACACATGATTTGTTTTATAGTGGTGAAGGCTTGTGTGGACCATCCACACTTTTTGCCATGTCAATAGGAAGAATT
>CM042161.1:60474199-60496699 GCA_023376005.1 Doryteuthis pealeii | reverse complement strand
CTCTCGTTTGCACCCACAACAGTGAAACCCTGTGATGCTAAAGTGAATGAGAAGTCCAGGACATACAACACTCCACTTTAGTCCTTACTTAGGCTAGTCGGGTGGTCGGAGAGACTCCTTCTGATCAATTGGCTGGTCACATCTAGCCCTAGCACCTATATGATTGTCCCGACACTATTCCTCTTATGGCAAGCCCCAACCCTTTTTATCATATGGGTCTAGAAGGCAGTGGCTGAGGGTCTTCATGTCCTGGAAATCCCGTTAAATACTATCTGATGGGTGAAGTTCCAGTCTGGAGGTCTGGGAATGTGAGAGCATCCCTTTATCACTATTGCTCCCAGGTCCACTCTGATCTAGAGTGGTAGTACCTGTTAGGGTCCCATCTATGGGTTAAATGAGGTTTGTGTGTATATGTGTCTTGGTATTTTTGTTTTAAGTATGAAGTACCAATAGCTTTCCTATTCCACCCCCCCCACACACACAACCGCCCTGTCGTGGGGCGTTAGAAATGCACCGACTGCACCTCTGCAGGGGTAAGACTCCCCCAATGGGCCACCTGTTGGCCGGGGGTGGCGACCCGTGATGCTTAAGGATAAGCCCAGGTGGATGAGCAGTTCATGACATGCAATACTCCACTTTGCCCTATCTGGGCTAGACGGCGGTCGAGAGGCCCCTCCATCAATACCCCTTCATCACCATTGCTCCCTGGTCCACTCTGACCCGGAGTGGTAGTACCTGTTAGGATCCCATCTATGGGTTAAATAGAAAAATGTATTTAATAAAAAATTGTATTATCCATTAAGAATTGATTTATTTCAAAACTTTATCGGCATTAAATGACCCACTGAGGTTGAAAATGCCGTAAAACAAAAGAAAACAAACCAACCAAACCACACACAAAAAAAATGTGTGTGACAGGATTAAAATCAGTATACATATATAGGGCCTTTAGTTCAGTCAGTAGAGCATCTTCCTGGAAGCCACAAGGTCCCTGGTTTGAAATTGGCCCTTGACAACTCAGCGTATGACTAGCACAGGGATTTGTGCAGTAAAGCGAGGGAGCTGATAGTAGGTGTGCGCGCACCTCAGTCGCTTAAAAAAAACAATCTTTTTGGTCTAGCACTAGTGAAAAGAGGATAGACTCCCTCGCTGTCTGGCTGATACTGATTTTCGGGACACCCCAATGAATTTACTCTTTTACTTTTATACATATTTACCAACCCCTCCACATGAGTAGGATGTAACACAAGGTCAATTTCTTAAGTTTTACAGGTTTGAATTCAGAGTTTTCCTTCTCCTAGACTGGTTGCCTAACCAATGTTAAAGAGCCCAGTGTACCCTACTATAGATAAGTATATATATTAATTAATATAGATAATACTAGCGGGGCCTATGGAATTACCACTAAACAAAACAAATATATGTTCCATAATTCACAATTTCAATATTACAAATAAAACAGAAATGTAACTTTTTTTTTCAATTCATTTGAATTTTATGGTGGGCATATAAGCGACATGAGACCATTTGGAATGTTTCATTTTTAAAATTGGGTGAAATAAAATGGGACAAATAAGAAATCTGTGATTAAGTGACACCTGATAATCTGGATTCACATTTTTGCATTGCATATTGGATGATTTTTGCAGTCTCATTTATAACCAGAGGGTGTTGCTGGATGATAACGGATGGAAAATTTGGGAACAAGCATGTCAATATATAGATGGGTGTTATATTTATAAATAAAGAGTGCTCAATATTGTGGATAGAGCATTTATATCTAAGATATGACTTAGATATATATAGTATTTCATGATAATTACAGATAAACTGTAGAAATTTTGTTTTTTATCCAAAGTTTACTAACCTTTCCATGTAGTTTAAGAGTTTTGAATTCAGAATTTTCCTTCTCCTAGACTAGTTACCTAACTATGGTTAAAAAGCCCAGTCTGCCCTACTATTATATCCATAACTGGAGACAGAATGGTTGGATGCATACCTTTCCTAAGGGTATTATCACTATGTGAAATGCAAACAGCCCCAATCAGTATTATTTGTATTATTCAGACTATTGTCCTCATCTTCATTGTTATTTGTACAATTTTTGGCCGACGTACTCTCCAAATTCTTCAGGTATTTCTTGTCGGACTCAGGAACCTTCTCGGACTTGGGAAATAGATCAAATAATACTAATAATCAAGCCTCATCTAAAAAAATTCAGAAAATAGCCTCATTCAGGATTTGAAATTTTTTTTTTTTTCTTATCAAGCAATGGAAATACTCGAACACAAGTTTACTGCCATCATCATGTATATATTGTAAAATGGAGCTAACAATAAAAATATAACAAACTAAAGATATATAACAGAAAGAAAATAAGAAAATAATAATAATATAAATATAATAACTTCTATATAATAAAATATATAAATAATGCTGATATTTTAATGGATACCATGCAAGTGTTTCGTGTGTGTACAGATATAAAACTATTGTACACTGTTTTTTTCTATGTAATTCAACTCTTATGAAAAAAAAACTATCTTATTTTATTTTTTGGCCATTATTTTTCCTGACTCATACAGGCACAGATAGAATGTTTAATATATGCTTATAAAGATCCACATGTGCACCTCTTATAAAAAAATGCCCTCTCTTTGTTTTATTATGCCTGTCTAGATTTACACAGACTTTTACTCATACATGACAACTTTTGTCTATTCTATACAAACTGCAAAGTAAAAGAAAGAACTTGGCTCAAAAAAGATATACTAAAACCTTAAAATAAAAAGAAATAAAATATCTCTCAATTCCCACCCGTCCCCCGTTCCCTGTGATGGTCTCCACATTCCTTCAAAAAAATAAGTCTAACACATGGCATTGTAAATGACAGACATTATAGACCCAAACACAAAAAATGTATTAAAAAAATAAGTGTTTTTTTACTATTATTTTTTTTTTTTTTTTAAATCTATAAGGGTGATAATCTGTTTGAGGAGGGACAGAAACAAAGAAAGATGGGAAAAGACAACTTCCATTTTGTTCCCCCTCCCAAAAAAAAAAATTTAAATAAGATATTTGATAGATATGGAATTCAGTTGGGTTTGAAAAAAAGAAGAAAAAAAAAGATGCATGCGTGTGTGTGTGTGTGTGTGTGTGTATAGCTTGTAATAGACCTGGCTGGAGAGCCACCATCTACCTGTCTGTGGAAGAATTTGAGTCCAATCAAATTAAACAACAAAATTGAAGTGTCAGGCACAAGGTTTTCTTGAGTCTTATTTCAAATTGTAATCAGTGTAATCACATAAATTTCATCTTAACTCTATCTACAAAAATTTATCTACAAACCAAATTACATACCTGACAACCTGTCCTAATAAAGTAAAGAAAACCATTCCATAACCAAGCAAACCTTGTATTTCTTAATTTCCAAATAAATAGCAATTTATCATTGTCAAGTCTGGCACAAGGTTGTTTTTGAGTTTTATCTTAAATTATAATCAGGTAAACAAATATGTTTCATCTTAACTCTGACTCCAAACTTTTTTCATCAAGTCTGGCACAAGGTTGTTCTTGATTTTTATCTTAAATTGTAATCAGGTAAACAAATATGTTTCATCTTAACTCTGTCTCCAAACTTTTTTCATCAAGTCTGGCACAAGGTTGTTCTTGAGTCTTATTTTAAATTGTAATCAGGTAAACAAATATGTTTCATCTTACCTCTGTATCCAAACTTTATCTACAAACCAAATTACCTACCCCACAATCAGTCCCCATAAAGCAAAGAAAACCATTCTATTTTCATTTGCTTCTGGGCAAAAAAAAAGGTTTAAATGTTTCCCTAAAAGGCTCAAGTCTGGGATCAAGTTAGAATTCCAAGGAAAAGGCTTCTCTCAAGTTTCATGTCCTTACCCTCAGGCCAACAGTCTTGTGTCCCTTCTGTTCAATCACCCTTTATTGTTTTCAATCAAAAGAGACACATGCCTCACCCTGTGTCTTGTGTTCAGTCTTCCTGATTTGGGGGCAAATGTTTTTTTGTTGTTGATTTTGTCGTATTGCATGAAATAAGTGCTTGATGAAGTAGAGGTATGTCTTTGACAATGGAATTTTGTTGTGTTTTGTAGCAAGAATCCAAGGAAGAAGTTGAGCAATCAGGTGAGAGCTAAGCCAAAAGACCTTCAGCAGGAAAATTGTGATGCTGTCTGGAATGAGCTGGCACATTTCAAACTTCAGAACAAAAATCTCATGTGGGAAAAGTAAGTATACAGACCTTTATATAAATACATATATATATATATATATATGAGATACTATATATATATAGTATCTATATGGGGCCGGTTTAGCTCAGTCGGTAGAGCATTCGGCTAGAAACCACAAGGTTCCTAGTTCGATACCGGTTCTCGCCAACTCAGCGTATGAGTAGCACAGGGATCTGTGCGGTAAAGTAAGGAGCTGATGGTAGGTGTGGCGCTCCATCTCAGATGCCAAAACAATCTCCTTGGTCTAGCGCTATTGAAAAGGGGAGAGACTCCCTCACTAACTGGCTGATACTGACTTTAGGCCGCCCCGACGACTTAACTTTATATATATATATATATATATATATATATATATAAGATACTATAAAGTAAAGTCGTTGGGGTGCCCTAATGTCAGTATCAGCCAGAAAGCAAGGGAGTCTATCCCCTTTTCACCAGCCAAGGAAATTATTCTAATGTCTGAGGTGGAGTGCTGCACCTACCATCAGCTCCTGACTTTACCGCACAGATGCCTGTGCTACTCATGCGGAGTATTGAAGGAACGTTGTGATTTAGCCAATGCTCTAACTACTGAGCCAAAAACCATACTTTATAGTGTATATATATTTATATTATTTTATATATATATATATATATATATATAAGATACTATATATATATACTAGACAAAATGTGAACTGTTGGTCACCCATTGAGCTCTGGGTAGACAATTGAGATTAGAGAAAAGTTAATTCACAAAGCAAATTAAATTTTTAAAAAAAAAAAAAAATACAGCGTACAATTAAAAAAAATTAATTAAAAAAAAAGCATTAATATCATTTTGTAAGATTTCGTTTGACCTGATTTAAGCTATGGGTTGGCTGTTTATGAAATTTAACAGACAAATACATTTCAAACTCTCCCATCTCTCTCACTAAGAAAGTAACTTATATAACAAGGAAATAATCAAGATATTCTTAGAGAGGGAGAAAGTGACAGACAAAATGTGGAGTAAGAGATGGGTCAGTTTTTGATTGAATTGGAATTTTTTTCAAACATAACTCAATCCTAAAACTAAGGAATAATTCAGTATAACATTTGTGTCATTAAACTAAACAGTAAAAAAGCCTTTATGAGATAGACATTGATTTTCTCAACTTTAGTATAATATATATATATGTGTGTGTGTGTGTACGTATGTATGGACTAACATTGTGTCTGTCAAAAGGACAAGATTATTTATAGTATCGCCTATACTCCCATGTACACTCTGACCTGGAGTGGTGGTGCCTGTTAAGGCCCCATCTGTGGATTAAATGGAAGGAATGTATTTATAAAAGAAATTGAGTTCCCATCAAGAATGAATTTATTTCAAAACTTTGTTAGCATTAAATGACCCACCGAGGTTGAGATGCCGTAAAACAAAACAAACAAGAAAACAACATAAAATATATTGACTTGCACAGAAGGTGCAAGATAACCAACAGCTGAAAAAAAGGTTCCACAAGTTCAGTCACTTCTTCGAGGTTGGTCCAATTACAACATGCTAACATAACACTTAGAAAACTTATTTAAAAGTTAATAAAAAAAGATAGTTTAGTGGTCAATGCACCCAATTTTTACTCAATCAGTATTTTTGTGCTTGATTTTAATGGCATGCCAAACTGGATGTGGTTATTTTATGCATAGAGGTTAAGCAATCGGTTTCATTGTTGTAGAATAATCATACTAGTTCCAATTACCATCGAATTGGTAAGACAAGGCAACAAATAATCATAACTGAATACAAATCATTCTTGCTGCAATAAAAAGTAAGTAAAGTCGACGGGGCAGCCTAAAGTCAGTATCAGCCAGTCAGCCAGGGAGTCTATCCCCTTTTCAATAGCGCTAGACCAAGGAGATTGTTTTTTAGCTCTGAGGTGGAGCGCCACACCTACTATCAGCTCCTTACTTTACTGTACAGATCCCTGTACTTACTCATACGCTGAGTTGGTGAGAACCAGTATCGAACTAGGAACCTTGTGGTTTCTAGCCGAATGCTCTACCGACTGAGCTGCTGCAATACTACTGCAAAATACCAGGTTATTTATGAAGCCTCATAACATCATAGAAACCAAGCAGCCAATCAGCGCTCAAGGAATTGAATCACCCAAATGCATGAGTGGACTATTCTTGATTTCAATAAGTACCAATTGTCTTAGCACTGGTTCAGTTGTGCTTAGCTAGTTGCGGTTGTTCAAACCAGCAGTACACTAACTCACTTCAACAATTGTATGTTCATATTCACAATTTTGAAGTAGCTGTTTCTTAAGAGTTTTTTTCTTGTACACAACCTTATTGAATATAAATTATTTTTAAGCATGGAGAAAATTTTACATTAAACATTCGGTCTGGATCACTACCTTCCTTCATACATACATTGACTCTTCCCCAAAAAACATTCCTTTCTTCGCAACCCCTGTGTCTGACCTGAAAATGACCTCTGATGACAACATGACACATAGCACATACCAACATTTGACTGATTAGATTAAAATTTAGGTTTATAACTATTTGTCATGTTATAGAATTATTGATATGATTTTCTTTTTGTAAAAATCTTTACTTTCTGCATTTTCTTTTGCAGACTTGAAATACAAGAAGAACTTGATCGCCTGCGAGTGCAGCACAGTCATAACATGGCTTCTCTTCATGAGATGAGATTGGCATTGGAACAAGAAAGAGAAGGTAAAGTTTGATTAATTCTTTGAATTTTTGTTATCTTAACACACTCAAAAAGAATCTCATATCTAATCATATCTTTACAAACTCAATGATGGTCTCATATGATTATGGTTGGCACTGTTATACTTGAAGAAGCGGTAGTAATCCAATGTACAGTGTTATTAGAAGAGTGCTCAATATCTGCTAATAGATAAATAAATAATAGAGCGTTAATAGATAAATAAATATTTTAGTTTATATTTATTTACATTGAAACAATTTTGCTACCATTGGTTTCTTTCTGTGTAGCAGTCATCAGGCAACGAAAATGTTTTGAAATCACATCCTAATAAACTCAATGATGGACTCGTATATATATATATATATATATAAACATTTTTAGAAAAAACAAATGATGTTAATAGTTTGCTGACAGAATCTGTTTCAACCTTTTTAATAGAGCGGTCTTCATAGAGCAAAATATGAAGGAACGACGGAAAAAATAACCATTAGATAACCGTATATTTTGCTCTTGATGAAGACCGCTCTATTAAAACGGTTGAAACAGATTCTGTCAGCAAACTATTAACATCATTTGTTTTTTTTCTAAAAATGTTAAATATATATATATATATATATATATATATATATATATATATACACACAAGTCTATCATTGAGTTTGTTAGGATATGATTTCAAAACATTTTTGTTGCCTGATGACTGCTACACAGCAAGAAATTTTTTTTTCTAAAAATGTTAAATTCATACTGTCGGATTAATTTCCATTTACTTCATATATATAATATATATATATATATATATATATATAACTTTCAAAGAAAGAAAAATTTAACAAAACGTCATCTTGTTATAATATTTATTTCGACCAGAAATTCAAAAAATTGAGTCTAGCCTCATCGGACAATTTTTTTAGGTTCTGGTAAAAATGTATATTATAACAAGATGATGATTTATTAAGTTTTTCTTTCTTTGAAAGTTATAAAGAAGGAAAGCATGTAGTATAAATGATTAAAGACTTCTGTTGCTGATAACTGTGCAGTAATGGTCAGTCTGCATCTGAATTTTCCAATATGAGAGTAATTACTCCCCCCCCCCCAAATTATGGAATTGGCAACCTGAGTTCAAGTCCTGGATGAAGCTGTTTGCATTTCAATTTGTGCTAATACCCTCCAGGAAGGCATGAATCCATCTATGCTCCCCTCAGCTATAGGTAAACTAGTAGGTGCAGTCTGTGTTCATTCACCTTAGTAAAATGATTTTCCCAACCCTATTGCCCTTATGGCAAGCCCCAACCCCTTTTTATCATATGGGTGCTAGAAGGCGGTGGCTGTGGGTTTACATGTCCTGGGAATGACGTTAAACTCTATCTGATGGTGAGGTTCCAGTTTTGGAGGTTTGGGGAATGTGGAGCACCCCTTCATCACCATTACTCCCTGGTCCACTCTGACCCGGAGTGGTAGTACCTGTTAGGGTCCCATCTATGGGTTAAATAGAAAAATGTATTTATAAAAAAATTGTATTATCCATTAAGAATTGATTTATTTCAAAACTTTATCGGCATTAAATGACCCACTGAGGTTGATATGCAGTAAAACAAACCAAACCAAACCAAACCAATCACCTTAGTAAAGCAATAAGTTGGTTGGTTTATTGATTCTAATGACATATCAAACTGTCTGGGGTTATGTCATGCCTAATGGTTAGGAAGTAATATATGTTGTGTATTTATATTTATATTTTTTAGTAATTGGTTTTAACAATGTGTTAGCACCATTGGGGATCATGTTGTATGGTATTGATTAAGTTCATGTCTATATTCTATGGTATAATTTTATTTCCTTAAAAAAGGACAATGTCCTCCATGTTGACATTTTCAAATAGATCTTTCATATTGTTTGCATTAAAAAAAACGGTTTCTAATGTGAGCAAAAAACCTGCATTCCATGAATAAGTGTTTAACAGTCAAAGGTGTTTGACATGTTTCACATTATGGTTGTTGTTCTTGTTTGAGTATATAGGAGTGCATTAGTCTTGTGTGACCAATGCATAATCGGGACATTAAGCAACCAGTCTAGGAGAAGGAAAGTTCTGAATTCAGACCAGCTTGAATCTGCATAAAAATTGACTTTTTGTCACATTTTGCCTGTGGCAGAGAGGTTGTGTAAATGCACATATATCATATCTGTCTTTTTTTTTCACTTATTGCAGAATTCAAGCATGAAAGTCTTTAAAATGTAGGGAGTAATGAGCTGTATCCTGCCATGCTGTTGGGAGTGGGGGATGATTTATTGGCAAGGGGCATGATTTCAGAATTCTCTTTTAAAAAAGTTATTTAACATTTTCCATGGAATAATGGCAGCTAAGAAAAAAATATTTCATATTTTAATGGTTTTAAGGAAAATAGATTGTCTATTTAGGTCAGTGTTTCAATTTTACTTTTGTGTAATAAACAATTTTGGGAAAGATTAAGCTATCTATCTATATCTATCTATCTATCTATCTATATATATATAAAGGGCAGTTGTGTGAATCTGTATGTCCAGAGGAAACTTCGAAAATAAAACAATTAACAACAAAGTACATATATATATGCATTAAATATCACTAGCGCTTGGTTTTTGAGCAAAAATAATGAAGATTTGATTTATATTTGGAAAGATCTTTAAAAATTCAAATTTGAAAAGTAACAGAAGAGAAAGTCATTTGCCTGTTATTTTGTTTATCTTTTTTTTTTTTTGTATATTTTTTTTCGCTTTGAAATATAATATTGATTGATTGAATTAATTGAATCATTTATATCTTCTTTTTTTTTTAAATTATAAATCATTGAATGGAAATTTCTTACTATATTGTTATATATTTCCGTGGAGATTTTTATGGGGCAACCAGCGAGGATCTCACTCACGATAAGTAATAATGGATCTGCAAGACTAACTTTTTAAAGATCCCCACTCTACCCAGGTGACGCCGGGTAGCCACTTCTAGTAATATATAAAGAACAGTTAGTGTGTATGTATGTATGTCCTGAGATTCTGCTTTCTAAGGCTGGATATGTCAATCATAGGAAATCTCATCAGGGACAATTCATGCAAATTCCAAGAACAAACAATGTGCCTTGTGCAATCTGTAACAAAGTCTGTAAGTCAGCTTTTCGTCTTAAGAGACATATGGTCGTGCATAAGCATTAAATTTTATCATCTGATCCATCTGATACAACAGGAAGGACGTCCTTCCTATGTCATATTTGCATCAAACTTTGTGGATCTGCAGCAGGTTTGATGAGTCATTTGAGGGCTCAAGAGAGGAAAGGTTCTGGTGCTGGGGTTATAGGATTGTGAGGGACGGCAGTGATCTGTAAAGATAATACTATTGCTATGTCCGGAGAAAACTACAAGAATAAAAGAATTAATGACAAAGTAAATAGATATACACATTTACTATCATCGGTGCTTGCATTTTGTGCAAAAATAATGAAGATTTGAATTATATCTGGGAAGATAGTTAAAAAGTTGGATTTGAATAGTAAGAGAAGAGAAAGTCATTGGTGTGTTTGTGATTATACTAAAAATCAATTAATCTACAAGACTAACTTTTCATTATCCCCCCCCTTTACCCAGACAACGCCAGGTAGTCATTTCTAGTATATATATAAAGGGCAGTTGGTGTGTATCCATGTATGTCCGGATGAAACTACAAAAAAAAACACAATTGACAACAAAGTAAATATATATACACATCAAATATCAGTGATTCTTGCTTTTCGTACAAAAATTATGAGGATTTGATTTATATTCAAAGATATTTAAAAGCCAAAATATACATAGAAATAGCATTGAAATTCTACTTAAAAATATCCGGCATTTGTAAATCTCAAAAGTAAACAAAACAATACACCAAGTATTTTTCTCTCCCCTCCCCCATCATCGACTAAGGTGACACTTTTAGTCCAATGTAAAAGAAGAATTGCTTTATATAACTACTAGAAGTGGCTACCCAGCATCACCTGGGTAGAGATGGGGATTTTAAAAAAATTTAGTCTCATAGATCCATTATTACTGAATCGTGAGTTGCTTGCCCACAGGATGTCCCATTAAAATTCCCACGTAAAAAAGACCTTGTGCTGATCCAGCCACTATGAAAAGAAAAATTAATGTCTGCTATTTACAACATTAAATAGAAAAAAAATCCCATGCTGTTATCATTTAAATTTTATTTTTTAATTATCTTCATGAATATAAATCAAATCTTCATTATTTTTACTCAAAAACCATGATATGATGATAGTGAATGTTTATATATATTTACTTTGTCATTAATTGTTTTATTTTCATAGTTTCCTCCGGACATACATACACACAAACTGCCCTTTATATATATATATTGTCTGCCTGTCAGCCTGACAGGTAGGGTTTGAATCACGCACAAAGCACTTCCCTGTCTATAGCTCTGAAGATCTGGCGAAAGCCAATCTCCACCGCCCCTTCATTACCATTTCTCTTATTTTCATGTGGTATTACTTGTTAAAAATTGGTTATTAAGAAAAGAAAGCTTATTACTACATTATTTAGAGTATTAGACAAAAGGGTTAGCTCAGTTGGTAGAGTGTTCAGCTAGAAACCACAAGGTTCTTAGTTTGATACTGGCCCTTGCCAAATCAGCGTATGAGTAGCACAGTGATCTGTGTGGTAAAGTAAGGAGCTGATGGTAGGTGTGGCGCCCAACCTCAGATACAAAAACAATCACCTTGGACTAGCATTAGTGAAAAGGGGATAGACTCTATTGCTGATTGGCTGATACCAACTTTAGGCCACCCCGACGACTTTACTTACATATGCATATGTTCATTTAGTTATGGCAATTGTCAGTCTCAAGAGACTATGGACCTTTGTCCAGATTCTGACACAGGCCAAAACAAGGTTGTGTGTAAGACTGGTAGTTGCTCATGCAGCAGGTCTTTCCTCTTCAAGACAACAAGGTCGCCCAAGGGAACGTCCTAGATGCTATATAACTTAGTATCAGTGCCACTGACATATGGCAATTGTCAGTCTCAAGAAACTATAGACCTTTGCTCAGATTCTAACACAGGCCAAGGCAAGGTCGTCACAGGGAATGTCCTAGATGCTATACAGTATCAGTGCCACTGCAGCAGATGGCAGAATGAGGCTGAAGACTTGCCTTAGGAATTCAAGCTTTTGGTTTTGAATTCAGAACTTTTCTTTTTGCCAAAGCAAAAAGAATACATAGTCTTACTCTGCTATTTTATTCTTGGCTGGGGTGGGGGATATACAAGTATAAATGATATCTTTTATCAAATGCAAACAGTCTACGTAAAATGCCTGGCAACAGTCTTCTTAAATATTGCAATAAAACAAAGTAGATGTTTTCAAATGTACCTTCCTTTTTTTTTTTATCTCTTTTTTTTTTTTAAATGAAGGAATGGACACTTGCTGTATTATTAATTTCAGAGTCCAACATAATGTCAAAAAAGAAAAAGTAATGTGTTTTGTTTTACATGTTTTTTGTTTTTTTCTTTGGTCACTTCAATTTTGTATATTTCTTTTTTTTTTGTTATTTCTTGATGGACTTTTGATAAGAAATTTGTCAAGGCACCATTTTAATATTGAGTAGATGTTGCTGGCATTTTACTGGAAATTTGTGGGTGTTTGTTTATTTTTTTTGTTTGTATTCTTGCCATGGCTGTTCTTTAGGCATTTAACTTACATTTCCTGCGAAATTCCTTAATACAAATGGTCAAACTGATTGTATTCCTGTTTTCTGATTGCGTTCATTTGTTTAACGAAAGACGATAAGAATAACAGAAAAAAAAAAAATGCCAACGAAATAAAAAAAGCAACAAAAACAAAAAAAAAAAAAAAACATTGAAAAATTAAAACATAAAATAATACAAATTAAAAACAAAAATACAATAAAACAAAAAAAACACATGATCCAGCCAAGAAACATTTTACTATGACTTTTGTCTCACCGAATGTTTTATTATTTTCCAAGCGGCCATTTTTTTTTTTTTTTTTTTTTTTTTTTTTTTTTTTTTTTTTTTTTTTTTTTCTTTTTTTTTTTTTTTAGCCTCTTCCGCTATTTTCACCTGTAATTTGTTTTTTTTGGTTTTTTTTTTTTCTTAAGCTTGTCTTTTGTGATTTTCCTTTTTTTTTTTTGTCATTTTATTATTTTTTGTTGTCTGTTTTTAAGTATCCCAAACAATTTCCTTTTGTGTGGTTTGTACATTTATCAATCTGTTGTGTGTTGTCTTCTACTCAGTGTGTCTAAGATTAACAAACTCTTTTTCTCATCTCTGTCACCTTATGTCAAATGTAGATGGCTTACGTCTTTCTATTTTTTTAAAACTCTTTCTAACCACCACCCAAACACCTACCTTTTGCGCACAAGAAGTGGGGGTGTTGGAAGCAATTCCAAAAAAACAAAAAACAGAACAAGAGTAGATCGTATTAAAGAATAGGATTAAGGAAGTGGTGTTATTTTCTCTTCTTCTTCTTCTTCTTCTTCTTCTTTTATAGTGGCCCTCCCTTCATTCTCTTATTTTCATCCGGTTTGCTCTGCTTCCTTCCTTCCTTTTCTTTTTCATTTGTAATGGCTGTCTTCTTTTTCTTATCCGATTTCCTTCTTTCTTTTTTCTTCTCCTTCTTCTTCTACTAGTTCAACTTCTTCTTCTTCTTCTTCTTCTTCTTCTTCTAGTCCGACTTCTTCATCATTTTCTTCTTCAACTTCTTCTTTTTTTTCTAGTCCTGCTTCTTCTTCTTCTTCTTCTAGTCCGACTTCTTCATCATTTTCTTCTTCTTTTAGTCCAACTTCTTCTTCTTCTTTTTTTTCTAGTCCTGCTTCTTCTTCTTCTTCTTCTTCTAGTCCAACTTCTTCGTCTTCTTCTTCTTCTTTTCGTCCGACTTCTTCTTCTTCTAGTCCAACTTCTTCTTCTTCATCTTCTTCTTCTAGTCCGACTTCGTCTTCTTCTTCATCTTTTTCTTTGTCTTCTTCTTCTAGTCCTACTTCTTCTTCTTCTTCTAGTCCTCTTCTTCTTCTTCTAGTCCTACTTCTTCTTCTTCTTCTAGTCCTACTTCTTCTTCTTCGACTTCTTCTTCTTCTTCGACTTCTTCTTCTTCGGCATCTTCTAAACATTTTTTTCATCATCCCTACTTTTTTGCCTCATTTTTTTGTTTGTTTGTTTTCTTTCTTTTTCGAGTCATCCTCATCATCCATGTAAGGTTGTTTCAGTGGCAATCAAGAAGATTTATTCTCTAGCATTATTGTTCTACGTTCCTTCGGCTGTCCTGCTTTGTGGTATTCTCATCCGTTTCCAGCCCCCCACCCCCACCGCTCCTCTAACTTCTCTCACCTCATCTTGCACCCTGCCCCTATATCCTGTTTCTGACTTCAATATAAATGGCATCACATTGCTCCAGCCACCACCACCACCCTCATACCCACATTTGCAACTCACCCTACCTGCTCATGTCCCATGCACAAAACTTAACTTCTTACTGTATATTGTGCGAATTTTTATCTTTCCCATTTTTCTTAAACCAAGGAAGGAAACAACAGTTTACTTTCTTTTAGCTTCTCTTTCTTCTTCCATTCTTTCCCTCTTCTTCTTCTTCTTCTTCCTCTCCAAGAACAACAACTTTTTTGGTGTGGAAGAATTTTTGAGATTAACAAAGAATTCTATCTGAATTCAGTTTGGGTACCATTTCACAAATATCTGATAAAAGAATTTGATATTCTTTTCTTTTTCACTTTTTGTTTTTTTTAACTTTCTTTGACTTCCTTGTCCTCAGCATATGGGCAAGTAAAAATATATCCAATAAGCACAAACTGATATACATACTCAGAAACATCCACATCAACCTAGCCACCCATATAAAAATGCAGTGATGTGTGTGTGTGTAATTACATACATATATATATATATTTATAAAAAACACACACACACGCACATATATATATATATATATATATATAATTACATGAATATATATTTACATAATTACATATATATATTCATATAATTACTGTATATATATATATATTCATTAGCTCAGTCGGTAGAGCGTTCGGCTAGAAACCACAAGGTTCCTAGTTCGATACCGGCTCCTTGCCAACTCAGCGTATGAGTAGCACAGGGATCTGTGTGGTAAACTAAGGAGCTGATCGCAGGAGTGGCGCTCCACCTCAGACGCAAAAACAATCTCCTTGGTCTAACATTAGTGAAAAGGGGATAGACTCCCTCGCTGATTAGCTGATACCGACATTAGGCCGCCCCAATGACTTAACTACTACTTACTTATATATTCATATAATTATTGTATATATATTCATATAATTACTGTATATATATATATATATATATATATATATATATTCATATAATTATATATATATATATATATGTATATTCATATAATCACATATATATTACTACATATATTCATATTATATGTATGACTACATATATATAAATATATATATATTCATATTTATATGTATATGTATGACTATATATATATATATGATTACATATATTCATATTTATATGTATATGTATGACTATATATATATATATATATTACATATATTCATATGTATATGTATGACTACATATATATATATATGATTACATATATTAATATATTTATAATTACATATATATATATATAGTCATTGCATAGATAAAGATTACATTTTTTGATAACGACATCCACTTGTAGATAATACATGATTATATGCTATCTTTGCATCTAACAAACCACATGTATACATAAATGTTTTTGTTTTTTTGTAAAATAACTGTTCTTTACACTACATATACATTTATATATTTCACAGGAATTTATTAACAAAAAAACGTCTGTTTCACAATCTCTCGCACATGTGTCATGTATTTGTATAATACGGTTATGACAAATATGAAATCTTTATACACATTCAGAAAGCATAGATAAATCGTCAAAACATATCTTATTATAATGGAGCTTCAGTGTTTGTCTGTCTGTAATCAAAGCTATATTACTGCTCAAGTCATAATTCCCTTAGTTATTTACGTCACAATCTCCATTATTTTATTTTTATTTAAATCTCAATGGTTACTAAAATTGTATTGAAATCATTTAGAATTATGAGACAACAGCACAAACCATGTGTCAGACTAGCTGTGGTATAAGATATAAGCAAAATCGTCACTTCTATATATTAACCAATCGCAGTAGTCATTTTCGGAGAAATTGCGCAATGAAATGAGAGGACAGAAAGCATTTAAGATCGTTTATAGTATGCTTATTTCATTTGCTGGCCGAACTTTCTGCCAGGAAGATTTATATTTTAATCAACACAAGGGGTTAACCACAGACGCTGACATATATTATAAGTGTCACTACAGTCTTGGACTTATATATTAAAGAGGAAACATATTTCTTAGTATTGAAGTCAGTAAGTCTACTGTTGGTTTGAATAACAGCAGCTAACCAAGTACGACTGATGCAGTGTCCAAGACAGTTGGTATCTATAGAAATCAAGAATGATCCATTCATGAATTTGGGTGATTCCATTCCTTGAGTTCTGACTGGCTGCTTGATTTGAATGATATTGTGTAGTTTTATAAATACCCTGTCATTCTGCTGTAGACTTTGCGACTATTCGGGTTTGTATTTGGTTACAACCGTTTGTTGCCATGTCTTCCCAATTTGATGGTAATGGGAACTTTGATTATTCTTCAAATTGTTTTACATTATTAATACTGTTGATCATATCTACATGTATTTACCATGTACCCCATGTGTACAGGTTAGGCACAAGGCCCTATTAATGTGGGACCACCCACAAGCCATGACTCATGGATGGCGTGTGCAAAAAATGTGTTGATCCCATCGGCATGCCCCCTCAAGGTGGGCGCCTCAGGTACTGCCCCTTTCAATCAAGGGGGCAGGTGTTGCCTGGGGGATCAACGCTGTTAATTAGATCAATGGTCCAGAGGCCAAAGCCACTGTTGACCATATCTACATACTAATAACATACAATTATATTTATATATACAACTAAATAGCGGTTTACACTGTGAACAGAATGACTAATTTGCATATTGATATTAAACATTGGATTTTAATAAATATGTGTTTGCATTATTGATTTCTAATTGTTTGGTTTTGTCTTAATGAATATGAGCAAAAATCTTGGGATAAATATGAAAAAAAATCCATTACCATGAAGAAATAACTGTAATTTTTATTCTTTACTTCCTAATTTAACTAAATAGTTAAATTAGGAAAATTTAGCAATGAAAGAGGGGAGTGATGGAAAATGATGGAAGAGTTAGTTTCAAAGTTGTCCTTCTTTTCCCTCTGTTTCAAATCATTTTATCTGCATTCTTATCTAGTTTCCTTAGTCTTTCTAATTTGATATATTTCATTATATTAAAACTTAAATACTTACCCCTGGAAGGTGCATATTTTTGCTAGTATAAATAACTACATATGTATTTTTGATACACTAATTATTCACATACACTTAATGTGTGTTTGTGTGTCTGCATGTATATATATATATATATATATTTTTTTTTTTATATATATATAAGGGTCGGTAGAGTGTTCGGCTAGATACCACAAAGTTCCTAGTTCGATACCGGCCCTCGCTAACTCAGCATATGAGTAGCACAGGGATATGTGTGGTAAAGTAAGGAGCTGATGGTAGGAGTGGCGCTCCACTTCAGACGCAAAAACAATCTCTTTGGTCTAGCGCTAGTGAAAAGGGGATAGACTCCTCGCCGATTGGCTGATACTGACTTTAGGCCGCCCCGACGAGTTTTACTTTTTTATTTATATATATATATATATATATATATATAGTTCAATGAGAAATCAAAACAAATAAAAGTTTTTGCTTTTATTTATTTAATTACGGGAACGGTATTACAACCAGCGGTTTCTTGCTGAACTATCAACGCTCTATCACAGATATTGAGCAGTCTTCTAATAACACTGTACGTTGGATTACTATTACTTTTTCTAGTATACTAGTGCCAACCATACACATTAATAATATATATATATATATATATATACTAACCTCCTCTGCACAAGCAGGATGCGACACAAGGTCAATTTCTTAAGTAGAGTTTAACATGTTTGATTTAAGAGTTTTCCTTTCTCCTAGGCTGGTTACCATATCAATGCTGAAGAGCCCACTCTGCCCTATTATTTACACATAAATGGAGGGTGAATAGCTGGATGCATACCTTTCCAAAGAGTATGTAAAAAGGAAACAGCTTTGTCCAGAATTTGAACTCTGGTTAACGATTCCATTTCCTACAACTCTAGCCATTACACCATGTGTCTCCATATATATATATATATATATATATATATATTGTAAACACGGTTTGTTTGGAATGGCTTTTTGCCGATAATTTTTGGGAGAATAAGTGCTTAATTGGAGTCGTACCTAATTTTGAAAATTAATTAATTAATAATGAATTAGGCAGGAATACCTATTAAATGTAAACAAACCGTGTTTACAACTTATCATATCGTCGTGTAATAAAAGTCACTAGAAGAGGAATATTAACCTACTCTAAACAAATCGTAAAATCTAAGAAGTCCGTTTAGTGTAGGGGTTATGGGATCAGCCTGTCAGCTTGGCAGTCCGGTTTCAAATCACGCACAGGGCGGTCTTCCGATCTATAGCTCTGCTGATGAGGCCTAATAGGCCGAAATGTACATACAGAGATTGATTTTTCTTGATTTGTTTAGCCATACATTTAATAGGTATTCCCGCCTAATTCATTATTAATTAATTAATTTTCAAAATTAGGTACGACTCCAATTAAGCATATATATATATATATATATATATATATATATATATATATATATATATATGGTAATATTCAATATACATGCTGCTGAAAAAATTAAAAACTATGAAACCAACACATCTCTCATCAGGAAGGGCAGAATAAGAAGGGAGGGCGTAATGCATGGTAATGTGTGAGGCAAAAGGAAGAGGAAAGACAGGAAGGTGGATGTGTGGTAAGGAGTGAGGAAAAAGGGAGAAAAAGTAAAGGGTTTATTTGTCATCATAGTAATTGATAGTCTGGTAGGAAGTTTGTGTGTGGTGACTAGGTTTCTGTAAAAATTGTGAAAACTAGGGGGTTGGAATTTGTTTTGTTTTTTTGTTTTGGTATATTTAAAAGATTTTGTCAAGGTTTTGTTGTGAAACACAAACCTTGACAAACGTATCTATGAACACAAAAGATCAATAAAGACAAACGACACTCAAAATGCCCTTTTCACACACATAACAAACTGCGACCACACATTCAACTTGAACCACACATCACTACTCAAACCCATACATAGTAAGAGCTTACACTATCTATGCAAATAGCACTTATTGAAAACTCAAAAGTTATAAAACAGGGGCCAGGTTTCTTCCACCTGGCAACAGCTATCACAAAAATTATAACTCAAGAGAACAAAATCAAAATAGACAATGGATAACAAATAAAAAATAAATTTAAAAAATCACAAATTCTCTAAAATATACTAAAACAAAACAAAAAATTCCAATCCTCCAGTTTATAGAAACACCTTGTTGCCTCACAAACTTCCTACCAGAGTACAAATTGCTATGATGGCAATGAAATACTATGCCTTGTTGACAAATAAAACCTTTCCCTTTTTCTTGATTTTTTTTGTAGATACCCTATATATATATATATATATAATATATATATATATATATGTGTGTGTGTGTGATTGAAAATTGAGGAAATATGGATAAAACACAAAACAGTATGTAATGAAGCTTCATTACATACCGAAGGGAAATATCAATTGAATGAAAAAAATTTCCTCAATTTTCAATCCCATTTTGTCAGATTTACCCAATCTGTTACTCCCCATATATATATGTGTATATATATATATATATATATGTATATGAGGGTAAGTAAACAAACAAATGTGTTTATTTTTTATATGGCTTTAAGCCGACAATTTTTGTAGGA
Source organism: Doryteuthis pealeii (assembly GCA_023376005.1). Classification (NCBI taxonomy): domain Eukaryota; kingdom Metazoa; phylum Mollusca; class Cephalopoda; order Myopsida; family Loliginidae; genus Doryteuthis; species Doryteuthis pealeii. The sequence continues at coordinate 60,476,702 of CM042161.1, read as the reverse complement.
TATGTGCTTAATTGAAGTCATACCTAATTTTGAAAATTAATTATATATTAAATTATATATATATATTATATATATATATATATTTACGAAAAATGAAAAAACAAAGGTTTAGATAAGTTGAATGGTAAGTTTATAGGCCGACGCTGCAGTGTTTCAATCTATTAATTAGATCATCTTCAGGGCATTTGTTGGTATATGTTTTATCAATTTTCTTAATATACTACATACCGTCGGATTCACTTCCTTTTCTTCACACACACACACATATATATATATACATACATATATACACACATACATGTATGTGTGTGTTAGTTTATCCCTTGTATATGTTTTTATTGTTCTGGGTATAGATAAATGAATTGATAAAGAATCAGATAAAGTGCACATTGTATGTGCATGTGTGTGTGTGTGTATATATATATATATATATATATATATATATTTAATATACCAAACTTGTTGGTAAATCCTCGCGGTGAGAAAAAACCCAGCAAATAGTTTGATTGTAGAAATATACTATCAAACATCAACCGGGAAGAAAAAAATTTTTGTAAAAAATAAAAGACCAAGATAATCGTACCAACAAAAAATAATCTATTAGTACAATATTTTGGTCAAAAGAAAAAACAATTTATATGCATATATATATATATATATATATATAAGATATATATATTCATACAAAACCGCCAGGAGACTAAAGCTAATAAGTAAAAAGTGCTCAATACCTAAGTAAAGCAAATAATAAAGATAAATCTAATGAGTCAAACGAACCTACTAAAAGTTTCACTTAATGCTCTTCAGAGTCTGATCTTAGCCCTGAAGAGCATTAAGCGAAACTTTTAGAGAGGGTCGTCTGACTCATTAGATTTATCTTTATATATATATGTATATATATATATATATATATATATATATATATATATATATATATATATAAACATACTTTTATGTTAAAACAGAAAAGTAATGTCTTTATTCATCAGTGTATCATTTACTTACCTGTCTCTATGAACATACTGGCATTTTTATATGAACACTAAAAAACAAGTGCAACATATATATATATATATATATATATATATACAAGGATGTACCTTTTTCTATGCACTTTATTTTTTTTTTTCTATATTAAAAAAATATCTTTCTCATCATTCCTTACCATTTTCTTACCTTTAACATTTTTTCATTCTTGTGTCATGGGTTAAATGTCTTCTTCATTTTCATTCCTTTAAAAAAAAAAAGGTTTTTCTTTTTCTTCACACATTCTCTCCTCCGTTTATTATTATTCCCTTGCCTACAGATATGTTTGTCTGTCACTCTAAAATGCCTCGGTGTTGCAAAAGTCTTCAAAAATGAGGCAAGACCAAACTGGGCCCAACTCAGAAAAAGCTGGCAATCTAAGAATGCATTTATTTAACTCAGCTTTGAATTTTGAGAGAGAGAGAGAGAGTGAGAGAGAGAGAAAGAGAGTGAGAGAGAGAGAGAGAGAAACATTCATTGAATTTGAGAGAGAGAAAGAGAAAGAGAGAGAGAGAGAGAGAGAGAGAAACATTCATTGAAATTTGAGAGAGAGAGAGAGAAACATTCCTTTTGAAGAAATGAGAATCTTTGAAAGGTCAGTTATAAGAAGAAAAGAAAAGAAAAAAAAAGTAAAGAAAAATGAAAAAAAAAAAATGCCTGCTAAACTCTTGCTTATTTTTGACATCCCAAACTTGCAGATATGTGATGTGAAAACGTAAAACCTTTCAATTCTTTTTTCTTCTCTACCTTCATTTTTCATTTCATTCTTTTAAATTTCTTCTACTTATTAATTTTTTTTCATTTCTTTCTTCCGTTTTTTGTTTTTTTTCTTTCTTATATTCTATATTTCTAGTTTTTTTTTCTCTCTTTTTATTTTCATTTTTCTCTTGTGTTTTCATCTTTCTTTCCATTTAAAAAATACTAGATGACCCATGAACGTATTAGATTCTTGTTTTAACTGTCGTCCATGATGATAGTGATAATGCTATTTAGAAAAGAGTTAAGCATAAAGGTTACACATACACACACATACAAATACACACACACACATATATATGAGAGAAAAATAACTTTAATATGTATGCGCCCTCCATAATGTGAGAATAGCAGTTGACGAATACACACACACACACACACACACACACACATATATATATATATATTACCCTATTTTTTAGTATTAGATAGGAATACTTGAAACTATACAAATTAAATAAGTTTTATCTATATTTTATCAGTTAAAATTGAATATGTAAACCGAGGTTCCACTCTCTCTCTCTCTCTCTCTCTCTCTCTCTCTCTCTATATATATATATATATATATATATATATATATATATATATATATATATATATATATATAAATGGTGTGTCAAAAATGTATCGAGATTTTCTGTATTTTTTGATACACCTTGTATTCTGAAAAATTAAAATTTGGAAAATACAGCTTTAAAATCTGTACTTTTTGACACACCTT
>CM042161.1:60419199-60469199 GCA_023376005.1 Doryteuthis pealeii | reverse complement strand
TATTTCAGAAGTTTCAAACAGCATTTTTTTTTGTGGTGTTTAATGCTTCATTTTTCTAAGAGCTTGAAGAGGTAACAATAAATTAATCAATTAAGAAATTTTGAGGTTATCATTTATGTAAAGAACTCATAAATATTATATTTAACTTATACACATTATATTTAATAGTTCTCTGAGGTGAAACATTGAGTTTTTAAAGCCAGTCAACACAAATTTCACTATCAATTTTCAATTTGGAATTAAGTAAAAAGGAAAATGAAACTAATTTAATACATTTTACAACTGAGTGTTCATTGACATCTTATTATAATGGAGATTGTGTATTTTTCTGTCTGTAACCGAAACTAGATTACTACTCAAGTCACAATTCCCTTAGTTATTTACGTCACATTCTCCATGATTCTATTTCTATTTAAACCTCAATTAATAATAAAACTGTTTGACATTATTAACACTGTTGGCCTTACCTAAATACTAATAAAATGCAATTGTATTTATATATACAACAAAATACCAGTTTTCAGTGTAAACGTAAAGCTAATTTGCATATTGATATTAAAAAAACTGATTTTAATAAAAATGTGATTGGTATTATTGATTTCTAATTGTTTGGTTTTATCTTAATGAATATGAGTAAAAATCTCTTCAATAAATCCTAAAAGAAATTCATTATACAAGAAGAAATAACTGTAATTTTATTCTTTACTTCCTGTTTTAACTAAATAGTTAAATTAGGAAAATTTAGCATTGAAAAACGGAAGTGATGAAAGAGTAAGTTTCAGTTGTTCTATTTTCTGATTATACCCCCTCCGTTTCAAATCTTTTTATCTGAATTCTTAATTAGTTTCATTAGCCTTTCTGATTTAATCTAATATTTTATTACATTTAAACTTAAATACTTGCACCCGGAGGGTGCATATATTTGCTAGTATACATAATTGATGTATGGCAAGTTGATGTTTGGTGACATGTAATATATATATATATATATATATATATATAGTTATGGAAGTGTATACAACGAGTCTAATAGGAGAAAAGTGTTGGTGATTCGTTTTGTTAATTCTTTTCAGTTAGCCTTCATTTTGTTCCGCTTACTTTATTAAATAATCATGATGTCCAAAGAATATGTCTCTAAAGAGACATATTGGTCACCCCCAGCTGCATTTTAAGGCTGTCTGCAAGAATGATTTTAGGTGCTTTGGCATTAACCCTTCCAGCTGGGAAAGTTTAGCTCAGTACCACCCTCAGTGGTGACAGGTTCTCCGTAGTGGACTGTTCATGTCTGAAGTCACCCTGGCACAGCACCATGAAGCCAAGAGGCCCAGAAGAAAGCAACGGCAACAAAGCACCGACACATCAACATCTACAGGGACAGCTTTCACATGCGACATCTGTGGTCGAGGCTATTTTTGAACATTGGACTTCACAGTCACAGAAGGTGCTGTATATTTAAGGGCACAAAAATTATATAGTCTTCTGAGACTGCTTCCCAACTTTATTGTCCTTATGGCAAGCCCCAACCCTTTTTATCATATGGGTGCTAGAAGGTGGTGGCTGCGGTTCTACATGTCCTGGGAATGACGTTAAACTCTATCTGATGGTGAGGTTCCAGTTTTGGAGGTCTGGGAATGTGGAGCACCCCTTCATCACCATTGCTCCCTGGTCCACTCTGACCCGGAGTGGTAGTACCTGTTAGGGTCCCATCTATGGGTTAAATAGATAAATGTATTTATTAAAAAAAATGTATTATCCATTAAGAATTGATTTATTTCAAAACTTTATCGGCATTAAATGACCCACTAAGGTTGATATGCTGTAAAACAAAACAAACCAAATCTTCTGAGACTGCATTGTCAATCTGATGTTTTTTATAAAAATTTAAAGAAAGTGGGGTGAGATGCTTTCCTACTGAAATTTTGGTCAAACATAATATACATGGTTATTCCAAAAAGTAAATAAACATTTACAAAAATAAATTTATTGCTTTATCTACAAAACTTATTGAGGCTTGTCTTCAGAATATTCCCCCTTCCACTTTTGTTACACAGTTCGCCACGCCCCCCCCTATTTTTTGTGTCCTGTTTCCCCACATTTCTTGTCCGTTCTGGAATGTATTTTGAGTGATAGTGTGCAGGTCTTGTAGTGCATATTTTTCTGTCACCATAAATTGGTAATCTTTCATGGTTCATTTCAGCTTAGGAATTTAAAAAAAGTATCTATAGTATAAGAGAGGTGACTGGCTGTGAAATTAGAACAGTATATATATATATATATATATATATATATATATATATATATATATTTTTTATGTTGGTGGGATCAAGAACGGTAGGGCCAAATAGGAGTAAATAATAAAATTTCTTTTGTATACAAAGAGCAGGACGGAATTTGTTATATATATATATATATATATAAGAGAGTTTTATAATTTGCTTGAAGCATTGTGTATATATTGGTTAGGAGGTTGATTTAGAAGGCTATCACAATGCAGGTGTAAAGAAAAAAAATAATAATATGATAACAATGGTGTTGTGTGTTAACCTGTATTTAATTCTTGAATTTTCCAGATAATATCTCTTTTTTAAAAGATCACTGGAATTGAAGCAGTCTAGTAATGGCATTTCTTTTTAATGAATTTTTTTTTTTTGAAAATGATGGTATTTTTATATAACTGTATTCTTGTGTTGTATGTTTACGTGAATGCGTTTTTTGTTTTGCTTTTTTTTGTACTTGTGCGTATGTTGTCATGCGCATGTCCATAAAAATGTGTGTTGGTTGTGACATTATGACTGTATATATATATATATATATATATATATATATGAAAAACAAAATGTAAAAAAAAATGAATCTATCATGTTTATGTTGACGTTTAAACGTTTTGGTTTAAATGAAATCTTTTTCAGGACAATATGATATAAAGAAGAAGATTTTTTGTTGTTGAAAAGGTAATGGATGTTTTTGAATGACTTGAGTTTGAAATATGTAGAAGAAATGTTCATGTTTTTTCTATGTAATCCATAGATGGTACCCTAACAGGTACTACCACTCCGGGTCAGTGTGAACCTGGGAGTAGTGGTGATGAAGGGGTACTTCATATTCCCTAGAGGTTTAGAATTGTAACTTCACTATCAGATAGAGTTTAACATCATACTCAGGCCAATAAGACCCTCAGCCACCACCTTCTAGCACATATATATTAAAAAGGGCTGGGACTGGGACTGGCTATAAAGGCAACAGTGTTGGGACAATCATATAGGTGTTTCGATTGATTGGATGGGGTCTCTTCAATTGAATTAAGGATCACGGGTTGCTACCCATGGCCCACAGGTTGCCCTATTGGGGGTGGAGGTAGATACTCCTCTGCAGAGGTGTAGTCTGTGTATTCTAAAGCCCCAGCTGACTTTGCAGGCATTTGTAAGTATGTACATATATATGTGTACACTTGTGTATGTATATATATATATATATATATATATATATATATATATTGTGTGTGTGTGTGTGTGTGTGTGTGTGCATATATACTGTTTCATTTTATATATATATTATATATATATAGTGTGCATTTGTTCCATCATCATAGGTATTTCTCTGAATAATCATAAAATATAATGGTTTTCTTTACTGTGATATATTTATAATTTAATATATATATATATATATATATATATGTTTATGTGTATATATGCATATGTGTGTGTGTATATATATATATATATATATATATATATATATAAACAAATAAGTCTGAAAATCAACTCATGTAAACGTTTCTTCATGTAGTCTATAAATGTATACAAGTAATTGTGTGTGTGTGTGTGTGTATATATATATATATAATATATATATGCATACATTCATATATATATATATATATATAAATATATATATATATATATGTATACATATCTTCCCAGTTTATCAAAAGAAAACTGTAAGATAAAAAAAGAAAATTATCAGGAAAACAATTCAACACTTCGAAAATATTCACAAGTTCATATGTTTTTTTCTTCTTTTCTTTTCTTTTTTTTTCTGTAAATTTTCCTCACAGTATCTTTTCAATTTCAATTTGTTATCTTCCTTCAAGATCAAAATGGTGTGACATAAACTTAGAACCTCTTGCAGGCGTCAGGAGGCCAAAGCTTTGGAAAATAAAAATTTGGAAGAGAAAAAGAGAAAAAAAATTCAAATCAATTTCTTTTATTGAATCTCTAGTAATTTAAATAATAATAATAATAATATAATAATAATAATAATAATAATAAATAAAAGTTTTCAATATAAAACTGGCAAGTTATTTGGACTGTATATACTCATCCAAAAAATTCCAGTTATATGAACCTTTCATTTTTTTTTTTTTTGGTTTTATTCATTCATTTATTTATTTTCTGTTTAATGTGAGCATCAAGAGAATAGAGTTTTGGATTGTCTGAACACCATAAACTATTTAGATCTCAGTATAAACTTGTTAGAAATTATGTCCATTCTATAAACCTCAAAAGTTTGTCAGCTAACACTAATAAATCTTACCTAGTTTCTCCAGAAACTTTTGTCTGTTGGCTTCAGCCACTGGAACAGTGATGTAATTAATGGCATGATCCCAGGGGAATCAACACCTGCCTCCTTGATTTAAAGGAACAGGGCTGAGTTTATTGCCCAGTGCCTGAGCTCCCCTACCTTTGTGGGGGAATGCCAAGGGGAACCACACAATTTTTGTCCATGCCATGAGCTTTGGTTCATGGGTGGTCCCACATTAATAGGACCTTGTGTCTGACCTGCATATGTGGAATTGCATGGTGAATACCCTATTAAATCTTAGTCCTGTTGGCTGGGGCTATAGAATATGCCACTGCACCTCTACAGAGGGATAAAAAAAAAACCTTTCCCAATGTTGGTCATAGGTGGCGACCCATGATGCTTAAAGACGGAATCCTGATGGCTGAGCTATTCCTTACATGCAACCATTCCTCTTTGGCACTCAGCTGATGTATGTTAGCATCAAGAGTTTTAAATTGTCTGAATTGTCACCATAAACTATTTAGATTTCAGTATAAACTTGTTAGAAATTATGTCCATTCTGTAAACCTCAAAAGTTTGTCAACTTACACCATCAAATCTTAGTCTGTTGGCTCTGGGGCTGTAGAATACACCAAATGTGCCCCTGCAGAGAGTTAAAAAACCCTCTCCCAATGGGGACACCTGTTGGTCATTGGTAGTGACCCATGATGCTTAAAGATGCAATCCTGTTCATTACATGCAGCATTCCATTTTGGCCCTTACTTGGGCTAGAATGGCAGTTGGAGAGACCCCCCCTGATCAATCAAAACTGAGGTCAAGTTATTAGATTACAAAATGAAGACAATATCATTTGAGATGTACAAGGTGTTTCAGAATAATTGATATTATTTTTATATCTAATAACTTGACAGTTTCTCATTTAAATGATCTCAAATATTAACATCATATATAGAAGCAACTCAAAATTCTATGTTTTATGTTTTCTTTCCCTTTTTCTTAGATCATTTGAATGAGAATTGGTCAAGTTATTAGATTATGAAATGAAATCAATTTTAAACATCTTGTAGTTAAAATAGGTAATAATAAGAAAAATTGCTATCATTTGAGATGTACAGAGTGTTTCAGAATAATTAATATCATTTTGTGCTCTAATTATTTAAAAAATTCTCATTTAAATGATCCTAAATGGTAAACCTGTTAGGGTCCCATCTATGGGTTAAATAGAAAAATGTATTTATAAAATTGTATTATCCATTAAGAATTGATTTATTTCAAAACTTTATCTGCATTAAATGACCCACTGAGGTTGATATGCCGTAAAACAAAACAAACCAAACCAAACCTAAATGGTAACTGAATGTGTAAAAAACTGAAAATTCAATGTTTAATTTAAAAAATATTTTTTTAGATAATTTGAATGAGAATTGGTGAAGTTATTAGATAACAAAATGATATCAATTTTTTTAAACCACCTGTAGTTAAAATAGGTAATGATATAATTAAAATCAATAGTAGTGTAATAAAGATGATTAGTAATATATTAAAATCAGTTGTAATCTAAAGAGATCAGTAATTCTCTTAAGTTTTTTCATCATTTAAAAAAAATTTTTTTTTTTAAGAAAAGACACCCCTGTTAGAATTCTTGACGGTACGGAATATTTAGTCAAGCCCTCACTCTCCAAGGATAAATATTAGTATTAGTATATTCATGATATACTAAAACTGAGATCATTTGAATGAGAATTGATCAAGTTATTAGATTACGAAATGATATCAATTTTTTTTAAACATCCTGTAGTTAAAATAGGTAATGATATAATTAAAATCAATAGTAGTGTAATAAAGATGATTAGTAATATATTAAAAATCAGTTGTAATCCAAACAGATCAGTAATTCTCTTAAGTTTTTTCATTTTTAGAAAATGCTTGATGGTAAGGAATATTTAGTCAAGCCCTCACTCTCCAAGGACAAATATTAGTATTAGTATATTCATGATATACTAAAACTGAGATCATTTGAATAAGAATTGGTCAAGTTATTAGATTACGAAATGATATCAATTTTTCTAAAACAGTCTGTACATCTCAAACACTCTGGATATTTATGAACTGGTAACATAGCATATCCCTTTTATTCCAGTAGAAGTATCAAACAGTAAGCTACATCACTCTCCCATATCTTAAAGACCTTGAAGAAGTCCTGAGTTTTGTAGTCTGAGAAGGCTGGCCGAATAGGACACACACACATACACACACATATGTGTATATATATATATATATATATATATATATAATTTATCTGAGTGCCTGTGTAATGTTTATATGTTTATATATATATATATATATATATATATATATATATATATATATGTAGCTATGTTTTCTCTTTCTGCCTCTTTCTCTCTCTCTCTCTCTCTCTCTCTCTCTCTATATATATATATATATATATATATATATATATATATACTTACATGCACATTAAATATCTTTATATGTATGTATAGATTAACATAGGAAAATAATTATATATATATATATATATATATATACTCATTTTCCCATGTGAAACTGTATATTATATATATATATATATATATATATATATATATATATGTGTATATTTATATATAGTTCCAAACTACAAAAATAAAAATAAAAATCCACTTTGCTAGCTCATTAAGAATTCCCTTTATTTCCATCACAGTTTATTGTCATGTCTATGTTGTTGTGGACAGAATAGCTGTTGACACACAAGACTCTTTACTTAGCTTTTTTTTTTATTTGTTCTTATATTAATTCCTCTGGTGTTTCCTTTTTCTACTCTGGACATGTTTCAATACAGACAGTGTGTCTTCAGAAATGACTTATCAAACAATTTAATGTCAGTGCAAAGAGTCTTTTAATCTCTGGCTCCACTTGTACTCCTAATTCAGTATTGACAATTTCTTAAGATGTACGCTCGCTTGATTTAAACTTCTTGCAAGTTTTTGGTTCACAATGATAGGATACATATTAAATGATAAAACAAAAAAAAAATGTTTTTCCTCTCAAGTTGTCACACGTATTTGATATCTAATAATGCATGTACAGTTAAATTTACATGTAAATGCACAAGATTGTATGTATATAATTAGAGATAACTTTGTATAAGTCATCTTTTGTTGTCTTTATATTCATCCATACTTTCTTATATACAAATTGTTGGTATTGTTTTTGTGCTGTACATTTTTTTATATTTCTATCTTCTTTTGTTATCTATGTATTTATGTATACTTCATTCATCTATATCTATCTCTCTCTCTCTATGTATATGTATATATGTGCATGTGTTTGTATATATGTAAATATATATATATATACATATATTATGTTCACATAAGGTGTATATTTATACAGTCTCACTTGTAAATGAAATTCATTATATATATATATATATATATGTATATGCATTGTGCATACAGATATATATAATGGTGTCCAGCCGTGCCTCATGAATATGACAGACCAATGTGAATATCTACTGTGATGCTTTCTGCAAAGGGAATTGTTTCCGTAGCTTTTAGGATCCAAATCTGATTTTCTTTGGACAACAGTGCCGGTCTCCTGAAAGTCTGTGAGAAGGCAGAATCTTTTGAAGACTCTAATCCTGACCAAAAAATAAACACGAAGAAAGAAAAAAAAATAGAAGAAAAATTAGAGAAGGGAAAAAAAATGTGTCTATTTGCCATATTTGTGGTAAATTGTCCACACACAAAAAAAATTAATGTAAAGAAAATGCCAGATTGTGAAGGAGCCATATGGAAGAGAAAAAAAGAAAGATAGAGACATACAATGTATTATTCACAATCAGTAATGATTAACCAATATATATTTTTTGTGACTGTGCATTTAAGTAGTGTGAGAAAAAGGACTATAAAGTGTGAAGAAATGATATTATAATAATAATAATATAATGATAATAATAATAATAATAATAATAATAATAATAATAATAATGATAACTGATTTGGGATTTGAGCATTTCAATAGCTGTTACTTTTGCTCTTTTTTCTTTTTTTTTGTATTTTTTCATTTTTTTTTTTTTTTTTTTTTTGTTTAATTTTATTTCCTTATTTTAAAGACAAGCAAACAGAGGAACAAATGTTCTGGAAGTTTCTTGTGCTGTGTATTTGGATTCGACCACAAAGGACTTTGTTCTCAATAAGAAACTGGCTTTTGTGAACAAAAAAACTTTGTTTCTACTGTGCGGGATATTTGCTAAAGGAAAAAGAGAGAGAAAAAAAAAAGTATCAACTGAATGTGGGGGGAGGGGGGTTGGAATGGACATTACAATGAATTGAGTAGATGCATTGACAAAATGGATTTTTAAGAACAAAATACCTCATTTTTGTATTTATGATATGAGGTGTAATAACAGTTATGTGCAAGATGTGTGTGACTGTATAAAGTCACAAACATATATGACATGCACACTAATACCTACCCATATATATATATATATATATATATATATATATATATATATATATTTGTGTGTCTGTGTGTATATATATATATGTTTATGTGTATATAGAAATGTGTGTGTGTATATATATATATATATATGTTTATGAAATGTGTGTTGTGTGTGTGTATATATATATATATATATATGAAAAGTGAATGGAAGTGAATCGGACAGTATGAAATAAATATTTTTAGAAAAAGCAACATTTATTTGTTTTTTCTAAAAATATTTATTTCACATATATATATATATATATATGTTAAAAGAAAGGAAATGAATCCGACAATATGAGTATAAAAAGGTGGAATGCAAACATCACACAATGCTGTTAAAGAAGAAAACAATTTATAATATAATCATAGCTGATACTGATCAATTTTTGTAAAATCGAAATATTGATCAGTATCAGCTATGATTATATTATGAATTGTTTTCTTCTTTAACAGCATTGTGTGATGTTTTCATTCCACCTTTTCATATATATATATATATATATATATATATATAAAATCATTTATTTGTTTTTCTAAAAATATTTATTTCATATATATATATATATATATATATATATATATATATGTGTGTTTCTGTATATATATATATATATATATATATATATATATATATATATATATATATATATATATATATATATATATATATAGAGAGAGAGAGAGAGAGAGAGATACCATTGTGCATACCACATGAAACATAAAGTATCAGACCTTCTAGTGGTCATGATGTGAAATTTTACTTGTTATTTATACCTGCTCTGCTGTTGTGGCATTGAGCACTTTTTCTTGCAAACTTTTATCATTTACATTTATCTTTATATATCTTTTTATTTATCATATATATATATATATATATATACACATGGCATCTGTATATATAGAAGTGTATATGCATATATATATATATATATATATTTATTTATTTATTTTTGTATATATGTATATGAGGATTGTTCAATAGATCAGGTGACTTTTGTGTAAGGAGTTAGCAATAGGAAGCAGTTTACAATCATATCTTTTTCAAGGAAATCCATAGTGATGGATCCCTTCATATCCCAAAAGACTATCTGTCAGCCTGACCTTATTTAATGACTGCTATGACCAGATTTATTTTTTCATGGAGAGTCAGTGTGTTTTCCATTCCATTGTCTTTTCAACTAAGTCTTATAGTGGAAAATTCATGTTTAGTCCATTTGTAAACCTTTCTTTTTTACACACAATTTCTAATTTATATTATATAGATATGATTGAAATAAAATTATATATGACATCAAGTATTCTTATTTAATACTAATAATTTATTCAAAATTATATATTTTAAAGTAATTATTCTATTCAATAATATTTGTTTGCATAGTTATATGGTTTCAAGTATTCCTATCTAACACCAAGTATTTGCGGCCAATTTTGTAGTTCCAAGTAACTAATAATAATAATCTTTAGAAAACAATTATAGCTACTAATAAATATTTCTAAATCATCATAACATAGAATAAATACACTCAAAATTTGAACATGCAACATTAGACAGTTCTCATTGTTTTTTAAAACAAGTTTTAATAAATACATGACTGGTATTATATATCTATATATAAAAAAAAAGTAAAGTCGATGGGGCGGCCTAAAGTCGGTATCAGCCAGTCAGCGAGGGAGTCTATCCTGTTTTCAATAGTGCTAGACCAAGGAGATTGTTTGTCGTCTGAGGTGGAGTGCCACACCTACCATCAGCTCCTAACTTTACTGCACAGATCCCTGATACGCTGAGTTGGAGAGAACCGGTATTGAACTAGGAACCTTGTGGTTTCTAGCTGAACACTCTACCGACTGAGCTAACCCTGCCCTTTAACACCAAGTATTTGCGGCTAGTTATGTAGTTCCAAGTAACTAATAATAATAATCTTTAGAAAACAGTTATAGCTACTAAATAAAAAATTTTCACCCAAAAAATAGATTACAAAAGTCGCCATTTTTCACACCCCCCCCCCAATGTAGAAAGCTAAAAAATCAACATAAATCCACTAATTTTTGCAGTTGGAAGCTCAATTTTGGGGGATTGTCTAACTTTAAGATGATCCACACCTGTACAAAATTTCAGAAAAATTGAAGCGGTGACAATTTTACTAAAAAATAATAAAAAAAATTTGTTATATATTTTTGTTATATATTTTTAGTAGGATCTGTTCTATTGCAAATTGCATACAGCCTCGTCCAAGATTTAAACGCATCTTGCCATGTCCATATGGTATCTATTTTTTCCGGATGATTTAACATGAAATTACCCGTAGATAATTTTTTTTTTTTTCTAAATATCTTTTTTAATGACCTGTATTGTTTTCTTCCACAGATCATGAATATTTTATGCAAATGAGACAAGAAGGAGAGAAACTTAAGGTCCAATCAGAACTGAGAGCCTTGAGAAAAGAGGTTTGTTGTTTAATACTATCATTAAGAGAAATTATGTAAATGATTTTTTTAAAGAATTATTTCATGTTTATGAAGTCTTTTTGGAAAGTGTCCAACTATTAAGAATATCTTGAGAATCGGTTACACAATTTGATGATAACTTGGCAATCAACCAGAGCAGACCTTATAATGCATAAGTGAGCAGGTACTTTTCATCAAGTTACAGTCAGATCCCATTGAGTGAGTTTGTGTACTGTGTGACTGTAGTATTTAAAAGGATGTCTAATACAGGATTCTGAGGAGGAGTTGGTAAAAATATATCATCATCATGTCGCGCTGGCAGCACGGATATCCTTGACAATCTCTCGCCAACCTTCCCTATCATTCATCGCCCCGGGAGTTCTTCCTCGCTGCAGCCAGCATCTTTACATAGCTGGTCAATGTAGGTCCTTGCTGGCGGCCCACACTGGCATGTCCATGTGTTGGCTTCCACAGGAGAACATCGCTTATGAGTTCGTCCTTGCTTCTCCAGCAGTGCCCCGCATGCCTAGTCCGTCTCACTCGGATGGTCTGTGAGATAGGGGCAAGTGACCATACAACTGCCCTTGTGGGTGCTGTCTCCACAACTTGTTCAATACTGCTCGCAGCAGTGCAGCTCCCATCTAGCTTATTCTCGAGCGCCTCGTTAGGGTCCAGGTAGTGCAGCCATACAGCAGTACTGATATGACTACGGCCTGGAAGAGATGTCGCTTTAGCTTATATATATATATATATATGTAAATGTATAGAAAAATCAACATTTATCAATACAGAATGTTTTGAAAAAAGATTCAGCTGTCTTTTTGATGACTTCAGATGGTTGTGAACTCATTCTCACAATATTGTCAACTTTTTAGGTGGTGTATGCTGGGAAAATCTCAAATTTAATTCTACATCTCTCTGTCTCTCTCTCTCTCTCTCTCTCTCTCTCTCTCTATATATATATATATATTATATATATATATATAATGGACTCTCGTCGATTTTTGACGCATGAGGATTCACACACACAATGAACACCCACACAGTGATTTGTTTATAGTGGTGAAGGCTTGTGTTGGTCCATCCACACTTTTTGGCACAGTCGATAGGAAAGAATTGGTGCATCAAGGGTTGCCACAAACCCAATCAACGACCGACCTCAGGAATTTTGAATTCAGAGTTATCCCTCTCCTAGACTGGTTACCTACCCAAGGCTGAAGGGCCCAGTCTGCCCTACTATTTAACTCATAGCTGGAGGGAGAATATATGGATTCATACCTTTTCCAAGGCTATGTGAAATGCCAACAGCTTCATCTTGGAATTGAACTCGAATCGACGAGTACATTTCCCACGACTTTAACCACTAGCCCACGTGCCTCCATATATATATATATATATATATATATATATATACTGTAACATTCTCTATAGAGTAGAGGTATGTAGTCTAATTGTTATCCTTATAGGAAAAAGACATGGTGACCTGAGTTCAAATCTTAGAAGAGGCTGTTTACCTTTCACATAGCACTCATACCCTTGTCAACTTGTTAAGTGATATAAACTAGGAAATATAAATATATGCTTTCACGTATTCCTATTTCAATACAAATAATTTTAAAACATATATTATATATATATATATATATATGCTCTAACAGAGATGCTGATAGGTGCGCGTCCTGCGTCCCTGATGCACTGAAATCTAAAAGGACGCAGTACAATCATGTCAATGCATCCCAGTGTCTTTCTTTTTTCTTCCCTCACCATTTTAAGCTAACTGTAAACACATTTCAATAGTTTATTAGAGACGAATTACACAGGTGAGGTTACAAGGCAGGAGTTAAACGGCTTTAGTTGTTTCCCCAGATTATAAATAAAACCCCTACAATCTATAAAGAAACTTTAATTGGGACCCATAGATTTTCCTAGGGACTCATTCAAAGCAAATATGTGCATCCCAGGATGCACTAAATCAAAAAGCTATCTGCATCACTGCTCTGAATATGTCTATGAGTTCATATCATTTGTTTTTCTTTAGCCAAACTCTTATTAAGATACTAGCAGTGGCTACCCGGCATCAGCATAATTTTAAGTTAGTCTCACAGATCCATTATTACTGAATCATGAGTTGAATCCTCGTGTGATGCCCCATTTAAATCCCTACTCTGAAAAGAAATGTTAATGTCTACTATCTAAAATATCAAATGAAAAAAAAAACATGTTATCATTTAAATTTTATTTTTTAATTATCTTCACGAATATAAATCAAATCTCTATTATTTTTGCTCAAAAACCAAGCCCTGGTGATATTTAATGTGCATATATATTTACTTAGCCGTTAATTGTTTTATTTTCAAAATATCCTCCAGGTATACAGATTCATACAACTGCCCTTTTATATAAGTATAGATAGATGACCAAAAAGGTGATAAAAAAGAAAGGGTTTACATAATCTGTAATCTCTATTATTTTGCTCAAAACCAAGCCCTGGTGATATTTAATGTGCATATATATTTACTTAGCCGTTAATTGTTTTATTTTCAAAATATCCTCCAGGTATACAGATTAACGCAACTGCCCTTTATATATGAATAGATAGATGACCAAAAAGGTGATAAAAATGAAAGGGTTTACATTATCTGTAATCTCTATTATTTTGCTCAAAAACCAAGCCCTGGTGATATTTAATGTGTATATATATTTACTTAGCCGTTAATTGTTTCATTTTCGAAATTTCCTCTGGACATACAGATTCACACAATTGCCCTTTATATATGAATAGATAGATGACCAAAAAGGTGATAAAAAAGAAAGGGTTTACATTATCTGTTATCGTACATTTTTGGTCAGATCTGTTGTGTTGCGTTTTAAAGAGGACATTTGTACATGTGTTGTGATTTACACTTGCTGTTGATGTTGTGTGGCAAGAGTCAGAAGGTTGAAGACAAATGCAGGTCTTAATGAGGAAGAGAAATTTGTTCATTGACAGTCTGCCACTGTTTTTTTTTATTGGGATCTCCTTTGTCTTGAAAGCAGTGTAGCAGGGGGGGGTCGTTTGCGCAAAGACTTAGCGCCATGGTAAAGCAAACAGGATGTCAGATCAATCATTGTTAGCGGCATTAGTGGATGTCAACATTGCTCTCCAAGACTGGCAGGTCTCCGTACAATATCAAACAGGAGTTCTTGAAGAGTCGAAAAAATATATTAACAAAAAAAAAAAAAAAAAAAAAAAAAAACAAGAAAAAAATAACACCCAAAAAACAAACTCTTCTATTTTGTCAGTTTTTGTTGTTGTTGTTATTGTCATTTGGTAAATATATACACAGTTGATTCATTTGTGTATATGGATAAACTCGATGAATATAAATTTTTCGGGAACATTAATGTCTATATGGGCTATGTGGCACTGAACATAATTTCTATTCGTATTGCTACAGTTTATTTTTGTACAAAGCAGAGGTTTTTGTTTTTGTTTGTTGTAAGATAAAAGAGATTAATATATTTTTGTATTCCAAATTCCACATTTCTGCTTTTATGTGTAAGTATGTCTTTGTGTCTGGACATATTTTCTAAGCTTTGTTTAGTCTGGTATAGGGATAAAATAATGTGACACTCAGGACCAAACTCACTAACTGAGGGTGATACAAAATTACTAACTATTACTTACTTATATATATATTGCCTTATTGTGTGTGTATATGTTTCATATACATATTATCTATCTATCTCAATTTCTATCTATCTATCTCTGTTTCTTTCTATCTTTCTATCCCAATCTGTTTCTATCTATTTATCTATCTATCTCATTTTCTTTCTAAATACCTGTCTGTCTATCTATCTATCTCACTCTGTTTCTAAATATCTGTCTATCTATTTATCTATCTATCTCACTCTGTTTCTAAATACCTGTCTATCTTTCTTTCTATCTATTTATCTATCTCACTCTGTTTCTAAATATCTGTCTGTCTATCTATCTATCTATCTCACTCTGTTTCTAAATAGCTGTCTGTCTATCTATCTATCTATCTCACTCTGTTTCTAAATACCTGTCTATCTATCTATCTGTTTCTAAATACCTGTCTGTCTATCTATCTATCTATCTCACTCTGTTTCTAAATACCTGTCTATCTATCTATCTATCTATCTATCTATCTATCTCACTCTGTTTCTAAATACCTGTCTGTCTATCTATCTATCTCACTCTGTTTCTAAATAACTGTCTGTCTATCTCTCTCTCGATCTGTTTCTATCTATCTATTTATCTGTCTATAGATCGATCTAAGACTGTCTTTTTCTATCTATCTATCTATCTTGAAATATGCATATTTGGGTAGTATTTTTTTTTCTTTAATTTATTGATGTTCAGCAAGACGGAATTTCCTATACTGACGCACATCCATATATGGGTAATTCCATGTCAAATCATCCAAGCCATGTAACCCACCCCCTTCAATTTTTCTGGAATTTTGTTGAAGTCTGGATTATGTTAAAGTTCAACAATCCCCAGAATTTGAGCTTCCAATTCCAAAAATTGGCAGAGTTATGTCAATTTTTAGCTCTCCAAATTTTTTGGGGAGGGTCTTTTTGTAATCTATTTTTGTCTGTAAAAAGAATTCTAGAGCTTCCCTACTCCTAAAAATTAGTTTATAGAAGCATTTTTACCCTAGGAATAAAAAATGCTATCAAAAAAGTCTTAAATATAACCCAATTTTAAGTTATTGATTATTTCTGATTTTTTCATAGCAAGATCAATATCGCGATGTGGCACTGCATCTAGGACAAAAATTTTTCTATTATTATTTCACATATATTGAAGATTTTTTTTCCAAAAAGAACTCAGAACCAAAGCTAGAATATTTTGTAAAATTTGTTAAAATTTTGTCTAGGTGTGGACTATGTTAAAGTTAGACAATCCCCAAAATTTGAGCTTCCAATTCCAAGAATTAGCGGAGTTATTTCAATTTTTAGCTGTCTTAATTTGGGTTGGGTTTGTGAAAAACTTTTTGTTTTGTGAAATTTAAAAAATCTTTTTTTATCTGTAAAATGAGTTCTAGAGCTTGACTACTCCTAAAAATTGGTTTATAAAACCATTTTAGCCCAAGGAATCAAAAAATGCTATCAAACACATCTTAAATTAATCAATTTAAATTATTTATGATTTCTGATTTGCAAAATTCTAACTGATGTTGTAGATGAAAATATAAAGTAAATAACTAAGTGAATTGTAATGTCAGTGGTGACATAGTTTCAGTTACAGACAGACACACTAACAATCTTCACTATGATAAGATAATGCAAATTTAATGATTTTACTGTTGAAAAGCATTGAAAATTTGAATAAAGCAATTGTCATTGGCCAGGAATTAATGGAAGCATTACTGACAAAATAAGATTATTGTATATATTTACCAACCCCCTCCACACGAGCAGGATATGACACAAGGTCAATTTTTTAAGCCGGTTTGAATTCAGAATTTTCCTTCTCTTATATTGGTTGCCTAACCAAGGTTAAAGAACCCAGTCTGCTGTACTATTTTTCACCCATAGCTGGAGGGAGAGTAGCTGGATTCATACCTTTACCAAGGGTATTATCACTGTGTGAAATGCAGGCTGTCTCATCCAGGATTTGAACTCTGGTCTACGAGTTCATTTCCTTCTCTTAGATTGGTTGCCTAGCCAAGGTTAAAGAACCTAGTCTGCCGTACTATTTTTCACACATAGCTGGAGGGAGAGTAGCTGGATTCATACCTTTACCAAGGGTATTATCACTGTGTGAAATGCAGGCAGTCTTGTCCAGGATTTGAACTCTGGTTGACGAGTTTATTTCCTACGGCTCTAACCATTACACCACGCACCTCCAAGAAATAAGATTATTATAAATTTAAATTCATATAAAAATCTTGATATCATTAACACAAGATGATAATTATAAATCTGTATTATGAAAATTCATTCCATTTGGTGGGATTGACCCTTGCCTGCCATGTTAAAGCCGAACCATGCCAACACCAACTACCTTTCCTATGCCAATATATCTCTGACATTTTCCATGTTGTGATGTACTTGAATTACATATCTCTAATAGTATGCCTAATCTCTGCTCTGTGTATATTTGGGGGTGGGCTGAGGCAGGCAGGGTGGGTGGGTGTATCCTTTACATCTATGTCTTATGTCACTGTTTTAAGTTTTTATTTTATTTTTTGTTTTGTTTTACCAAGGACTGTATTCCATTTATCCTCTCCATTTCTGGAGAAATATAAAAAAAAAAAAAAAAAAAAAAAAAAAAAAAAAAAAAAAAAAAAAAAAAAGAAAAAATATTTTCAGTATGAAGCTGTTGTGCAAGTGTATGTTTGCATGCGGACTTTTGGAAGTTGTCATATCGTGATGAAGTCGGATCTTATAACCTGCACAGTTTCTAACAGCGATGGGGGTGGGGGGCGAGTGTAAGGGATCTTGGCAGGGATATCAGTTTTAAGAAAACTTCATCTTCAAGACATCAAGAAAAATCCATTGCCCTGTCTGCTTTCTTTTGTGTTGTTGCTATTCAACACCATCACCATCACAACAACAACAATGGCTCTGATCAACATTACTTTTCTTATTAATTCTGTTTTCTCATTTTTGGTGTTTTGTGGAATCATATTTTTCTCACTTGTTGTTTTTCAAAGTGTTACCACAAATGTTAGTATTAGTTTTGGGATTATTATATATATTCTGTCTTATTCTTATATCTCATATTCTCTATTGGGTTCTTATAATATTCTATATATCTTAATCTTATAATAGTATAATATCTTATATATACCTTAATCTTATAATATCTTATATATCTTAATAATATATCTTATATATATTAATCTTATAATATTTAATATAATATATAATATATAATAACATATATTTCGTAATATGATATTTTAATGATATGATATAATATTTTATACATTATAATAATATTATTTTATACATTATGATATCAATAATAATATTATTTCGTATATTATAATAATATAATATGATATTTTATATATTAAAATATATTTCATATTATGTATATATAATATCATAATATTTCATGTTACATATCTTATTCTGATAATATTTTATATCATATTCATATAGAATATTTTATTCTATGTCTTAATCTTATAATATTTTATATATCTTATATGTAGTAGGAAGCACGTGGTGTAATGGTTAAAGTCATGGGAAATGGACTCGTTGCTCTGAGTTCAAATCCTGGACGTGGTAATTGCATTTCACTTAGCGCTAATACCCTTGGGACAGGTATGAATCCTACTCTCCCTCCAGCTATGGGCAAATAGTAGGGCAGACTGGGCTCTTAAACTTTGGTTAGGCAACCGGTCTAGGAGAAGGAAAACTCTGAATTCAAACCTGTTAAACTCCACTTAAGAAATTGACCTTGTGTCGCATCCTGCTCATGCGGAGTGGTTGGTAAATGTATATATATCTTATATGTGACCTCCAGCCTTCTTCAGGTGTTTCTGTTGCACCATGTGACCAGTTGTACACATGATGCAATACTTAGAAGGTTTGAGTTAATGCAGTTCCATGTGACAATTATCAGGAGGTTGCAGGTTCAATCTTGACCACAAGCAAAAATAGCTGCATACTTAAAATATCTAAACACTTGTACCTGGTCTTGGTTAATGGAATGAGAACAATCTACCCCTATTGATTAAATAAAGGATTCAGTTTGAAGTTCCATCAATGCTCCTGATTATAACATTAAGGCTCCCAATTTTGACAAGAAACACCTGAAGTAGGCTGGAGGGCACATCAGCTGAAACATTGTGTAGATAACAATAAGGATGAGGACAACATTCAAATAAATCTAAATAATACATTTCATAATCTATATTTTATTCATGTAATATTGTAACATGGTGGTAGTGATATATTCATATATTGTCACAGTACCAAAAGCAATATAAGTAACGTTCTAATATCGATATATGTTGTATAGCGGGTCTTGTCAACGTGCCTCCAAATTCATGACACTAAAAAGGTGTTTGGCACGTGGCGGTCATCTTGTCGATAAAAAAGTACAACACGAGAAATATATCATCACAAGCTGCTTAGCTTTTATTTCCAGGGCTCGTCTCATGCGTCTCATGGGCTGTATCAGAGAGGAGGAAAGGCAGAGAGAAAGAGAGAGAGGACACTGATGAATTACTGTATCCCACTACTGAGACCAGAGGTCCGGTCCGTACCCTACGCATCTGAAAGCAAAAAGAGGCCAGTATTTTTCTTCATCATTCCACATCACCACGCGACTTCCGGTTCCGGTCAACACCTGAAACTTCTGGTTGACATTCAATTCTCCCTTCGGGGGGTCATGCCCTGGTCAACTCATGACAACCATTTTTGTGCTCATCACTATTTTTTTAAAACCGTTACTATCTCTTATTTCTTCTTCCTCTCTTTTCTAATAGTAGTTCTCGCTCAGGATAATCCCCATCTTGCTACAATATTTTATATTCTATATCTTAAGTGAAATAGATCTCTAATTAGGACTGAGCCTATTCTAGTAGTGACCACCCTCAAGTGGAGATTTAACATGTTTGAATTCAAAGATTTCCTTCTTCTAGACTGGTTGCCTAACCAAGGTTAAATAACCCAGTTTGCCCTACTATTTACTCATAGTTGGAGGGAGAGAAGTTGGATTCATACCTTTCCCAAGGGTATTAGCACTGTGAACTGTAATTTTGTCCATGATTTGAACTCTGGTTGACGAGTCCATTTCCTATGACTCCATGATCTTAATCTTATAACAATAGAATTAACAATAGCGCTAATACCCTTGGGAAAGGTATGAATCCTACTCTCCCTCCAGCTATGGGCAAATAGTAGGGCAGACTGGTCTCTTTAACCTTGGTTAGGCAACCGGTCTAGGAGAAGGAAAACTCTGAATTCAAACCTGTTAAACTCCACTTAAGAAATTGACCTAGTGTCGCATCCTGCTCGTGCGGAGGGGTTGGTAAATATATATAACAATAGAATTAGTATTATGTTAAACTGTTGTTGCACAATTTCTATGTATTTTCAGCTCTGCTTAGGTAGATCTCATTACAAACATTGCACCGTCCTTTTGGCCGGAGCAGTAGAATACACCAGCTGCACCTCTGCAGAAGGGTAAAATACCTTTCAATGGGACCACCTGTTGGCTGTGGATGGTGTGATGCTTAAGGACAGAATCCTGGTGGCTGAGCAGTCCATGATTTGCAAACATTCACTTTGGCTCTTATTTAGGCTTGATGGTTGGTTAGAGGGAGTATTTGTCTCATACCCCACTTGTATGGACTGGGCACAAGGCCTCGTTTTAATGTGGTCCCACCCACAAGCCGAAGCTTATGGATGGGAAAGAACAAAAATTGCGTCGATCCCCTTGGCATTCTCCCTCAGGGGGGGGCCTCAGGCGCTAGGCAATAAACCCAGCCCTGCCCCTTTAAATCAAGGTGGCAGGTATTGCCTGGGGTGATAGCCCCCTGGGATTGACGCTATTATTTGTACTTTACCCTGATCCAGTGGCCGAAGCACACTGGACCCTCGCCCCGAAGGACGAGTATGCAAGGGAAGTATGGTTGGTTAGAGGGACCCCTCCGAACAATCGGCTAGTCACTAGGACTTATATGAGTGTCTCAACCCTATTGCTCTTATGGCAAACCCCCAACATTTTTTATCATACATGTGCTAGAAGGCGGTCATAGTGTCCTGGGTATGATATTAAACTGCATCTAATGGTGAAGTTCTAATTTAGAGCTTTAGGGAGTGTGGAATACCCATTCATCACTATTACTCCCAGTTCCACTGATCCAGAGTAGTAGAACCTGTCAGGGTCCCATCTATGGGTTAAATAGAAAAAAATGAGTCGTATTTTTAAAAAGTATTGAATTTGTGAAAAAAAAAATCTGAATACCCATCAAGAATGAATTTTAAAAAATATCTTCTTCATAAAATAACCCAATAAGGGTTGACATGCCATAAAATCCAACCAACCAACCGACATCGCAAGTTAGTTTTCTGCAGTCATCTTTCAGGGGATAAAGCTCACATTCAAAGTCTTTCCAAGCATTTCTTTTTTATTATAAATCCAGGATTGTTCAAAAGCAATAAGCTCTCTCCAATGTTCAGGATTACTTGCCTGAAGCTCCCAGTCATCAGCTGAGATATTTTCTACTTTAAGTGAGCAGCCCTGGGGTGTTAGAATACAATGACTGCACCTCTGCAGGGGGGTAAGACTCCCCAAATAGGGCCACCTGTTGGCCATGGGTGGCGACCCATGATGCTTAAGGATGGGTCCCAGGTGGTTGACCAGTCCATGACATGCAACACTCACCTTTGACCAGATGGGCGGTCAGGCAGGACCCCTCTGATCAATCGGCTGGTCACATCAAGCCTTAGCACCTATATGATTGCCCCAACCCTATTGCCCTTATGGAAAGCCCTCAACCCTTTTTATCATATGGATGCTAGAAGGCAGTGATTGAGTGCCTTAATGTCCTGGGAATGACGTTAAACTCTATCTGATGGTGAGGTTCCAGTTCTGGAAGTTTGGGGAATGTGGAGCACCCCTTCATCACCATTGCTCCCTGGTCCACTCTGACCCAGAGTGGTAGTACCTGTTAAGGTCCCATCTATGGTTTAAATAGAAAAATATGTTTATAAAAAAAATTGAGTATCCGTTAAGAATGAATTTATTTCAAAACTTTGTTGGCATTAAATGACCCGAGGTTGATATGCCGTAAAACAAAACAAACCAAACTAAACTTTTAGTGAGACCTTCAGTGTTTGTACCCAGGGTCGGTACTAGAGTCACATCCTCACCACCATATTTGATACAAGGGCCCCCACTCTACTACATGTTAATTTTTATAAAGTAATATTCATAGAAAATATATGAAATCCACCCTTCTGGGGCTTGAAAGCAGCACACCTAATTTGAGGATAGTATGCACTGGCATTGCTTGTATATCATTTTTGGCTTATGGATGGTGTTGCTATAAACATACACACTCACATACAGGGATAAAATTTTACTGTAACATGGAAAAATCTAAAAATTATATATTATAGATCAGAGGGTCACCAAACTATTGCCCGTGGGCTGGATATGGTCTGCAAATGCATTTGATCAGGCCCGCCGATAGTACTTGAATTTGTTTGTTAAAATGTACGGAATGCAAGATGTTCTGGTACCATTTAAATTTGAATATCATGTTAAGCTTACTAAATCTTCATGGACTTGACTATTGTATGTATTTGACTATTTTGTATTGTTACAAAATTTTGTGCATGTGAGCGTTTCACTTTTTACTTACGCAATCCCGATTTTTCACTTGTTACGACTGCTTTTCAAAGAGCTACTGTGAAAAAACAAATTTGTCAAAAGTTATGAAACAAGCATATTTTCAATATGTATATGTAAGATTTTAATAAAATAGATAATAAAATTTATTACTAGCAAGAATTGAACACATTAATAATTTTACCCGCGCTCGTTATTTTTCAATTAACCAGCCCACCGTGAAAAAAGTTTGGTGATCCCTGTTATAGATTATCATACCAGTTTTTTAAATTATCTTCAATGGTTAATAATTTTATCACAGTTATGATGACAAAGATTATATTACTTATAAAATATATTGACCTAGAAATTCTCATCAATTTCTATGCTATTATTTTTTATCAACATTATTGAAATGGTCTTTGTTTTATTCTGTGAATTCTTCTTGTTTACACTTATTTTTATAAGTATTTTTCAATATCAACTTGTTCAATATTCATGACATGCTTTGCAATGGAATATAATATATATATATATATATATATATATTATATATATAAGATATGAAAAAAATCACATCTAACTTTAACAAAAAAAAAGAAAAGGCTCCTAAGAAAATAAGATAAAGAAAAAATATGATAGTAGTCCAAAAAAAAAAGTTCTAAGAAAAAATTTTAAAAATAAAGAAAAAAATATAATAAAATTATTAACCATTGAAAATAATATATATATATATATATATATATATATATATATATATATAAGATGTAAAAAAAAAACCTAAAAAAACTCACATCTAACTTTTTGAAAAAAGAAGAAAAGGTTCCTGTAAAAAAAATGAAATAAAGGAAAAAATATGATATTAGTCCAAAAAAAAAAAAGTTCCTCTAAGAAAAAAATAAAGTAAAGAAAAAATATAATAAAATTATTAATCATTGAAAATAATATATACATACATACATACATACATACATACATATATATATATATATATATATATATATATATAAGATGTAAAAAAAACCTCACATCTAACTTTAACAAAAAAAAAAGAAAAAGTTCCACTGAGAAAAAAATAAAATAAAGAATAATATATATATTAGTCTATGGCACAAGCGAGATTTGGTTCCTTCGTTCTTTTGCAAAGGATCAAGGGTCCCAGTGGTAGAATTCAAAGAATCCAGAAAGGGATTCTGATGGCAGAATGGATGGATTTTTGTAATTACTGTCACCAATAGGCTACAAATCTCCTTGGATTTTTCTTTACTTTGGAAGTTTTTTTGGGGGGGTTTTTTCTCGGTTATGGTGATGCCGGATGATGATGATAGGGTAGAATGGAGGGACTGAATCCCCCACCCCACTCTTGTATACACACAAAAAAAAAAGAATTACAGAAACTGATCCTTTATCCATTTCATGTATTGCAACATAATTGTAATATCACGAAAGCAACCTGCAAAGGTTGATTTCTGCATATTTTACACTTCCATGCAAAAAGTAGATGCTTTTTTTTATTTTATTTTGTCTAATATTTATTTCTTTGTATTGTTGATTCATCACAAATATGTTGCATTGCACATCCTTTTGATCTAGTTATGAGTCATTGTTGACTTCACTCTTTTTTCTTCAGATTATATATATATATATATATATATATATATATATATGATACAAGAACTCAGTCCATGTCCTAAAGAAGGTCTTATAGACCGAAATGTTATGTCTACATCATTACCTATAATAAACATCCTTCCAGTACAATATCCCGTCTTTGTCTACTTTTCTCCACATATATATAATACGAGACAAAATGCGACATATTGGGTCACCCATTGAGCTCTAGGGAGATAATTGGGATTAGGGAAAAGTGAGATTGCAAAGAGAATTACATTTTTTAAATACAGCTGGAGAATTAAAAAAAAAAAAAAAGAAGATTAAAATCAATTTGGAAGATTTCTAAGAAAGGGAACGTTTGACATAGTTTCAATTTATTAAAAGCCAAGATGTTGGCCAGACTGGTTGCTTATGAAAACAGAAACAAATACACTAAGACTACTCCATTCACAGCCTGCTCTGTAGAATACACCAACTGCACCTCTGCAGAAAGGTAAGACTCCTGTCAATTGAGAACATCCTTTGGCTATGGGTCTTGACCCGTAATGCCTGAGCAGTCTGTGACCTAGGTACCTATTGGTCACATAACCTGCAATACTTTACTTCAGGATAGATGGGCATTTGAAGAGGCCTGATCTAATTAGTCAGCTGCTCATGTCAAGCCCTAGCACCCATGTAATTAAGTTCTGAAAGTATTCTTCAAGTTGCTCTGTAGAATACATCGACTGCACCTCTGCAGAAGGGTACCCCCCCTCCAATGGGGCAAGCTGTTGTGGTGACCCATGATACTTAAGGACGGAATCCTGGTGGAATCCATGACATGCAATACTCCACTTAGACCCTTACTTAGGCTAGATGGGCAGTCGGAGAGGTCCTCTCTGATCAATCAACTGGCCACGTCAATCCCTAGCACCTATATGATTTCCCCAACCTATTGCCCTTATGGCAAGCCCCAACCCTTTTTATTATATATGTGTTAGAAGGCAGTGGCTGAGGGTCTTAATATCCTGGGAATGACATTAAAATATGATGATGAGGTTCCAATTCTGGAGATTTGGGGAATGTGAAGCACTCCTTCATCCCATTTCTCTTGGTCTACTCTGATCCGGAGTGGTAGTACCTGTTAATATCCCATCTATGGGTTAATAGAAAAAAAATTGTTAAAAAAAACCCCTTTCTACTAAATTATCGCTTATAACAAACTTTAACTTTATCCTATAAACTTATCCCTGAAACTGATTTCCAATCCACTTAGCAACACAAAACTACAAACAACCTATTGTCAAAATCAATAAAAATCCTTGAAAAAAAAGACCTAACAATAAATTTAACCATTCCTAACAACCTATAGGTTAAAGAGTAAAATGTGTTTATAAAAAAATTGAGTACCGTAAATCCTTGAGTATAATCCGCACTTTTTTCCAAAAATTTAAAGATCAAAATCCCTAATGCGTACTATATACGAGGTTAAAAATGAAAAATATTTTCTAAGCAATGTCCGAGTCTCTATTTGCTGTCCGGTAATGTTTATTCAGATGCATTTTTTTCAGAGGTACAGCCCCTAAAAATTCCCTTCGTATTATACTCAAGGGCAGACTATACTTGAGGATTTATGGTATCCATTAAGAATGAATTTAACCAAGGATAACCTTGGTTTGTTTTATGGCATATAATTCTAACATAAACAAAGGGGAACCACTCTTGACTGATAAATTATTTATTTACACATTAAACTAACCCTAAACCCTAACCCTAACCCCGTCTTCTTTTTTCCTAGCAGATCAATAGATAAATAAATAATTTATCAGTCAAGAGTGGTTCCCCTTTGTTTATGTTAGACTTAGAGGAAATAACCCAAACCAAACCAAAATTTGACTCCCTATTGTCAACCTTCTAAAATAACCTGTTGCTATTTGCTGTCCGGTAATGTTTATTCAGATGCATTTTTTTCAGAGGTACAGCCCCCTAAAAATTCCCTGTGTATTATACTCAAGGGTGGACTATACTTGAGGATTTATAGTATCCATTAGAATGAATTTATTTCAAAACTTTGTCGGCATTAAATGACCCACTGAAGTTTATATGCTGTAAAACAAACCAAACCAAACAAACCTTAGACTCGTAATTGTCAACCTTCTAAAATAACCTGTTGCTTTAAAATCTTCTTGTGTAGACAGTGAAGAATGGGGATTGTAAGATGGAAATCTGCAAGAATTTGTTGAAGATATTGATTTGGTGGAATTCTCTCGCAAATGTATTAATGTCAACTGACGACAGAAAGTGAGTAAAGATGTCTGCCAAGTTGTGGTAAGCCCTGAGACACAGAGTAAAAATAGCCTGGGGCTGTAAAACTTGGTAGTTTGAGGTGACAAAACAAACATCTTGATTAAGTGGATTCAGACAGTCTCATGTTCAGATGAGTACAAGTTTTATTCATGCATTAGTTGACATCCGTTTGTATATGGATATAAATATACACTAATATGCACACCCAATATATATATATATATATATATATATATATATATATATATATGTAATATACAAAACTTATTATTAAACCCTTGTAGGACTAGTTTTTGTATAAAAGTATGATTGCTGCAAGTCCTTTTAGCCAGATTCTTGCCCTGATGAGCTACTAAGCGAAACTATTAGTAGGTATATGTAAATCATTAGGTTTAACTATATATATATATAATATATATATATATATATATATATATATAATCAGGAAAAAATAACAAAGATTTAGATTTTTAGCATTATAGACTATTTCAGGGAATCTAGAAGAGGTATCTAGTTGTTCCCATCCTCAATAGGGAACAACTAGATAACAGATATATCTGAGGATGGGAACATCTAAATAACTCCTTTAGGTTCCCTAAAATAGTCTGTAATGCTAAAAATATGATTCTTCTTTGTTATTTTTTCCTGATATAATTTTGCTTTGTGACTCTGACAATAAGAGTATAATATATATATATATATATATATAAGATAATATAAATCTGTTATATACCCTACCAATGAACATTAATGGGCATGTCCCAATCCTCATAAATATGAGAGTATTATGCTGAGTAGTCTTATACCACTAGCAGTGGTATAAGTATTGTATTTTGTTAATGTTATAAAGATTCCATTTCATTTCCAACCTCCATTTACTTATTTCGCATTTAGTAACCTTTGTTAAGTTACAACATTTTGGAATCGGAGAGAATCGAAATTAACCTGAAAAGCTAAAGAAATTGATTGTGCAGAGTAAATCAAAAGGGTGGGGGGTTATATACCCTACCTATGAACATTATTGGGTATGGCCCAATCCTTATAAATACTGGAGTATTATGCTGAATGAGTAGTCTTATACCACTAGCAGTTGTTTATGTTCTTCATGCCGCTGGCGGCTATTGTATTTTGTTAATGTTATAAAGATTCCATTTCATTTCCAACATCCATTTGGTTATTTCTCATTTAGTAACCTTTTTTAGGTTACAACAAAACCCCTGCCTCAGATGTAGTTTTCTTTTTTGTATTTTTATATGTTAATATTTGTGAAATACAATTTATTACCATGTCCAAGACATGCTATAAACAGTGATCCTTCTGTGTTAACAGGGTGTAGAATAAAGTAAAATAAAGTCGTTGGGTGGCCTAAAGTCGGTATCAGCCAATCAGTGAGGGTGTCTATCCCTTTTTCAATAGTCCTAGACCAAGGAGATTTTAGTGTCTGAGTGCCACAGCTGTGTTAACAGAGTATAGAATAAAGTAAAGTCATCAGGGTGGCCTAAAGTCAGTATCAGCCAATCGGCTAACAGCGAGGGAGACTCCTTTTCACTAGTGCTAGACCAAGGAGATTATTTTAGTGACTGAGGTGAAGCGCCACACTTACCATCAGCTCCTTACTTTACTATACAGATCCCTGTGCTACTCATATTCTGAGTTGGTGAGGGCTGGTATCAAACTAGGAACCTTGTGGTTTCTAGGCAAACGCTCTAACAACTGAGCTCACTGGGGTTATTCCCTGTAGATCAGTAAGATATCATTTACCTTTGTGCAAAAAACTCTTAAGAAACAACTACACAAAGAATATAAATATAAAAGTACAATGTACATCACTTTTATGACACACCTTGTATCTATCTATCTATCTATCTATCTATCTCTCTCTATATATATATGTGTGTAAAAATGGAATTGGAA
This sequence comes from Doryteuthis pealeii, assembly GCA_023376005.1. Classification (NCBI taxonomy): domain Eukaryota; kingdom Metazoa; phylum Mollusca; class Cephalopoda; order Myopsida; family Loliginidae; genus Doryteuthis; species Doryteuthis pealeii. The sequence continues at coordinate 60,440,608 of CM042161.1, read as the reverse complement.
ATGAATCCGACAATATGAGGAAGAATGAATAAAGAAAAGAAAGTACAGAATGGATAATAAAATTTTAGTGATATTGATTAAATTCATCTTTTATTATCCATTCTATACTTTCTTTTCTTTATTCATTCTTCCTCACACACACACACACATATATATATATATATATATATATATATATATATATGAGAGATATCCAAAACTTGGTAGTAAGGGATGATTCTATATGTGATTTCTAAGATATACTGTATTATTATTGTATGATCCAGTATGTATAAATACAGGGAATATTTAAATCACTAAAAAGAGCTCAATGTATAATAAACTTTTTAGATTATATACAGAACAATATTTATCTTTGAAAGGAAGGAGAAACTCAACACTGTTATTCCATAATAAATTTATTTCGACTAAAATTGGGGCCTTTATAAATCTAAGTTGATTTAATATAGCTACCCAAAATTTTGTCTCATCAGATGGTAGATCAAAACCCCCTAAGCTCAAAATAACCCTGACAGGTTGAAATGCCATTAAAGTCAATCAATCAATTTTGTATCTGAGTGTATATACACACACACCCACATACAAGGTGTGTCAAAAAAGGATCGAGATTTTTTTGTATTATGAAAAAATTAACTGAATTCCATTCTATGTTCATTTCTTTCTTGGTAAATACAGCTTCAAACTAGGCATTTTTATGACACCTTGTATTCATAAAAAAAATAATTTTCCATTCATTGTTCATTTCTATCTTGGTAAATACAGCTTCATTTGCGATACTTTTATGACACACCTTGTATCTATATCTATATATATATAACAATGATGATATACTTTTGAAATGAACTCTTATAGCAGTAGCTTTTTTTTTATATCACATTTTTCCTAATTTAATTTTCTGTAACATAAACTCTATCATATTTATATGTACAAAATAATATCTGAATATTTCTTCAATATTCTCAAACAGTGAACAGATTCAGAGTTATTTTTTTATCATTTTTTTTTGTTTTGTTGTTTTCATTTATCATAAATGGGTATTGATATATTTACATATAAACTTGTATGTAAACATATTCACACTCAGGCACACACACACATATATATATATATACACACACACCCGAGAATATATCTGTAATATATATATATGTATATTTATGTATGTATGTGTTTCTATACCTTGGAGTAGGTAGGTGTTTGAGTTCTGAATATGTATATAATTTTTTTTTACAAATGGTCCCAAATCTGAATTTATTATATTATGAAGAAAAGAAAAAGATTTGGGAATATTTCATATTCTTAAAAAAAAATTAAAAAATTCACAATAAATATATTTCCATTTCAAATTTATTTTCACAATTGCTGAGGTCCAGAAGGTTTGATTTTTTCCAAGTCCCCCTATCATTCTTTTTATCTTTAATTCTGTTTAAAACAAAACATTATATACCAAATTTTTATGAAAAAGTTCTGTGAAGAATATTTTCTATATTTTTGTGAGTGACACATCTTCTACATAAAGATTTTTCTTAATTTTTACTACAGAGGGGCCGGTTTAGTTCAGTCGGTAAAGTGTTTGACTAGGAACTACAAGGTTCCAGGTTCCATACTGGCCCTCGCCAACTCAGTATGAGTAGCACAGAGATCTGTACCAGAAAAATGAGGAGGTCATGGTCGGTTTGGCGCTCCACCTCAGACGCTAAAAAACAATCTCCTTGGTCAGACTTGCTGTCTGGCTGATACCAATTTTAGGCCACCCTGACGACTTTACTTATTTATCTTTATCTTAATCCAACCAGAAACACCAATATGGTGTATATAACCATAAAGATGAGGACAACAGTCCGAAAAATCTGAATAATACATATTTCTAATATATGTCACTTTCAATATAAACACCTTTCACATTTTTGTATTATGCAATTACTTACAGCAAGTCATTTTACGATTGTCCCCTCACTTTTCTTATCCGCCCTGTCGGCTGGGGCGTTAGAATGGTGGCGACCCGTGATGCTTAAGGATAGAGCCCAGGTGGATGAGCAGTTCATGACATACAATACTCCACTTTGGCCCTATTTAGGGCTAGACGGGCGGTCGGAGAAGCCCCCTCCGATCAATCGGCTGATCACGTCAAGCCCTAGCACCTATATAATTTTCACAACCCTTGCCCTTATGGCAAGCCCCAACCCCTTTTTATCATATGGGTGCTAGAAGGCGGTGGCTGCGGGTCTACATGTCCTGGGAATGATGTTAAACTCTATCTGATGGTGAGGTTCCAGTTCTGGAGGTTTGGGGAATGTGGAGCACCCCTTCATCACCATTGCTCCCTGGTCCACTCTGACCTGGTGTGGTAGTACCTGTTAGAGTCCCATCTATGGGTTAAATAAAAAATGTATTTATAAAAAAATTGTATTATCCATTAAGAATTGATTTATTTCAAAACTTTATCGGCATTAAATGACCCACTGAGGTTGATATGCCGTAAAACAAAACAAACCAAAATCACCTTTCTTATTTAACAATAATCTGAAAAATCTAAATAATACAAATTATCTAATTGGGAAAAAAATAAATTAAATAAAATAAAAAGACAAAATATAGACTGCAGAAAACAACAATTGATTTGGTTTTTTTTTTAATGGCATATCAACCCTGTGGTTATTTAATACCAAAATTGTTAGAGTGTGAGACAAAAGTTAGTACTCAAGTTTCCATTACTTAATATTTTTGTAGATAGCTTCGTAGATGTATTTTATATCAGATTCATAATTTTTGGAATATCTTTATTTTTCTCATGAAAAATAAAATGTCACCCATGCCAGTATTCTCAAACAGATCCCTCATATCATTTGTGTCAAAATATTTATTTCTGATTGGAGCAAAAGCACCACACTCTATGAGGAAGTGTTTGACAGTGCAGAGTGTTTGACATGTCCTGTACTGTGGTTGATCCTCCTTTTTGAGCATAAAAGAGTGTGTTATTATGACTTGTTTAAATATACCCTCTATTTGGCAAATTTTCTGAAAATAATTCACACACTCTACAAGGATTAGAAAAATAATCTGCCTGTAAAAGGTTAATCTTTTTAAAAAAAATTTGAAAAGTTTAGTTATTTACCATCTGCAGTCATCCCATAGATGTATATGCACAAGTTCATTATATGTATAAAGATAGATTTCTTTATCTTTTGCAAATAATATTGCTTCAAATGTTTAACAAAATTTAAAAAAGTAAGAATTAAAAAAAAAAAAAAATTAAACACAATTAAATTCATTCACCAGTATCAAAGACAGTTGTATACTATTTCTTATATTTAATTTTTTTTTAAAATATCAATTCCCCCACCCCTTAAAAAATTCATAGCAATTGCCTGTATTGTTATTATGACAACATATTCAATTCACCGAGTGTCTCTTTTCCAACTTAAGGCTTTTGATTTACCATATTTTCTTTGTTCATTTTCTTCTTTTTTTTTTTTTACAAATTCAAAATGACTTCCATTCATGCGCATGTGTAGCTAAAAACACAAGCCATTCTGTCACCATTGTTATATGTTTCTTAAGTAAATAGTAAAAGACATTGTATTTTTGAATACTTCAAATGGATACTGTTGGCTTACTTTATTTTCAAAACAATCACTTTTTTTCTAACAACTAAGAAATGTTTTGTGCACAGTTTGATATATCTTCACAATGTTTCTCAAAAATGTTTGTGTCGCTAAAATAAATTTAGCTTTGTATTCTGTCATTTCATATATATATATATATATATTCCATCTATATATTCATATGTATATATATATATATATCATCTATATATTCATATGTATATATATATATATATATATATACCATCTATATATTCATATGTGTATATATATATATATATATATATATATATATATACCATCTATATATTCATATGTATATATATACCATCTATATATTCATATGTGTATATATATATATACCATCTATATATTCATATATATATATATATAGAGAGAGAGAGAGAGAAAGAAAGAACATTTTCTTTCTGCAATTTACACACACATACACACACACACACATACATATATATATATATATATATATATATATATATATATATATATATATAGAGAGAGAGAGAGAGAGAGAGAGAGAGAGAGAGAGAGAAAGAACATTTTCTTTGTGTAATTTACATTTATGTATTTGTATATATAGGCAGCAGATTCTGTTGTAGGCATGTTTTATTGAAAATGTGTCATATAGTACCTAAATAATGGGAATGGAATCAGCTGTTTTTCCTATAAATAATATCTGATATAACAGAGAGAAACTGTGAGATCTCATGGGACTCATTAATTCAACCTAGCAATTACAATTTACTCTGCTCACCTTGTATCCTTCTTTAGCAAACCTCTTGCATCTAATGCACTTTCCCATCCTTCTCTCACACTTCTCTGCCATGTCTCTCACCTCCATCATTATGGACCTCTTGATGGCCTCAGTGTATTTAAACTGGGTCCCCTTGATGAACACTTTCAGTTTGGGATGTGTGCGGAAAGGGACGATATTGTGGCAGGACAAATTACTTTTTTCTTATTTCTCAGGTTTCTATTTTTAACATTTGTACTGTCTTTAATGTCTCAATGAGATGTCATTCTCTTGTGAATATTTCTATAATTATCTTAGATGAGATATTGCTACCTAGGTATGTCAACTGGTCTACTAATTTTAAAGACTTGTCATTTAATATGGAGATAGCTTCATCTTGTTTAAAACTCTAGAATAAGTACACCACAAAACAACAGCTATCTGGTCACTTACCTCCTATCTCACAGACCATCTAAGTAGGACAAACAAGACATGCTGGACACTGCTGGAGAAGTTGGGATGAACTTATAAGTGATTTTCTGCTGTAGACTCCTACACATGGATACACCAGTGTTGGCTGACCAGCAAAAAAAACATTTGTTATGTACTCATATACCCTCGTTGGGTATATACACAATAGTGATAGAGTCTTTGGGTGATAGAGAGAGTAGAGACATCAGAGATAGATAGACAGATAGTCATTTACTTACTTGCTCTCTTCTTCTCTTTCTACTTTGGCCATGATGTGATCGCTTAGTCTTCTTTACTTGTTTGGCTGGACATCATGTCTCTTCTATCTTGTTGCTTATTTTTACTTTTAACTCATGGCTTCTTTTAAGGACATCTTTTAAGTCATGTAATAACTAATCAACAAGACTTATGGCTTTGATCAAAGTTTTTATTTTAGCCTTTTTTCTAACACATCTTGCAGAGTGAGCCCAGCCTGCAGTCACACATCTGTACTGCATCACATTCTACCTGGAACTGATTACCTAACTAGTTCTCATGTGACTCGCGATATTCTAACCTCTGAGATCAGTTGGGGCCAGTAACCATCACTAGTATTTTTCCATTACCTCAGAGCTCTCGTTACAGGGCTTGTCAAAATCCTTACACCACCATACAATTATGCAACACATTCATCAGCTCTGAGTAGACACTGGATGTTATGTAGAGGACTTAACTGGAGCAATAGCCAAAACAGATAGATGCTAAGAGAGTGTCAAAACAGCACATGTTGTCAGCATGACTTGATGATGATTTTCTTAAGAGTTATCCATTTGTTTTCACTGCTGGAGAAGTTGGGATGAACTTATAAGTGATTTTCTGCTGTGAACTCCTACACATGGGCACACCAGTGTTGGCTGACCAGCAAAAATTACATTCATCAGCTCTTTAGACTTATCCATTTATTTTCACTAGTGGTCATTCTTTCTTGCTTTCTAGCTCAGCAGTGCGTTAGCCATACAAGAATAACACACTTTTTATGCTCAAGCAGGAGGATCAACCACGGTACAGGACATGTCAAACACTCTGCACTGTCAAACACTTCCTCATAGAGTGTGGTGCTTTTGCTCCAATCAGAAAGAAATATTTCAACACAAATGATATGAGGGATCTGTTTGAGAATACTGGCATGGGTGACATTTCATTTTTTATGAGAAAAATAAAAATATACCAAAAATTATGAATCTGATATAAAATACATCTATGAAGCTATCTTCAAAAATATTAAGTAAAGGAAACTTGAGTACTAACTTTTGTCTCACACTCTAACAATTTTGGTATTAAATAACCCACAGGGTTGATATGCCATTAAAAAAACACCAAATCAATTGTTGCTTTCTGGAGTCTATATTTTGTCTTTTTCTTTCTTTTTTTTTTCCCCAATGAGACTTAGTTCTTTTTATTTTTATTTTTTCTCAGAGAAGTGCCAACCAAGCAAAAGCAAAAAAGATTGAGGAAGAACTACAAATATTCCATGCGCAAAGAAATTCACTCTTGTCTGAAAAACAGTAAGTATTATTCTATCTATACATATACAAACAACTATACAAGTATATACAAATCGGCTCTAGATTTAATCCCTGATAAGTTCCAGATACCATATACTGACTTGAAACCTAAAATTAATAGATTCCTTCATACAAAATGGCAGCAACACTGGAATAACTGTATCCACAATAAACTCTTCCTAATCAAACCGACTTTGGGAGGCTGCAGACCAACTTTAAGGAAGTCTAGAAAGGAACAAGTCATTATGTCCCGATTATGCATTGGTCATACAAAACTAACACACTCTTATATACTCAAACAAGAACAACAACCACAATGTGAAACATGTCAAACACCCCTGACAGTCAAACACTTATTGATGGAATGCAGATTTTTTGCTCACACCAGAAAACATTATTTTAAAGCAAACAATATGAAGGATCTATTTGAAAATGTTAACATTGGGGATATTTTCTCCTTTTTAAGGGAAATAAAATTATACCATAGAGTATAGACATGAAACAAATCAATGCCATACAATATAATTCCAATAATGCTAACACATTGTTAAAACCAATTACTAAAAGTATATATATGAATACACAATATGTATAACACCCCAACCGCTAGGCATGATATAACCCTGGACGGGTTGATATGCCTTTAAAATCTATAAACCAACCAACCAACCAACCAACCAAGTATATACAAGAAAATAAGGTGGCACCTTTATCATCATGGGAAATGGAATCAGCGACCCGAGTTCAAATCCTGGACGAGAATATTTGCATTTTATTTTCTCTTGAGAAAAGCATGAACCCCAGGGTAATAGTAGGTGTAGACTTGGTTATTTAGCTTTGGTTAGGCAACCATTCTAGAAGAAGGAAAATTGAATGCAAACCAGCTTTACTCCACTTAAAAATTGACCTTGCGTCACATCCTGCTTGTGGTGGAGAAGTTAGGTAAATACATACCTACGCTGTTTGCAACTGGCTAAGCACAACTGAACGAGTGCCCAAAACAGCTGGTACTTATGGAACTCAAGAATAGTCCATTCATGTATTTGGGTGATTCCATTCCTTCAGTCCTGATTGGCTTCTTGGTTTCTATGATGTTATGAGGCTTCATAAATACTATGGCATTCTGTAGTAAGATTGCAACAAGGTTAGATCCGTATTAAGTTACGGCTCCTTGTTGCCGTGTCTTACCAATTTGACGGTAATTGGAACATAGTATGATTATTTTACAATATATATATATATATATATGTTGTACAAGTCAATTAAAGTAAATATAAATATGTTGGATAAGGCCATTGCTACTAACAGTATGACATAAATCAAACCCCTCAGCTAGGTGAATAGTAGGCCAGATTGGTTTCTTTAGCTTTGGTTAAGCAACCAGTCTAGGAGAAGGAAAACTTTGAACTGAAAAAATGTACTCTTGTACTGTAATGGTTATAATCATAGGAAATAGACAAAAGTTCAAATCCTGGATGAGGCTGGTTACATTTTACATAGCTCTAATACCCTTAGGAAAGGTACAAATCACTTAGAACTGTCTTAACCTAACTCCTTTATCCACTAGGCTATGTGTCCAATACCTGAAGAAGGCCGGAGGGTACATCAGCTGAAACGTTTACAGATAATAATGAAGATGAGGACAATAGTCTGAATAATACAAATAATACTGGTCAGATTTGTTTCTGTGTTTTTCAACCTAAAAATCTCAGTATTCCTTTCTGTGTCTCTGAGTTAGAATATCAGAAATTGAAGTTTAATACACAGAATCTTACTTTATCGTATTCGCATTTGTAATTTGTCAAAAAAAAAAAGTTTTATGTTTAACTAATATAGTTGTTTATCTGAGTTAAAGTTATTTAAACTGTCTTGGAGTTGTATTCAACTGGGCCATTAAATTATTTTATATTCTTTCTTTTTTTTTATTTCAATTGTTAATACTTTCTGTCAAAAGTTTCTATTTGATTCTTCATGGGGTCTTTTTTTATCAGTTACAAACACACACACACATATATTATGATGATGGCTTTTTTATTATTTACACACACACATACACACATTGTATATTATGATAAGTTCTTTTTATTATTTACACACACACGCACATATTATGATGATGGCTTTGTTTATTATTTACATGGACATATACATTATATTTCATGATGAAGTTATTACACGGACACACACACACACACACACATTATATATTATGATGAGGTCTTTTTTATTATTTACACACATACATACACATAAACACACACATTGTATATTATGATGATGGTTTTTTTATTATTTACATGGACATATACATATACATTATATTTCATGATGAGGTTATTACACAGACACACACATACACACATTATATATTATGATGAGGGTTTTTTTATTATTTGCACACATGCACACACACACACATTGTATATTATGAAGAAGGCTCAAATACACACACACACACACATATATATATATATACATATACATATACACTATTGTTTTTAAGGCAATTTTGTTCATCTAAAATTACTTCTGATCTTGTGAAGGGTAGTTCCTAAAGTTATAGAAATATTCATAGGTAAAAAAAAAAACTAAGGATAAAAATGATTATCTAAACAACATTATTCTAGTATTTCATTATATATATATATATATATATATATATATATTGTTAGAAATTGGAGAATCACCTTGTTATTCTTAGGTGGTGCCATTTGTTATGTAAAGTGATGTAATGTCACAAAGTGACTGTGGACATAGTTTAGAATGAAGATAGATGTCTTCCAGATGCTGTCTTGGTGTGTGGCTAAGTGTTTACAACTTCCGTCACCCCTATTTATTTTATTGGGGTATGCAAAGGAGTTGCTGGCACATGGGCCTGTACAATTTCTTTTCTATTTATTTTTTTTTATCAAGTAGTTTAATGGAGAATTTTTTGTCTGTTATGTATTGTAGTTTTTTTTTGTTTTTTCTTTTTTTTTTTTAAACCAATGTTCTCTACATTTCATGCTATGCACACCTTTAAAACAATTCTGTATACCAAATGTTTGGAAGAATGCGGGCACTAACATATTTGTTGATAGAAATTATCGTTCCAGTGTGTAACACAAGAATCAGGGAAGAGACCAGTAGTTGAATTTATGAACTTAACCCTTTGAATGCTGTTTTACTATACATTATAAGCCAATGAATTAACTCAGTTGCTCAGTCGGTAGAGCGTTCAGCTAGAAACCGCAAGGTTCCTAGTTCGATATCGGCCCTTGCAACTCGGCGTATGAGTAGCACAGGGATCTGTGCGGTAAAGTAAGGAGTTGATGTTAAGTGTGGCACTCCACCTCAGATGCAAAAACAATCTCCTTGTTGAGTGCTAGTGAAAAGGGAATAGACTCCCTCACTGATTGGGTTGATACTGACATTTGGACACCCTGAAGACCTTACTTTTTTAAACCAAGTATGAACTTTCAGAAGGTACTTGAAGGGTAGGAGGCCCCTGAAAATGGTCAAAGACCATATGAAGAGAACTCTGAAGAAATGTACATTACACCTTCAAGCCTGGAAGATTGGCCTCAACAGACAGGGTTGGCAATATATCAATAGGGATGCAGAGCAGTGGTGTCTTCGTCGCCATGCACCACAGAATGCAGATGGAAATTTCCCTTGCAATAAATGTAACCACATCTGCAAGTCTTGAATTGGACTAATTAGCCACCAGAGGGTCCACAACTGATGAACGACGTGGAATGATATCATCATCGTCTGTGATGGACTTTTAAAAGGAAGCCGAGTAATTAAGTATCAGGGATATATATATATATATATATATATATAAAGGGCAGTTGGTGTGTATGTATGTTCAAATAAGCCACAAAAATAAAACAAATTAGAACAAAGTAAACATATATACACACTAAATATCACCAGTTCTTGCTTTTTGTGCAAAAATCATGAAGATTCGATATGTTTCAGTTTATGGGAATCATAAATTGTTAGCGGACCCTGTAGATAGTTTAAAATAAGTTTGTTAGAATTAAAAGCATAGGCAGGTAGATTTCGATAACCGTTGGTTTATGATTGGCATTTGGATGACCCCAACAACTCAGGTACAGAAACGTGGGAATAGATAGTTTTTAGAGATTAGATTCGACGTGACTTGGAAGCAGAGCGGACGTATTTGTCTCTTTCTTCTGGGGTCAATCTCATCCCTGCAGTATTGAATCAACATGGGCTTAAATGATAAAAGCTTGAGCAAGCGAACAAAAAAGTCTTGTTAGTTTAATTAAAAACAGTGACTAGCCCAAAGAAGCCCAATAGAAGAATTAAGAAGAACAGAGAAAACTCAACTAGACAAGATTTCAGCCAGAGAAAGGAGGAAATAGAAGACAGGATAGCAGGAACCAGAGTAATGAAGTTAACAAGTATCATGAGGAGGTAATCAAGATATACATAGAGAGGGGGAAAGTGATAGTCAAAATTTGAAGTGAGAGTTTTTAACTTAATTGCAAATTACAACAAATTAGAACCAATTAAAATGGAATTTTTTTCAAACATAACTCAATCCTGAAAGCAAGGAATATTTTAGTATGAATTTTGTGTCATTAAATTAAACAGAGAAAAAAACCTTGAGACAAATATTGTTTCACTCAGCTTTAGTATAATAGATATTATGTGCTTCTCTCTGACACTTCTTTTGTGTCTCTGTGTAAAATGGAAAAAAAAAACACTCTTTTTTACCTTTGACAGTTTACTGTACTGGTTGATAGAAATAATAACACAGAAAAATAATATATATAAAAATATTCCTTGCTTTTAGGATTGAGTTATTTTTGAAAAAATTTGATTTTCATTTGTTCTAAGTAGTTGTAATTTGCAATTAAGTTAAAAACTGATACATCTCCAAAATTCTGCCTATAACTTTCCCCCTCTCTATATATAATTTGATTACCTCCTATATTATGTGCTTATGGAGGTGCGTGGTCTAATGGTTAGAGTAGTAGGAAATGGACTCGTTGATCCAAGTTCAGTTCCTGGACGAAGCTGTTCGCATTTCACACGGCGCTAATACTCTTGGGAAAGGTATGAATCCAATTCTCCCTCCAGCTATGAGTAAATAGCTGGGCAGACTGGGCTCTTAAACCATAGATAGGTAACCAGTCTAGGAGAAGGAAAACTCTGAATTCAAAACCTGTTAAACTCTGCTTAATAAATTGACATTGTGTCGCATCCTGCTTGTGAGGAGGGTTTGGTGATATATATATATATATATATATAGAATATAATAGAAAAGTTGCAGAAACACACACAACCTATCAAATATCGGACATATTCTGCCAAATTAATAACTCAATGCCTGAAGAAGACAACAGATCAGAAACACGTGTAGCATATGTAAGATAAAAAGAATGTTCTGAGAACATAATACATTCTTTTTTTTATAAAAATTATTTTCTCCCAACCAGAACAACTACATTTGCTTCTCCTTTGTCTTTATTGTTTCTAATTTGTTGTAATTTGCAATTAAGTTAAAAACTGACACATCTCTCACTCCAAATTCTGCCTATAACTTTCCTCCTCTCTATGTATATCTTGATTACCTCCTCATTATATATGTTAGTTTCTCTGAGTGTATAAAGAGAGACATTTAACTTCTCACTTTATTTGTTAATATTCACCAGCAGTGATGAGCCCATAGCTAAATAAAATTCCATGACCCATTTCAATTTAAATTAGGTCAAACATTCCCTTTCTTAGAAATCTTAGAAAATGATTTTAATGTTTTTTTAAAACTCTCCATCTGTATTAAAAAAAAAATTCATTTTGCAAACTCTCTTTTTCTTAATCCCAAAGATCTAACGAGAGCTCAAAGGGTGACTAAACAAGTCACATTTTTTAAATATATATTATGTGCTTCTCTCTGATACTTCTTTTTCTGTGTCTCTCTGCAAAATTGAAAAAAAAAAAAATGACTAAACTGTACTGGTTAATAGAAATAATAACAGCAAAAAAACAGAAAAGAAATGGTTGAAAGAAATAGAGAAAAATGATTTTGTTAGTATAAGGATATTCTAGCCAATTCTTATCTAGTGTCTGACTTCCTTCCTACATAACATTACTGCAATTTCAGAATTGATATAAAACAGCAGAAACTGTAGTTTCCATTCTACAAACATGTCACTCCACCATCAACATGTAGTTATGGGAGCAGTCACATTTACAAAGTGTATGGTGGGTGAAAGATCGTTCTGGCGGAGGGAAAGGATTCATTAGCCAGTCAATCAATATCTCTTTCCTGTCCCTCGCCATTTTATCACTGTGTCCGAAATATTTTGGTCAATGAAGCATAGATGTCCGAGAAGTGGATAAGGAAAGGAACTTGTGGGTGGGTGGGAGGTTTAGGCTTTTCTTCAGTTCCTAACTGTTCACAATGTTACCCATTGGACACACATTTCCTGGGCCATACCTGCAAGCTGTTTGTCATGCTTAGAATGCAACTATTGCCCCTAGGCTAAAACCAAACTCTTTCCCCACTCATCTTCCTTCCCAGCGACCCAATTACAGACTCTCCCTGAGGGTTAGCATTCCTGTGTCAACCTGTGGGACGTCCACCACATACTGTCCATCTCGTAATGACATCACGAACCATGGACTGTGATTAACTTAATATAGTTTTCAGAGTGATGGCTTTAGAGCAAGTCCAGTGGATAGCAGTTCTGTAGGCTTGCTGTTTAATTTCTGGTTTTTATCCTGGTGAAGTTTACGGTGAAAAAGTCATTCTATTTTGTTTCATAAAATCAGAGATTTCTAATGACAACCTTGTTAGTTAGTGAGGAATTGTCTTCAAATTAGTGAAATGTAATTAACAGTCAATTATAATCAAGGTTTTTTTTGGTTTTTTTTTTAAGTAGTCCATGATAGCTGTTTCATCTTCAATATTTAATATTAGATATAAAATATATATAAATATGTATATAATATATAAATATTTGAATGTCGGCTAGGAATCACAAGGTCCTGGTTTGATACCGGCCCTCGCCAACTCAGTGTATAAGTAGCTTGGGGATATGGAATTGTCTTCAAAATAAAGTAAAGTCGTCGGGGCGGACTAAAGTCGGTATCAGCCAGTCAGCGAGGAGTCTATCCCCTTTTCAATAGCGCTAGACCAAGGAGATTGTGTTTAGCATCTGAGGTGGAGCGCCACACCTACCATCAGCTCCTTACTTTACCGCACAGATCCCTGTGCTACTCATACGCTGAGTTGGCGAGGACTGGTATTGAACTAAGAACCTTGCGGTTTCTAGCCGAACGCTCTACCGACTGGGCTAACCTGGCCCATAAAATCAGAGATTTCTAATGATAACCTTGTTAGTTAGTGTGGAATTGTCTTCAAATCAGTGATATGTAATTAACAGTCAATTATAATCAAGGGTTTTTTTTGTTGTTTTTTTTTTTTTTAAGTAGTATAAATTTAAATATTTGAATGTTGGCTAGGAATCACAAGGTTCCTGGTTTGAGACAGACCCTCACCAACTCAGCGTATGAGTAGCTCAGGGATATGGAATTGTCTTCAAAATAGTGATATGTAATTAACAGTCAATTATAATCAATGTTTGTTTTGTTTTTTTTTGATAGTCCATGATAGCTGCTTCATTTTCAGTATTGAATAAGTTAGCATACACACAGGTTCAATGCTATTTGGTGACTGTCAGTCTTTCTGGTCTAATGATCACACAGGCAAGAAACTGACAGTCAGCAAGCAATGTTGACTCTGTGTCTATACTATCCTTGGTGTAGGGGTTATGGTACTGGCCTGTCAGCTTGACAGTTCGGTTTCGAATCACGCACAGGGCGGTCTTCCTATCTATAGCTCTGCTGATGAGGCCTAATAGGCCGAAATGTACATACAGAGATCGATTTGTTTATCCTTACATTTAAATAGGCATTCCCGCCTAATTAATTAATTATTAATCAATTAATTTTCAAAATTAGGTACAACTTCAATTAAGCACATATTCTCCCAAAAATTGTCGGCAAAAAGCCATATCCAAACACATCGTGTTGACATATCATATGTTCTATAACTAAAATTAAGCTATATTTATTTATAAATACAACAAACTGTATTATTAATATATATACTAGCAGGACCTATGGATATACCACAGTATGATAATTTAATTATTACAGCATTTGATATGTTTTACTTAAGAGTTATTGCAAAAATAGTTCAATATGTAAAAAGTATAATAATTTTGATATAACTCTCTCACTATTTTTTTCTCTTTCTGTCCTTCTTTTCATCTTTTCATTATGTTCGATTGAAACAGATTAGATGTTATTGCTTTCACACATTCATCCTCTCTATATATATTTTCCCTACTCTCTTTTGTTCTTATTATATTTTTTCTGTATAACATGTCTTTTTTCTCCCTTTTCCCTCTACTCTCTTTCTTTCTTGCTTATTTTATTTTTTCTGTGTAGCATGTACTTTTCCTTCTCTTTCTTAATTGTCCATTATTTAGCTGATGTGACCACCCTCATAAGAAAAAAGAATTCGATAAGATAAGCAATGCCAGATAATCAGGTTTTACATTTTTGGATTTTGTCGTGGACGGTCTTGTTTTTAACCACAGGGTTTTGCAAGATGATAACGGCTGGAAGATTAAGTAACACATGTATTAAGATATATATTAATATATTATTATATATATTATATGGAGGCACGTGGGCTAGTGGTTAGAGTCGTGGGAAATGGGCTCCTCGATTCGAGTTCAATTCCTAGACAAAGCTGTTGGCATTTCACATAGCGCTAATACCCTTGGGAAAGGTATGAATCCATATATTCTCCCTCCAGCTATGGGTTAAATAGTAGGACAGACTGGGCCCTTCAGCCTTGGGTAGGTAACCAGTCTAGGAGAGGAATAACTCTGAATTCAAAATTCCTGAGGTCGGTCGTTGATTGGGTTTGTGGCAACCCTTGATGCGCCAATTCTTTCCTATCGACTGTACCAAAAAGTGTGGATGGTCCAACACAAGCCTTCACCACTATAAACAAATCACTGTGTGTGTGAACCCTCATGCGTCAAAAATTGACGAGAGAGTCCATAATATATATTAGATTTTTTTAATGTATAATTATTTTGTTGTTATTATAACCATAATATAAACCTATTTTCATGTGCATTAATATATATAAGTACACACACACACACACACATCTGCTTGTACCTCTATCATTCATAGAAATGATTTTTAGCTAACTTATAATCAGAAGAAACACTTTATAACAAAGTAACATAATCTTTATTCAGTTTGCTTAGTTGAAAAAGTTGTTTTTTTCTTTTCAAAATAGAAGAAAAATTTCATATCTTATTGTATTTAAAACTCATATAATTCTAAATTTTTTCTCAGACTGGAGAAAAACTGAATTGGTTGGATTCATAAAATATTAATTTTGACTCCAACTAATATATATATATATATATATATATATATATGGTGTGAATACACATGTAAATATTTTAAAGAATAGATGTGTTCATTGTTTATTTTTTTATTATTATTATTTCATAAAGTGAAGACATTTATGTCTCTTGTGTTACTGATCTGTCAAATAAGAAAAACCAGAGGAGCAAAGCTGGCAGCCATCTTGAAAGTCATCAGTAGCAAATTGCTCAAGGGAAACAAAAAAAAAAACAGCAAAAAAACAAAACAAATAAAAAAACAAATAAAAAATACAATTCTCAGGAAAAAAAATAACAACATTGAAACTGAATGTTAAGAATAAAGAATTCATAAAATTTTAGCAAGTTTTTTTTAAGAAAAAAAAAAAAAAAAAAAAAAGGAAAAGCAATAACAAAAACAAAATAAAAATAGATAATGAAAATATAGTGACAAAAATATTCACAGAATCTTTCTGGCTTCTTATATTTAAGAGATGAAACTCTTTGATACTGAACAAGTCATTATACATGAAATGTCTTTTTCAAAAATTTTGGCAGACACTTCTTTTTATTTTGTGCAAGAAAATCAATTTTCAAACTCACATAAAATAATAAATAATGCATTTTTAGAAAATTTTAATTTGATTCAGTTTTTCTTGTTTCAATTGTACCTCTCACTCACTCACATATAAAAGAGTCTACAGAAAGGTTAATATTTTAACAATTTGATAAAACTAACTCTAAAGCAACGTTTTCCTGTGGAAGCCAACACATGGACATGCAGGTGTGGGGCGCCCGGCAAGGACCTACATTGACCAAATATGCGAGGATGCTGGTTGCTCTGCAGAGGACTTCCTGGGTGCAATGAATGATAGGGAAGGTTGGCGAGAGATTGTCATGGATATCTGTGCTAATTGCACGACATCATGATGATGATGAACTCTAAAATCATCATTATCATGTCATGCTGATAGCACGGATACCCATGACTCTCTTGCCAACTGTCCCTATCAGTCATCACCACGAGCAGGTCCTCTGAGCAGCATCCAGAATCCACACACCTGACTGATGTAGGTTTTCGCTGCTCGACCTACACTGGTGTGTCCATGTGTCAGTGTCCACAGGAAAATGTCACATATAAGTTCATCCTTGCTTTTTCCAGCAGTGTCCACTATATCATCATCATCATCATGTTGTGTTGTTAGCATGGATACCTATGACTTTCTTGCCAATCGTTTCTATCAGTCATCATCTCTAGTAGGTCCTTCATGCAGCATCCAGAGTTCGCACAGATGTAGATTTTTGCTGCTCAACCTACTCTGGCGTGACCATGTGTAGGTGTCCACGGTAGAATGTCAGATATGAGTTCATCCTTGCTTCTCCAGTAGTGTCCAGCATGTCTTGTTCATCTTACACAGATGGTTTGTGTGATAAGAGGCAAGTGGCCATAAATCTGCTTTCTTGATTTGTTCAAGATACCACACAGCATCCTTGTGTAGCTGCCATATGCCTTTTTCTCTGTGCACTTGGCTGGAGTTCAAGTGGTACAGTGGTACTGACATGGCTACAGCTTTGAAGAATTTTTTGGAGAATACCAA
Source organism: Doryteuthis pealeii (assembly GCA_023376005.1). Lineage (NCBI taxonomy): Eukaryota > Metazoa > Mollusca > Cephalopoda > Myopsida > Loliginidae > Doryteuthis > Doryteuthis pealeii. The sequence continues at coordinate 60,423,205 of CM042161.1, read as the reverse complement.
TAATATTTTAACAGTTTGATAAAACTAACTCCAAAATACATAGTTATAATTAAACTCTGAATTCTTAACTACTTAGCTACACAATAATTTTCAACAAAAAAGAAAAAAATTATTTTATTAATTTTGAAAAGTTGCGTTTGTCATTTTTTCAATCCAGTAAGGAAAAGCACATAGAGACTATAATAAAGGATAAGCTCTCAGGGAAGCCTGGTTATCTGTATTCATTGCTTTACTATCTTTACTTTACTCTCAAACTTAAGTGTTCTGCCAAACAGTCTTCTAGAAATTTATGTCTTCTGTCAAATTTATGTTTTCTAGAAATGTCGTGTCAGACTAATGTCTTCTAGAAACGTTATAGAGAAAATTATACACAAACGACAATACTCCAAGGTTTGAAGTATGGAGTTAACCACGAGTGTGGCAGATAGGTTGAGAGTTAAAGAAATAACCAAACAACTAGAAATATGAATAAAATATGTATTACATGTAACAATAAGGTTGCAACTTTAGTTCGTTTGTACAAATATAATTTGTAATAAACTTATCTGAATCCTGAGATAGGGTATTATCAGAGCCCTTGCTACGGCCTTCTGATAGTTCGGATATGATAGACGTTTTGTTTGATGTCCGACTGCAATTCTGGTTGTTGAGGAAGAGGAGCGGCCCTGTTTTAAGTCTGTCCCCAGTGCTAGCTGGATCAGAAGAGGCATGAGTTTGCTTATTCGGCTTTGCCGCCAAAGTATGCTGGCTCATGATTGGTTGGTTTGAAACAGAGGCTTGCAGACAAAGGACAATAACCCCCATACTCCAGAATTCTCAATAACTTAGGTCATTTGTCAAAGTTATGTCTTCTATAAATCTATGCCTTCTGTCAAACTTTTGTCTTCTAGAAACCAATGTCTTCTATCAAATAAAGATTTTCTTTCAAATTTATGTCTTCTAGAAACTTCTGTCAAAGTTATGTCTTCTATAACCTAATACCTTCTGTCAAGCTTGTTATATCTTTGAGAAATATTGGCTGTCTAGCAAACTTTTATCTCCCAGACACCAATGTATTCTAGAAACCTCTCTTACTTTTAAAGAGAAATATTTCACCATACTTTTAAAATAAATTAATATAAAGAAAAAAAAGAAGAAATATTTACCAAAACATTCACAAAAAGAATTGAATCTCAAATTTCCAGACATTTTATTATTGTCGAGATTAATTTGGTTAGAAATGCATACCAGAATGAATAATCATTAACCTATCTGATAAAGAAAGTTCAAATCCTGGACGTGGTAATTGCATTTCACTTAGCACTAATACCCTTGGGAAAGGTATGAATCCTACTCTCTCTCCAGCTATGGGTAAATAGTAGGGCAGACGTGGCTCTTTAACCTTGGTTAGACAACCGGTCTAGGAGAAGGAAAACTCTGAATTCAAACCTGTTGAACTCCGCTTAAGAAATTGAACTTGTGTCGTATCCTGCCCATGCGGAGGGGTTGGTAAATATATATATCTGATAAAGAAACAGACAGCTATCCAAAAAGGATGGAGTATGTATTTCACATAGACAAAAGGTAAAGATATGCTTTACTATGGGAGTCAGAATGCTAAGAGATGGTTTCCCTTTGTGTAGTGGTTAAGGTGCTGGATGCAGCATCATAGTAAGAAGTTTTAACTCCACACTATTATGTTCACTTTTGGACTAATACCCTTGGGAAAGGTATGAACCCCATCATCAGACTGTTCTTCTAAAAAGGATGGCTTTGGCATTGAATAATTAAACAAAATTAAACAAAAAAAAATAAACAAACCAAACCATTTTGAATTTTTTGTGGTTGGCTGTAAATGTTTCACATGTGAGTTGGTGACTTTGGAATTTCCAGTTTACAAACTTGGTAGGGGGGATCTCCTTGGTGTAGTGGCTAACATGCTAGACTGCAACATCATAGTAAGTGATTTCGAATTCCAGTCGTGCTATTATGTTCACTTTTGGATTATTACTCTTGGTAAAGGTGTGAACTCCCTTCCATCTATGGGTTAAATAGTACCACGACTGTTCTTCTGCAAGGATGGCTTTGGCATTAAATAACCCACAATGTTTATATGCCATTAAACAAAGAAACTAAACCAAACCTTTGCCAACTACACTATGAGAGCAATTGATATTGAAGAAGTCTAAATTGCACATATAACACATCCTTTACTTTATCTCTCAATCAATCAGCACTACATCTGTTATTATTGTTTTCACTAGTAGTCGTCGTTGTAGTGGCGGCCTGATGTCAGTGTCAGCCAGACAGTAAGGGAGTCTATCCCCTTTTCACTAGCATTAGACCAAGGAGATTATTTTTACGTCTGAGGTGGAGCGCCACACCTACCATCAGCTCCTTACTTTACCGCACAGATCCCTGTGCTACTCATATGTTGAGTTGGCGAGGGCCAGTATCGAACCAGAAACCTTGTGATTCCTAACCGAACGCTCTACCGACTGAGCTAAAGAGTAGTAAAATCATATTTTATTCATCTTTTATTTTCTTGATGTGAATTTGTGAGTCATCAATTTTATTAATTTTGATTAGTATATTCTTTTATTTTTTATTTAGATGTTTTCATCATTGCATTTTCTTTTAGTCAATATGAGTTGTAATATATTAAATAGTCTAAAATTCATTCGAATTTTTTTAACATACGGGAGAAGCTGATAGTGAGTGTGGTACTCCACCTCAGATGCTAAAAATAAACTCCTTGGTCTAGCGCTAGTGAAAACGGGATAAACTCCTTCATTACCTGGCTGATACCGACATTAGGCCGCCCTGATGATATTTTGGTGTTATAATAACCATAATATAAATTTATTTTCATGTGCATTTTATTTTTTAAAAAGTAGGTTTATGTTACATTTTTTACAGCACTATGCATAAAAATTAACCTTATGAATTGAAAGAATTTCAAACTTTTTGTATATTTAAAGGGGCCGGGTTAGCTCAGTCGGTAGAGCGTTCGGCTAGAAACCGCAAGGTTCCTAGTTCAATACCGGTCCCCCTCAACTCAGCGAATGAGTAGCACAGGGATCTGTGCGGTAAAGTAAGGAGCTGATGGTAGGTGTGGCGCTCCACCTCAGATGCTTAAACAATCTCCTTGGTCTAGCGCTATTGAAAAGGGGATAGACTTCCTCGCTGACTGGCTAATACCGACTTTAGGCTGCCCCGTTGACTTTACTTTACTTACAATCCACATTAAATTGTTTTCAAAAATATCTTTAAGAAGTCTATTGTTCTATAGACTTGTTGGATGATTTATTATCTAAAGTTTTGTTTTATATATTGTATTTTCCAATTAACACTCATGTAACACTTTAATTCTTGAGAATATAGTATTGCCTGATAGTCATGAAAAGATGACACCCATAGTTGTAATGTCTGGCTATAATTTGTGATAAACTGTATATATTATATATATATATATATATATATATATATATATATATATATATAAGTGTATTTTGGCAGCATTTTTTCTTTTATACAGCTTTTGTTGAATTGAACAGGGTGGAACTGGTATAACAGTCCACCGAAGGTTTCAACACTAGCGCTTTCGGCAATACACTTTGCCATCCTCAGGTGGGAAACGATGGAATAGTTTTCATGTCTCGTTTTTAACGAAAACAAGTAGTAGCAAGGAATTAGTGGGAGGTAATATCAATTGGTAGTGGGAGGTTTTTGGAATGGTAGTAGTTTGAACAAAGCAGTGGTGATTTTTTTTTTTTGCGGTGGACTGTTATACCAGTTCCACCCTAACACCAGAATGATGGCCTGAAGATTGGAACGGATCAATGAAAGACTTGTCAGACAGGAATTGTCTGTTCAATTCAACAAAACCTGTATATATATATATATATATATATATATATATATATATATATAGCTTCATCAATTCCAAAGTTGAAAATGTTGGAATGATTAATGTCATGAGACTTATCTTGGTAACTATGATTCTGTAAAAATAAATTGGTTGTGT
>CM042161.1:60349199-60414199 GCA_023376005.1 Doryteuthis pealeii | reverse complement strand
TTGCAAACACACGTGTACAACTTTCAAGATAAGTAATCTTACCAAGAGACTTTTTTACCTTGCCGGCCGGAAGCCGTTTTATTTTTGTTATTTGTATTATTTGTAATAAATCATTATTACAACCACTCAATCTTCTCATTTATGTATTTCCAATACATAACATCATTAAACAAAGAAACCAAAATTTAATATTAGTAAAATAGATCATTAATTAGGACGGAACCTATTCTAGTAGTTACCACTCCAAGTGGAGCTGTTACATAATAATATGTTCCCTAATACATTTTTAAGGTAGTGTAGAAATCATTATGGTGATCAGTATAGCTGATGGCCTTGAGAGTGAGTGACAGCGTTTGACCTCACTCTGACCTTGCGTTCTGGGGATGATCGTGAGAACCGGAAGGCAATAGAAAGCCCTCTTCCGGTTTAAGGGTACTAAGTAAGTAAGAGTCAGTTAGAAGCCAAGCTAGCAAGATGTGAATCTCACTGTGCAGATTGTCTGGTCTGGGGATCTACGAATAAAGTAACATCATCGTAAATCGAAGTCTTGTGTTTATTACTAAAATCTAACAATTACACAGGGCTTCTGATAACAAGAAATCCCTAGCAACAGAAACCAGACCCGGAATCCTCAATAGAAGACCAGACGAGACCTTAGAAGATATACCAGACCAAGATAGATGATAAGAACAAAGCCGGCCAGAAGAATAGACGACCAGAGTAAGAATTAAAGAAAGGTATATAACGTTATACGTTGATTTGGTAAAGTGAAAAGATCAGTATATAACATATACCTATTTAGTGCCGGTAAAGAAGGCGCTATGCAACAGAGCCTAACAGGTTTGAATTCAGAGTTTTCCTTCTACTAGACTGGTTGCCTATCTAAGGTTAAAGAGCCCAGTCTGCCTTACTATCTTACCCATAGCTGGAGTGAGAGTAGTTGGATTCATACCTTTCCCAAGGATAATAGCGCTATGTGGACTGTAGCTTCATCCAGGATTTAAACTCAGGTTGACGAGTCCATTTCCTATGATTCTAACCATTAGACCACATGCCTCCTCTTAATTCTCATTGTGTGCTCCTTTTATCGTTGCCTTGTGTCAAACAAATATCAACTCAGTAAATAATCTCACTCTACCTGAATTTTTTGTTAAGTGGTCGCACATTTTGTGTTAATTTCAGAAAGAACAGATCTTAATTTTTGTGTCATCAATTTAACAACAAAAACAATACCCCACTAACACTTTGGTAATGTCACAATCAAATTAATAGTATTATTTCCTCACTATTTAGTTATCTTTAAATAGTAGAATGATAGACTTGTTGCTTGGTGAAGTGGAACTTTGTCTCCACTCGATAAAAGTCGAGTAGGTTTTTCTGAGTGATTCTGTCTCTTTTCAAGTGTGTCTCTTAAACAGGCAATCTCTTATAAGTCAACAAGTTGAGCTTAGGTCAAGTAGCTATGAATAATAATAACAATAATAATATCCTTTATGGTATGCCTTATGGCTTCTTTAGTTTATTTTCAATGCAAAAAAAAGGAGGAAAATTGACACAATAAATACAGTATTCAATGGCATTTATGACCCTAGCTAATTTACATTTAATATTACAGTATTATACACAAGGTATGTCAAAAAGTATCGAAGCTGTATTTACCAAGATAGGAATAAACAATGAATGGAACATCAATTTATTTCAGAATACAAGTTGTGTGAAAAAGTACCTGCTTTAAAGCTGTATTTACCAAGATAGGAATAAACAATGAATGGAACAGTAATTTTTTTCAGAATACAAGGTGTGTCAAAAAGTACCTGCTTTAAAGCTGTATTGACCAAGATAGGAATAAACAATGAATGGAACAGTAATTTTTTTTCAGAATACAAGGTGTGTCAAAAAGTACCTGCTTTAAAGCTGTATTGACCAAGATAGGAATAAACAATGAATGGAACACTAATTTTTTTCAGAATACAAGGTGTGTCAAAAAGTACCTGTTTAAAGCTGTATTGACCAAGATAGGAATAAACAATGAATGGAACACTAATTTTTCAGAATACAAGGTGTGTCAAAAAGTACCTTTTAAAGCTGTATTGACCAAGATAGGAATAAACAATGAATGGAACACTAATTTTTTCAGAATACAAGGTGTGTCAAAAAGTACCTGCATTAAAGCTCTATTGACCAAGATAGGTATAAACAATGAATGTAACACTAATTTTTTCAGAATACAAGGTGTGTCAAAAAGTAACTGCTTTAAAGCTGTATTGACTAAGATAGGAATGAACAATGAATGGAACAGTAATTTTTTCAGAATACAAGGTGTCAAAAAGTAATTCAATCTCGATACTTTTTTAACACACCTTGTATATTTAGCAACCTTTCTGCATGAGTAGGATGTGATGCAAGGTCAATTTCTTAAGAGGAATTTAACTGGTTTGAATTCAGAGTTTTCTTTTTTCCTAGACTGGTTTCCTAACTAACGTTAAAGAGCCCAGTCAGCCCTACTATTTATCCATAGCTGAAGAGAGGATAGTTGGATTTCACATCACACAGAGAATAAAACAGTGTACAGTGTGTGACTAAAGCTTGGAATGCATTTTAGGCCTCTCTGGCCTTGCCTATCATTGACTGGTTTCCTAACTAACGTTAAAGAGCCAGTCAGCCCTACTATTTATTATAGCTGAAGAGAGGATAGTTGGGTTTCACATCACACACAGAATAAAACAATGTACAATGTGTGACTAAAGCTTAGTATCCATGGTTTTAGGCCTCTCTAGCCTTGCCTGATCATTGAGGTTCAAGCAACCAAGCAACATTTCTTGAACTGTCTAGTTACTGTACTGAGATCAACTAATCTTCCTCTTTCAAACAACAAATATTTTTGGTTGCTTTCACAGTTTTATGGCCCAGGTTGAACTCATAAAGCATAAGTCCTTGAATTAGACAATGCATAGTGGGTTTCCAATGCATTCCTATAGGGTGTCCAATGCATTCCTATAGTAAAAATCATTTTCCAATGCATTCCAAATCATTTTCCAATGCATTCCTATAGTAAAAATCATTTTCCAATGCATTCCTATAGCAATGCATTCCTATAGTAAAAAATCATTTTCCAATGCATTCCTATAGTAAAAATCATTTTCCAATGCATTCCTATAGTAAAAATTTTCCAATGCATTCCTATAGTAAAAAATTTTCCAATGCATTCCTATAGTAAAAATCATTTTCCAATGCATTCCTATAGTAAAAATCATTTTCCAATGCATTCCTATAGATGGCAATGCATTCCTATAGTAAAAATCATTTTCCAATGCATTCCTATAGTAAAAATCATTTTCCAATGCATTCCAAAATCATTTCCAATGCATTCCTATAGTAAAAATCATTTTCCAATGCATTCCTATACAATGCATTCCTATAGTAAAAATCCTTTCCAATGCATTCCTATAGTAAAAATCATTTTCAATGCATTCCTATAGTAAAAATCATTTTCCAATGCATTCCTATAGTAAAAATCCTTTCCAATGCATTTCTATAGTAAAAGCTATTTCCCTATGCATTCCTATAGTAAAAATCATTTTCCAATGCATTCCTATAGTAAAAATCCTTTCCAATGCATTTCTATAGTAAAAGCTATTTCCCAATGCATTCCTATAGTAAAAGTCCTTTCCAATGCATTTCTATAGTAAAAGCTATTTCCCAATACATTCCTATAGTAAAAATCCTTTCCAATGCATTTCTATAGTAAAAATCATTTGCATGTTCATCTATGAGGCTTTCAAATCACACACAATTTCTCTGAATTTTTGAGATGAGGTTTGATAATTTGTATTATTCAGACTACTGTCCTCATCTTTATTGTTATCTGTACCCCATTTTAGCCATCTGGCTTTCTTCAGGTATTTCTTGTCTGGCTCTGGAGCCTTCATGGAACTTTGAACCCAACCCTTTATTCAATTCATGGGGGTATCCTTATATATTAACTGTATACCGCTATGGATTGATTAAAGGGTTGTGTTTAAAGTTCCGTGATGGCTCCTGATTATGACTAGAGGGTTCCCGAGTCTGACAAAAAATACCCGAAGAAGGCTGGAGGACACATCAGTCAAAATGTTGTACAGATAACAATAAAGATAAGGACAATAGTCCAAATAATCCACAGTTAAACAATGTACAATGTGCCAGTGCTCCAACTACTATGATACTACCAACCATGACTTGAACTGTTTCGGTCTTGTCTAGAAGAAGGAATATATGCACTGCAAACTAGTAGTACCAAAATATTGCAAAACTTTTGACTCACCCTAGTATTATCAAATGAATCCAGCTAAAAAAAAAAATCGAGAGATGCTAAAATGTTAGAAGCAAATGATTTTAATATTGTTTTTTCTGTAACAATAAAAGACCTAATTTATGAGTTATGTGCTTCCTGAGAAAATAAATACTGTTTATTCCTTTTTGTATTATCTGGATATTTTCCAGTATTCCCATTTGATCTTTTTAATGGACTCATACCAAAAACTATTGGTGTACCTTGGGCATCTAACTTGGTAATAGAAGTTAGCAAGCTAGTCTAACAAACCATCAACCTGTTGGTGTGGATTAGAATATACTGACTGTGTCCTCTTCAGAAGGGTAAGACGACCCCCCCCCCTGTCCTGAGTATGAAACTAAACTGCACCTGATGGCTCTTGATTTGAAATCCAATTGGATATTCCCTCACAGGTTCGAATCCTGTTCGCAGCATCATATTGAAGTCAGTTAGTCTACTGTTGGTTTTAATAACAACTCAAGCAGTGTTTAAGACAGCTGGTATAAATAGGAATCAAGAATGATCCATTCATGAATCTGGGTGATTTGGGTGATTCCACTCCTTGAGTTCTGATTGGATGCTTGACTGCTTGATTTGAATGACATTGTGGAGTCTTATATATACTTTGTCATTTTGCAGTGGACTTTGTAGCATTCGAGTTTGTATTTGAGTTACAATCGTTTGTTGCCTTGTCTTCCCAGTTTGACGGTAATTGGAACTTTAATTATTCTTCAATGGCAAAGCTCCAGTTCTGCATAACTTGTGAAATGTGGAGTACCTCTTCATTGCCATTACTCCCAGGTACACTCTGTCTGGTAGTACCTGTTAGGATCCCATCTATGAGTATATGAGGTATTATTTCTTATCAAAAATTTACAAAGTGGATAAGATATATCATAATTACTTAAAATAAAACAGAATATTTATGTTTTTGGTGTAATTTATGAGGAAGTGCGTCCCGGTCTCCAGCCTCAGAAATTGCTGCCCAGTGAATTTTAAAATAACGACCCCAAGTTTCAGCGCCACATCGGTGTTACTTAAAAGAAAACAACCAACTTAGGGCGTTAAATGTATTTTAGGGGGGGGGTCTCATTTTAGTCTTAATTCTTGTTTATTTATAGAAATTTCTATTTATCTCAGTCTATTCAAAACTATCCATCTTCATATCTATCTATCTATCTATCAAATACTAAGATTTTCTTTTATTACGATAAATTACGATAAGTAAACAAGAATTAGGACAAATTACGATAAATAAACCAGAATTACGACAAATTACGATAAATAAACCAGAATTACGACAAATTTCTATAAATAAACAAGAATTAAGACTAAAAAGAGACACCCCCCCCCCAAAAAAAAAGAAAATACATTTAACGCCCTAAGTTGGTTGTTTTCTTTTAAGTAACACCGATGTGGCACCAAAACTTGGGGTTGTTATTTTAAAATTCACCGGGCAGCAATTTCGGAGGTAGGGGACCGGGACGCACTTCCTCATAAATTACCGTTTTTGGTATAATTTCCTATCAAATATTTTTCCTAAACTTCATTTGTTTACAAACCACAATGGTGGAATTTTTTAAAATCTTAAAATATATACATATGATGAATTAATAGAATACTTACTTTGAAGATTTATGAATAATTTCTCTAGATTATACATTTATACATTATATATTTAAATTTACTAGCAAGAATATGCACCTTCTGAGTGCAAGTATTTAAGTTTTAATGTAATGAAATATATTAAATTAAAAAGACTAATGTAACTAAATAAGAATGCAGATAAAATGATTTGAAACAGAGGGGGTATAATCGAAAAATAGAATAACTTTGAAACTAACTCTTCCATCATTTTCCATTACTCCCATCTTTCATTGCTAATATCAATATGCAAATTAGCCTTCCCGTTAACATTGTAAACCGCTATTTTGTTGTACATATGAATATAATGGCATGTTATTAATATGTAGATAAGGCCAACAGTATTAATAATGTAAAACAATTTTATTAATAATTGAGGTTTAAATAAAAATAAAATCATGGAGAATGTGATGTAAATAACTAAAGGAATTGTGACTAGGGTACTGATATAGTTTCGGTTACAGACAATCTCCATTATAAGAGATAAGAAATTTTGAATACTCTCATGATGTCACCCTATTTGAAATGAAGGGAACACTGTTAATGATAACCAAATAAATTTGTCACATCACTCATTAATATATCCAATATATATAAAAACCGAAAGACTCAAACATAGGCATAACTATGTATTCATTTGTAAATAAACACAAAATAAACTGAATATTTGTTTTTTTTCCTATGTTCCATACTTACATAATATTGGATTTATTTCCATTTTCTATTATGTATACTAGCAAATATATGCACCCTCCGGGTGCAAGTATTTAAGTTTAATGTAATAAATATTGTATTAAATTAGAAAGGTTAATGAAACTAAATAAGAATACAGATAAAAAGATTTGAAAACAGGAGTATAATAAAAGATTTGAAACAGAGGAGTATAATAAAAAATGGAACAACTGAAACTTACTCTTCCATCACTCTCGTCTTCATTGTTATTTTTTCTAATTTAAGTATTTAGTTATAAGAGGCAGTAAAGAATAAAATGACAGTTATTTTTTCTTGTTAATGGATTTCATTTAAGATTCATTGAAGAGATTTTTGCTTATATTCATTAAAATAAAACCAAACAGTTAGAAATCAATAATACTAAGCACATATTTATTAAATTCGATTTTTTAATATTAATATGCAAATTAGCCTTCCCATTCACATTGTAAAGTGCTATTTTGTTGTATATATAAATATAATTGCATGTTGTTAGTATGTATACATAGTTAACAGTATTAATAATGTAAAACAATTTTATTAATAATTGAGGTTTAGATAAAAAATAAAATCATGGAGAATGTGATGTCAATAACTAAGAGAATTGTGACTTGAGTAGGAATATAGTTTCGGTTACAGACAGAAAAACACACAATCTCCATTATAATAAGATATATATATATATATATATATATATATATAAAGTAAAAGTAAAAGTAAAGTCGTCGGGGCGGCCTAATGTCGGTATCAGCCAATCAGCAAAGGAGTCTATCCTCTTTTCACTAGTGCTAGACCAAGGAGATTATTTTAGCATCTGAGGTGGGGTGCCACACCTACCATCAGCTCCTTACTTTACCACACAAATCGCCGTGCTACTCATGCGCTGAGTTGGCGAGGGCGGGTATCGAACTAGGAACCTTGTGGTTTCTAGCTTAACGATCTACCAACTGAGCTAACCTGGCACCTATATATATATATATAATCATGATTTTTCTGTTTTCTTTCTTTTATTGTTTTTTGCATCTTTTAATATTTCACATTCTTTGGTGTGGAAAGAGGATATGTTGTAAAAACATGGCTGTAAATTGACAGTGAAAGATTCTTTGATATATATATATATATATATATATATATATATATATATATATATATCAAAGAATCTTTATATATGTATATGTATATATATTCTCAAGGCATGTGTTATTAAACAATACGGAGTATTCCTTTTATATTTTTTGTATTAATATCTTTTCCAGTCTTCTGGCGATCTTTTTTTGAGTTGGGATCCAATTGATTTATGATATTTCCCATACTAATATCCCGAGCGCTTTCAACTGTTTCCCCAATCATCATCATGGGGTTACGTAATTTGTTTTTTTAGTTCTGTTATCTATGTTTTTATCAAATTATTTTTAATAAAAAATGTTAGTTATTAAAGATATTTAATACATTGTCTCCGACTTTAAATGCTTAAATATATATACACAAGCAAAAGTACCCGGTCCATGACAGGACCAATTTGTTTTAGGAACACCAGTGAGAAAATGCCGAGAATTTGTATATTACAATGTTTGTTTTTAGGAAATTCTTTTTTTGTTTACATTTAAAATATCATTTTTAAAAATGTAATCCTAAACTTGTTTTAAAACATAATCTTATTTGAGAGAGAGAGAGAGAGAGAGAGAGAGAGAGAGAGAGAGGGGGGGAAAGACTGCTTGAGAAGTAAAGACAAGAGACGGACTGGGTCAAAGCCTGTTGAGTTAAAGTCAAATGTATTAATCTAATTCATTTCATTTTTGACCCAATTTTTCCTTACTGTGAAAAGTTCTAGAAATTGTTTGATTTTTGTTTAGTTATTTAATTATATCACTTAATTAGTAAAAATCAAAAACCAAATTTTCTATGTTTCTTAGTTAGAAACACATCAATGTGTCTGCGAGATTTCAAATCAAAATGACATCTCTTTTCGGAGTTATAAGTCGACACGTACATACCAGAAACATTCTTTTATATATATAGATATATATATATATACATTGTTTCCTTTTCACTATAAAAATAGAATTATTTTGGGTGTGGGGAAGTAGATTACGAAACACACTCAAAATGATTTCTGTTTGAATTTTAAATGTAAATATTGATTCATTCTGAACATTTTTTTCTATTGTTTCTTCTTGTTTAAAAGTCAATTCATCTATTACACTTAATGTTAAGTATTCATTAAATGATGCTAAATGATATTATTTGAAAAGTAATAACATAAATTTATGTCTTTATGTGGACAATTACTTTAAAAGGCTTAAATGAAATTTGTAGCTAAAAGTTTTTCAATGGAAATTGTGCATTCCTAAATTATCATATTAATAGATAAAGAGTAGATAATAAAGAAAATTTAAAGAAAAACAACACAAAAATAATAGTATATTAATGGAAGAATACAATACCAAAATTTATTTTCTACATGCACTCACACAACACACACACACATATATATATATACATATAGTAAAGTCGACAGGGCGGCCTAAAGTTGGTATCAGCCAGTCAGCGAGGGAATCTATCCCCTTTTCAATAGCGCTAGACCAAGGAGATTGTTTTTTTAGCATCTAAGGATAGTGGAATTTAGGTCCTTTAAGTTCGATTTAACCAAAAATTGAGTTTAAAAAAAAAAGAATTTTCAATACCCATCAAGAATGAATAAAACAAAATGGCTTCGGCATAAAATAACCCAACAATGGTTGACATGCAGTAAAATTCAACCAACCATTACAACAACAGTTATAGTCAGTCAAAGCATTCTTGCTAATCACTATTTCATGGCAAAATGCTTCAAAAGTAAAATGTTTCTTTCCTATTTCAACTTAAACAAACTGAAGCAAGGGAGTCTATCCCCTTTTTACTAGTGCTATACCAAGCAGATTGTTTTTTAGCATTTAAGGTGGAGCGCCACACCTACCATCAGCTCCTTACTTTACCACACAGGTCCCTGTGCTACTCTTACGCTGAGTTGGCGAGGACCGGTATCGAATTAGGAACCTTGTGGTTTCTAGCCGTGTGTGTATTTGGGTAGCATTCTTTCATTTATGCATGTTGAATTAAACAAAAGACACATCTCCAGTTAACGATTTTATTTGTGATTTTTTCAAGTTTTCTGGCCAACTTTTTAATATTTGGGTGGAATTTGTGGATTAGTCCACCAAAGTTCATGTCCCGAGTACTTTCGGCACTTCAAATTCATGTCCCCACTCTAATTACTGAAATATCCTAACGGAAAATACACACATTCTGCACAAAGAAAAAATAAACAAAAACTCCAAATACTAGAAGCTCTATACATAAAACAATACAAACCATCCTTAAACAAAATTAATTTCCAATGCAGTAGACACATTTTAAAATGCCTATAGCACCTTTCCCATCATTTCTTTTCCTTCCAGCCTCCACATATAATATAATTAATATAATTTGAAAAACTGGAACACATCACCCCTGATGATGGCACTTCGAAGTGCCGAAAGTACTTGGGACATGAACTTTGGTGGACTAATCCACAAATTCCACCCAAATATTAAAAAGTTGGCCAGAAAAATTGAAAAAATCACAAATAAGATTGTTAAACAGATGTGTCTTTTGTTTAATTCAACATGCATATATATATATATATATATATATATATATATATGATAGTGTTTGTAAGCATTTGAACAGACAGACAACTTACTAGAAAGTGCTTAGTTTTTAAAGTTAAAAACCGGAATATGATGCAAGAATAACAGGGTTTTATTGCAAATAATATAAAAATGTATTTAGTCATGTTTATGCTAGGAATACTAGAATACATTTAGATCTAGAATGGTTAACAATAAGGTTTATTACCTTTTTTAAATGGAAATATTATAAGAATTGGGAACATGTTTGAAACTAGCATAGGCTAGAAACTGATAGTTACCAAGTGCGAATGACTTTGCCTTTGCTAACCTAGCTTATATATATATATATATATATATATGAAGGAATGACTTACCGGTGAAAATATTGGGTTGGTCCCAATATTTGGTTGGTAGAAGTTTTGCCTGGATAAGTCAGCATTATAACAAATATAAAGTGCCCAATACATAAGTAGAGCGGATTTATTATAACCTACTTGAGTTTCACCATAAGGATCTTCAGGGTTAAATCCACTGAATTAATCAAGATATTGATTAATTACAGCTAACTAAATATAAACCTTATTGTTATTAAGTGCCCTAGTTTTCTGTGCCACTCTGTATATGTAGATAGGGGTATTTAAAAGAGTTAAATTGTATATATGAAATCTGAATTTATTTTGTCTTATTTGTTTAAGAAATCAGATATTGTTGCATAGCGCCTTCTTTACCGGCACTAAATAGGTATATGTTATATACTGGTCTTTTCACTAAGCCAAATCAGCATATAACGTTATATACCTTTCTTACTCTGGTCGTCTATTCTTCCGGCCGGCTTTGGTTCTGATCGTCTATCATCTATCTTGGTCTGGTATATCTTCTAAGGTCTCGTCTGGTCTTCTATTGAGGATTCCAGGTCTGGTTTCTGTTGCTAGGGATTTCTTGTTATCAGAAGCCCTGTGTCATTGTTAGGTTTTAGTAATAAACACAAGACTTTGATTTACGATGATGTTACTTTATTCATAGATCCCCAGACCAGACAATCTGCTCAGTGAGACACACATCTTGCTAGCTTGGCTTCTAACTGACTCTTACTTACTTAGTATCCTTAAACCGGAAGAGGGCTTTCTATGGGGGTTCCGTTCTCACGGTCTATCCTCAGAAAGCAAGGTCAGAGTGAGGTCAAACGCTGTCACTCACTCTCAAGGCCATCAGCTGTACTGATCGCCATAATGATTTCTACACTACCTTAAAAATGTATTAGGGAACCAATAATTATGTAACAATAAAGTGAGGCTACTGATTTGATTTTTTTTCACTAACTTCATGTAAATATGTTTTATAATCCTGCATAATGTTAGACATTTTTTTTCTAAACTAATATTTGGACATAGAAAAGTAAGTTGATTTATTTATTAAGAAATTGTTTATATTTTTTTGTAAGTGCTGCTTTTTTGCTGTTACATAAACTGGACAAAAGGCTGCATCCTTCCATTCCTAAAGAAAGGTGATCTCAGAATCACTAATAGCTACATAAGTATGACTCTTACTGCCATAGCTGCTAAGCTGTATAATGCCCTTCTTAATTGCATCCAACCTGAAGTAGAGACAATTCTTAGGAAAAATCAAAACTAATTTGGAGAAATCGAGCCACAACTTCTCAGATCCTGACTATTCATTGAATCATGGCTGCTTCCAGACGTTTAGAATTCACTGTTAAATTTTTAAGTGAATAAAAATAGGCCAATTGAATCTGAGAAAATACTTATTTTTGCATCAATTCAAAGAAAAATATTGTTTTTAAAACTACAAAAAAATAAACAACATGTTACATAAATTATTTTTTGAGTTTTAAGAAAATAAATTCCAGGAAAAAAATAATCTAAGAAAGGTCAACAGAAAGGCTTGAACCCTAAATACAAACAAAACAAAAACTTGACTTAAATGTTACTTTGTCAAAAAGATTAAGTCTGATATAAGGCCATTTTTAAAGAATTCTGTTAAAAGCCATTGTGTCTAATATTGTTATATACCATCACTGGAACAAAGTCTCTAAGTCAGCTTCTGGTCTTAAGAGATATATGGTGGTGCATAAGCATCAAATTTTATCATTTGATCCATCTGATACAACAGGAAGGACATCCTTCCTATGTCATATCAAACTTTGTGGATCTGCAGCGGATTTGATTAATCATTTGAGGGCTCAAGAGAGGAAAGGTTCTGGTGGTGGGGTTATAGGATTGTGAGGGATGGCAGTGGACAAGCATCAGTTATTGATTATGATGATTTAAAATACCAGGTAGATGAGAACCTGAGAACCAACACTCAAAAACTTTCAAAAGTGCTAGGATCACTGAAAGATAACACACGTAAGCTTAAAAAATACAATTGATTAAAAATTGAAACCACTTTTGATGCACACTGATATATCAAGTTGGGATATAGACAGATGTCTAATTTCACATAAGTACTCAAAAGTTTATTGGACTGTGGCTAAAATGATAATAGTCAGACACAAATCCCCAATTATCTGAGTTAACATGTCTGCATATTTATATCTATCTACAGTTCTGGTTGTATGCTTGTCTTAATCGATGCCAGTTCTTTGACACACACGTGCGAAAGTGTGTCTTCCCATATCAACTGTCCTGTCACCCCAAATATGTGGCATTCCATCTGTGTGACTCACAGGACATTTGGTCACTCTCCCAGAAAAACCTGAGATACATTTCTCTTCTTTTTCTCATCAATGTCCTGTTTCAGTGGCCCTGGTCAAGTGTGGATATTTTTATTGGATACAATGGAATGTCCCTGTGGTCAAACATGGCTGCTTTATCTGATAGAACGGAATTTGTGTTTCTAGTGTCTGGCCAGAGAATTTGAAACGTGAATGCTTGAATGAATATGGGAGGATGTATTTGATTTTCAGTTGAATGTGTCTTTCGTCTGTAGAAAAATTTGTATTCGTAGATACACAACTATGAAGAGTGTAGTAAAAAAAAAAAAAATCACATATAAAAATTGTTTTACAGTCTTTAAAACAGAAGTGTCTATATATTAATACACTTGTTCCTTAATCTTCCAACTGTTATCATCTTATAGCACACTCTGGTAAAAATTAGACTATTCAAATCATCCAAGATTTCTCATGTCTGTCCAAAGAATTTAAAATGTGAATGCTTGAATGAATATGGGAGGATGTATTTAATTTTTTTTTTTTCAGTTGAATGTGGCTTTTGGCTGTAGAAAAATGTGTATGTCTAGATACACAAGTATGGAGTAAGAAAAAAATCATATATAAAAATTATTTATTTCACAGTCTTTAAAACAGAGATATCTTCCAATCGTTATAATTTTGCAAAACCCTCTGGTTAAAAATGAGACCATCCAAATCGTCCAAGATGAAATGCAAAAATGTAAATATTGATTATCTGGTGTTGCTTATTTGCTGAATTCTTATTTCTTATGTGTGTCATCACCTCAGCTAAATAATGAGCCATTCTGTTTTTATTATAAAGAAAGAAAGGGAAGAAAAAGGACATACTACATAGAAAATTATAAAAAGATGTCTGGCCAAAGAATTTGAAACGTGAATGCTTGAATGAATATGGGAGGATGTATTTGATTTTCAGTTGAATGTGTCTTTCGGCTGTAGAAAAATTTGTATTCATTAGATACACAACTATGAAGAGTGAAGTAAAAAAAAAAATCACATATAAGAATTGTTTTACAGTCTTTAAAACAGAAGTGTCTATATATTAATACACTTGTTCCTTAATCTTCCCACCGTTATCATCTTATAGCACACTCTGGTAAAAATTAGACCATTTAAATCATCCAAGATTTCTCATGTCTGGCCAAAGAATTTAAAATGTGAATGCTTGAATGAATATGGGAGGATGTATTTAATTTTTTTTTCTTTTTCATTTGATTTGATTTTGTTTGATTTTTTTTTGATTTTGTTTGATTTTCAGTTGAATGCATATTTCGACTATTGAAAAATTAACCTGTAAGCAATAGGAATAAAGAGTTACTTCACACTCCCCAGATCTCCTGAACTGGAGCTTTATCAGATGAAGTTTAGTGCTACTAAGGATCCCTCTTTTTAGAGGGGGGGGGGTCAAGCCCTTTGAAGGGGATACAGTTAGCATATTTTTTAGTCCCACCGACAGAGCTATATTTTAGATTATGGAGGTGTTCATTGTGTAATGGTTATTGTCATAGAAAATGGACACAGCAGCCTGGACACATTCTGAACAAGGCTATTTGCATTTCACGGAGTGCTAATACTCATGGGAAACATATACATTCAATTATTCTTCCTCCAGCTCTGGGTAAATAGCAGGACAGAGTGGGCTCTTTAACCTTTGTATGGTGACTGGTCTAGGAAAAGGAAAACTCTGAATTCAAACTCCACTTGATAAAATGACCTTGTGTCACATCCTGCTAAATGCAGAGGGGTTAGTCAATACATATATTTTAATTCATGTTGAAATTATGTTGAATTATTTGAATAAGTATTCTATGAGGAAAATAACAATAGCCATAGATTATCATTTCTTGGAGATAACTGAAGAGAAGGTTATTGTTCATATGATATTTCTGAATAAAAGTTTATAATATAGAATTCTCTAATAACATCAGAAGAGGGAAAATATGTCCTGACAGTGGCCACATATTTAATTTGTTGTAGCATAAATATAGAAAGTAAAGGCAGAAAAATCACTTATCTTGACAGGAAGAGAAAAAAAATCAAACATGAGCAAAATTTTTATATGTATTAGACTGAAAATGAGTATTGTGGGAGCATGATCAGAGTGACAACATGCATAAAAGAGTAAGGAAAGAGACAGTCGAGACCGTTTTTTGATCAAAGGCGAACTGAGCTAATTGTGAGCACAGAGAAACAGGATGAACTTGGAGTGAGAGTATTTCTCTGGAATTTTGAGATGAGGCTTGAATATTTGGATTATTTGGACTATTGTTCTCATCTTTATTATTGTCTGCACAATGTTTCAGCCAATGTGCCCTCCAGCCTTCTTCGGGTATTTCTCACAGAAACAGTCTACCCCTGTGGATTAAATAAAGGGTTAGGTTTGATGTTCCATGAAGGCTCCCAGATTCAATATAATGGTTCCCGGGTTCGAATTTTGAATGAGAGATAGAAAAAAAGAGAAAAGCTGTCCAAGAGAGAAAGAAGGACAAAACTGTTGGAGAGAAAAGTTTTTTTGTGAGCTAATTTAAGACCACATCTGTTAAAGATTATTATTTCAAAGATATCAGTTATTATTTCTCTGAATTGGACATATAGCCTAGTGGATAATGGAGTTAGGTTAAGACAGTTCTAAGTGACAGTTATCACTAGACTGCAGGTTCAATCCTGGTTAGGGGCAGCAGTAACATAGAATAATAATTAACACTGCTTAACACCTGTACCCCAGCTATGGTTAGTGGAATGAGAACAGGATAACCCCATGGACTGAATAAAGGGTTAAGTTTAATGTTCCGTGATGGCTCCTGATTACGACAAGGCTCCTGAATCTGAGAAGAAATAGCTGAAGAAGGCCGGAGAGCACATTGGCTGAAACGTTGTACAAATAACAATGAAAATAAGGACAATATTCTGAATAATACAAATAATAATAGTTATTTGAAACTGTAAATGTTTACTAACAATTATTATTAGTTTCTGAAAATTATATAACTGTACAAATAAATGACTATTATTAAATAGAAATAATTATAATTGAAGATAGGAATATTTGAAACCATACATCTGTATGTAAATAATTAGTATTTTATAAGAATACTTAATGTCATAAAACTGTGGCAAGAAAAAACTATACAAATATGTAGAAATAAATGTATAATCATGACAAGAAGGTTCCTGAATCCAAGAGGAAATACTTGAAGAAAGCTGGAGGGCACATTGGCCAAAATGTTGTACAAATAATGAAAATGAGGAGAATAGTCCAAATAATACAAATAATACTAATATCAATTATTTTCTATTCTTTACTTTTTGAATATTTTTCTTTGTTTACTTGCATTGATTTATTTTTTTCTCTCTGTTTCAGGTGTCTCAAAACAAAAGTTGCACATCTTAAAGAAGCCATTGCACAATACAGATTAGATGCAATGAATTTAAAACATCAATACAACAGGTATTGTGCAACTTCTTTTTTCTCTTCTTCTTTCTAATTTTTATATTCAGCAGAAAACTCGTTGCCTTTTGGTTTTTTACTGTTGGAGGCTGGTAAAATGGCTTATGATATCATTACTTTCCTTTAAAATATTATGAATTTATATATATATATATGTGTGAATTTGATATATTGAAAAAACAAAAGATGTTTACAAATGCATGGGATCATCAGGAGAGAATGTGCAAACCGTTTCGGGGCCTTCCTCTCTACGGTTTTAAAAAGCAACATCGCCCCCCCCTCACTAATGTGAGGACCCTCGGAATATCTGCATCGACCGCACGTGGATCGGTCTTCAACAAAAAGAGAGAGGAAGGCCCCGAAACGGTTTGCACATTCTCTCCTGATGATCCCATGCATTTGTAAACATCTTTTGTTTTTTTCAATATATCAAATTCACACTGTCGGATTAAGTTCCATTTTATTTCATATATATATATATATATATATATATGGTTTTGGTGGTTGGTTTTGAAGGCTATCACAATGCAAGTGTAAAGAAAAGTAAGGTAACTATGGTGTTGTTTGTTAACCTGTCATTTATTCTTAATATTTCAAGATAAAAATCTCATCTACAGAAGATCTCTAAAACTGGAGTTCAAAACCAACCACCAAACCAATAAAAATCTCATCTCATCTACAGAAGATCTCTAAAACTGCAGTTTCAAAACCAACCACCAAACCAATAAAAATCTCATCTACAGAAGATCTCTAAAACTGGAGTTTCAAAACCAACCACCAAACCAATAAAAATCTCATCTACAGAAGATCTCTAAAACTGGAGTTTCAAAACCAACCACCAAACCAATAAAAATCTCATCTACAGAAGATCTCTAAAAACTGGAGTTTCAAAACCAACCACCAAACCAATAAAAATCTCATCTACAGAAGATCTCTAAAACTGGAGTTTCAAAACCAACCACCAAACCAATATAAACCAAAATGCTTCAAGCAAATTATAAAACACTTTATATATATATATATATATATATATAATATATATATATATATATATATTTGGAGGATATGTGCTTAATTGAAGTCATACCTAATTTTTGAAAATTAATTAGTTAATAATTAATGAATTTAGGCGGGCATATATGTTCAAATGTAAGGCTACACAAATCGAGAAAATGTCAATCTCTGCATGTACATTTTGACCTATTCAGGGATTTACATTTTCTCAATTCGTTTAGCCTTACATTTGAACATATATGCCCTCCTAAATTCATTAATTATTAACTAATTAATTTTCAAAAATTAGGTATGACTTCAATTAAGCACATATACTCCAAAAATTGTCGGCTAAAAGCCATATCAAATAAACACTGTGTTTATTTATGTACTCTCATATATATAATATATATATATAATATATATATATATTATATATATATAGGTACAGAATGACATAGATAGATAGATCTACTGATGTTAAGCAGTTGTGAAAGATAATAGTGACATCTTGTCAGAATGAGATACTGAAATAGCGATTTAAAACAAAGTTTAATTTAATTGTCCTTCTTTTCTCCTTTCATTTCTCCTTTCATTATCTCTCATTCTTTCTTTTTATTGTTTCTTTCCTGCATTTAATCCATTGAAAACCGCCCCCACCCCCCAGCCAACACTTTTTATTTTTCATTCTTCAATTCTTCTTTTTGACGCTCATCATTCTAAAGAAACATCAAATATTATAACTGTAGAATTATTTATATAACTCCAGTCTTGTAAAACATCACCAAGATA
Organism: Doryteuthis pealeii; assembly: GCA_023376005.1. NCBI lineage: Eukaryota > Metazoa > Mollusca > Cephalopoda > Myopsida > Loliginidae > Doryteuthis > Doryteuthis pealeii. The sequence continues at coordinate 60,395,936 of CM042161.1, read as the reverse complement.
CATCAAAGGGAGACAATTGGTGATGTTACACCAATATCCATACAGATTTCGGGTTTTGCAACATTATATCTGTTCCACCTGTAGACGTGACATGTTATTGGGCCGCCTCCTTTCCAGATTCGCTCTGTGTATTTTACGAATAGATCATAAATTCTTATATATTGACTCAGGGATATGTAACAGAGACTTGCTCAGTACTTGTATACAATAGGAGACTTGAATGAAATACTTAACTAAAAGTTAGTCATTAAATATGTACGCACTTTATTACGTTTGGAAGAGCATTGTCAGTGATGTCAATGCTTGGTTCCTTGGGGAGTTTCGGGTCTTACAACAACAGACTCCCTTCACCAGGCAGAACCTATCAGAGAAGATGAAACTTTGATCCGCCCTTATATATCATGCTGGAGGAGTGAGGACAAAATGTGGTACTATGCTGGTCACGGTACCAAATGTGGTCCTATTACATACTCACATTGACATTGGGCATACAATTGGTGAGAGAGTGAGTTCTCAGATAAGAGAGTTCTTCAGTGATAGAGAGAGATATTAGAGACTTGATTGGTAAAGAGCTGGCCTTTATCGCTTGTTGCCATCTTTACTCTTCCAGTTGCCATGTTCCTGTCTAGTTGGGTTGCTCCATCTAACTTTTTCCTAACTAGGGCTTTGTTTTGGGGCTGATTTTGTTTAAATTAAATGAATTACCAAGACATTTTTTTTGTTACTTGATCAAGTTTTTATTTTATCTTTATGCCCATATCACCACACGGGGAGAATAGCCTCATGGCACGTCTTAACTCTTTGACGGCCAGGCTGAATCTCAAAATTCTCACCTCTCACTCCTCCTTTCTCCCCATCACCACATATCATTCCTTGTCCAATCAAATCCATGCCACATGTCTATGCGCACATCATCATTTCAAATTTTTCCGTTCCAACACACACCACTACTCAAACTTTTCTGTAACTAATCATTCAGACCACCATCATGGTCCCACGTCATGACCATTGTGTCACATAAACTTATAAGGGATGTTCTCCTGTGGAGACCTACATATGGATACACCTGTGTGAATCGACCAATATCACACCTATATCAATCAGCTGGATTCTGTTTATAAATTGGCTAAACATGGGTTTTGCCACTATGAGCCTGAGTTGAAAAGACAGTCCATGGAGTTTGGAAATACACTGACTCTCTTGTAAAGAAAAAGTTATGGAGGCAGCAGTCAGAAGGGCTTAAAAGGACTCATCACTATTAAACATCCATCACCGTTTGAACTACAACAAATATTTTTCTCTTCTTTTTAATTTATTGTCCTGAAGAAGGCTAGTATCAAACCAGGAACCTTGTGGTTCCCAGGCTGATGCTCTACCAACTGAGCTAAACTGGCCCTTTATATATATATATATATATACACACACACACACACCCACCCTCCGCACAAGCAGGATGTGACACAAGGTCAATTTCTTAAGCGGAGTTTAACAGTTTTAATTCAGAGTTTTCCTTCTCCTAGACTGGTTACCTAGCCATGGTTAAAGAGCCCAGTCCACCCTGCTATTTACCTATAGCTGGATAGAGAATTGGGTCCATACCTTTCCCAAGGGTATTAGCACCATGTGAAATGGAAACAGCTTCAGTCCTGGAATTGAACTCTGGTCGACGAGTCCATTTCCTACAACTCTAATCATTAGACCACACGCCTTGTATATAATATTTTTGCTTAATAAAACCACACACACACAACACCACACACACACACACACACACATACTCACAGACAGACAGACTTAAATTAGTTTCTTTTACATATTTAGTTAGTCTAAGTTTAGTATGGCACAAGACCAAATGACAAGAAAATGGAAAATGTAGAAAGTTTCAGCCACAAGGTATGTTACTAATTAATCTTTTGAATAAATACTCTTTTCAAAATATTTTCCTACCAACTTTGATTTGAGATTTCTTTCAGAAAAGATTATTGGTGCCAAGTTTGGTTGTTGATGTATCGGCATCAAAGTCGAGGGATAGAAATACTTTTAAGCAACAAAAAGAATTTATTTTGGCCATTAATTCTTTACCCTCACCCAAAACCCTGGTGCCTGTCAACCGCAAATAGTTCCCCCTCTTGTTGAAATTCTTTTTTTTCTTCTTTTTTTTTTCTTTTCTTTTTTAAAAATTTCATCTATACTTCGCTTCAAGGATAAACGCACTTACTTATACATTATCATCCCCATTATGTATTTATGTATCAATTTTGTTTTTTTGATTATTTAACTTCAAAGGTGCCCTTTCTTGCTTTATATACATTATGTCTGTCTATCTATCTCTCTATCATATATATATATATATATATATATATATAGAGAGAGAGAGAGAGATAGACAGATATATATATATATATATATATATATATACAGGTTTCGTTGAATTGAACAGACAATTCCTGTCTGACAAGTCTTTCATTGATCCGTTCTAATCTTTGGGCCATCCTTCTGGTGTCAGGGTGGAACTGGTATACCAGTCCACCGAATGTTTCAACACTAGCGCTTTCGGCAATACACTTTGCCATCCTCAGGTGGGAAACGATGGAATAGTTTTCATGTCTCGTTTTTAACGAGAACGAGTAGAAGCAAGGAATTAGTGGGAGGTAATATCAATTGGTAGTGGGAGGTTTTTGGAATAGTAGTAGTTTGAACAAAGCAGTGGTGATTTTTTTGAGGGGGGGCACGGGTTGTGATAAGGGGGGGAATAATGGAAGTAATGTAGGCAGAAAATTATAAGCATTTTAGGATATGTTGACTTACTTCATAGTTTATTTTGTTTTATATATAAAGCTTCAATTATTTGAAGTTTTTGTTTGTTTTTTTCTCTATGTAGTGTGTGTATATTTTCAGTTAGAATTTTGCGGTAGGTAGAGGGGGGCAATAATATATATATATATATATATATATATATATATATATATATATAATGTGTTTATAAAGATAAAAAAGTGACTTACCAGTGAATATGAGCACGATGGATCCCTCTAATACAATGAACACACACGTGTGATCGACTGCATGGTGAAACTCGAGTAGATTATCTCTTATACCCATTTTATAATATATATATATATATAACTTCAAAGGTGCCCTTTCTTGCTTTATATACATCATGTCTATCTATCTGTCTATCTATCATATATATATATATATATAAATGATAGATAGATAGATAGATAGACAGATATATATATAATGTGTTTATAAAGATAAAAAGTGACTTACCAGTGAATATGAGCACGATGGATCTCTCTAATACAATGAACACACCTGTGTGATCGACTGCAATTAATCAGTACCTCGATTAATTCAGTGGATTTAACCCCGAAGATCCTTATGGTGAAACCCAAGTAGGTTATCTCTTATACCCATTTTGTAATATATATATATATATATTACTTCAAAGGTGCCCTTTCTTGCTTTATATACATCATGTCTATCTATCTGTCTATCTATCTATCATATATATATATATATATATATATATATATATATATGAATGATAGATAGATAGATAGGCAATATATATAATGTGTTTATAAAGATAAAAAGTGACTTACCAGTGAATATGAGCATGATGGATCTCTCTAATACAATGAACACACACGTGTGATCGACTGCAATTAATCAGTACCTCGATTAATTCAGTGGATTTAACCCTGAAGATCCTTATGGTGAAACTCGAGTAGGTTATCTCTTGTACCCATTTTATAATATAATAGTCGGAGGAGAATGTCCTTTGACATTCTTCTCCGACCCAAACAACCACAGACTGAATGAGCACTGATGATGATTTTTGTAAAATCGAAATATTGATCAGTATCAGCTATGATTATATTATAAATTGTTTTCTCTTTAACAGCATTGTGTGATGTTTTCATTCCACCTTTTCATATTCATATATATATATATATATATATATATATATATATATTTAGCAACCCTTCCAATGAGCAGAATATTAGTTTTTCTTCTCTTAGACTGGTTGCCTAACCAGGTTAAAGCGCCCAGTCTGCCCTACTATTTACTCATAGTTGGAGGGAGATTAGTTGGATTCATACCTTTCCCAAGGGTATTAGTGCTCTGTGAAACACAAACAGCCTTGTCAAGGATTTGAACTCACTTGGCTGTGTCCATTTCTTACATGGTAACGATTACACAATGTCCCTATATATATATATATATACACACACACACACACAAGGTATGTTCAAAAAGAAATCAAACTTTATATAAACATATATCTTTACATGTATGTAAACATACACATACATACATATATATATATATATATATATGCGCCAAAACAGGAATGCCACAGAGAGGACCAAGATAAAAACAATTTTTTCCCTCAATTCTTGGGTTGTTTTAATTTAAAATAGTGAGAAAGTATTTTCATGTCACGACAGAATTAGTTTCCATAAAGTTGTGTGATTGATTTCTATAAAATCAAACACTTAAATCAAAGGGCCCTGCAGAAATTGTGTTTTTTTTAACAACTCAGAAGGAAAAGGAAGAAAAAGGTATCTTAACAACAACAAAATAACAAGAGATGAATTCTCTGTGTAACAGAGTCATTCTTACCAACTAACCAGGGAAAAAAAAACATCTTTTTCCCCCCACGTACTTGAAAGAAAGAAAACATGTAAAAAGTTCTAAATCAATTAGAAAGTCTATTTAGAATTATAATTCTCTCTATCAATCTAATATTTAAAGTAATAGGTTTAATTTATTTTTAGATGGCATATCAACTCCGTATGGGTTATTTAATACCAAAATTTGATTTATTTGTAAATATTTGATTATAATCATAACTTTTTATAGTTTGGTTTATTAAATGCATATCAACTCCTTATGGTTATTTAATACCAAAATTTGATTTATTTGTAAATATTTGATTATAATCATAACTTTTTATAGTTTGGTTTATTAAATGACATATCAACTCCTTATGGGTTATTTAATACCAAAATTTGATTTATTTGTAAATATTTAATTATAATCATAACTTTTTATAGTTTGGTTTATTAAATGGCATATGAACTCCTTATGGGTTATTTAATACCAAAATTTGATTTATTTGTAAATATTTGATTATAATCATAACTTTTTATATTTTCAATGTTCTATTGCAATCATTATTCTTATCACTCTTTTTTATTTGTTTATAATCATTTATTTGCTCACAGCTGTATTGTTTTTCATATTCATATCTAATACTAATAATTTATATATGCTTTAAAAAACAATACATATTTAATAATAGTCATTTATTTGCACACAGTCATATAATATCAAGTATAGTATTCCTATTTAATACAAATAATTTTCACACAGTTGTATAATTTCAAGTATTTCTATTTAATACTGATAATATATAAACAATTATAAAGTTTCAAGTAACTATTTCTATTCAGTAATAATCATTTGTTTACACACAGTTGTATGGTTTCTGTTGCATAGTTCCAAATTCAAGTTGTAGTTGTAGTAGTAGTAGTAATAGTCGATAGTTCAGAAACAACATATACAGTTGTATTGTCACAAGGGGCTGTTATTCCTTTCTTGGCTCATGGGTTATTTTTAAAAGTGAAGGAGAGAGAGAGAGAGAAAGGGTGCGGTCAAATTACTCTATCATAAATCATGTTCAGTACTACTATGCGAAACCCATATGGGGGAACCAGGAAAGCCCCCATCTGCCTCCCACGAAAGTCCAGCTGAAAAAGCACATTTTTTTCTTCTTCCATTTCTCATCCGGGGGTGGGAGGGTCACTCAACTTCCGCTTCTGGTCAAAACCCAGAACATCCATTTTTATTTTATAATCTAATTCCAGGGTCAATCGTTGACACTCCGTTGAGTGTTTACCCTTCTAAACTTTAACCTTTGTTCTTATTTCTTTTTCTTCTCTTTCTCCAGAAATCTGAATACCGTTTTATTTTCAACCGGCAAATTCCACGTAGACCATAATAATTACACTACAGTTTCATGTAACTACCAATAATAATTAATACTAATAGTAAACAGGTTAGGGAATTGCATTCATTGTACACTTATATTTTGTGAGTAGTTTTTTCTTCAGAATTTTTTGCACACAGTTATAAAATATCAAGTATTCCTATCTAATACAAATAATTTGCACACTGTTTTGTACCTTCTAGTAAGTAAGTCAGTGGAGTCAGTATCAACCAGACAGTAAAGGAGTCTACCCCCTTTTCATCAGTTCAAGACCGGGGAGATTGTTTTTGCATCTGAGGTGGAGTGCCATACCTACCATCAACTCCCACTTTACAGCACCGATCCAAGGTGTGCTACTCATACACTGAGCTAAACTCTCCAACCTAATACAAATAACTATATGGTTTCAAGTAATTGTTTTTGTTTAATAATAATCATTTATTTGCACACAGTTATATGGTTTCAAGTAACAAATAATAATCATCCTTAGCTTTAAGTAACTATTTTTAATACCATTCCAGGTCTTAGTGGGTCTGGGAGTAATGCAAATGAAGGAGCACTCCACACTACACAGATCTCACCATTACATGATATTAAGTGTCATATCCAGGACACCCCTTTTTTGTGAGGGGGGGGCTACTCCTCTGCAAACCATGTGAAATTGACAGAATTTTTGTAGATGAGGCTTGATGTGTATAATTTTGATTTTTGGACTGTTGGACTCATCTTTCTTGGGGTATGTAAAAACATAACGTTTCAGCCTTACTCAGGTACTCCCTGTCTATCCAAGAATAGCAATGACCCAACCTTGGAAATCCTTTTGAATAGTTTGACTGTTGTTCAACGCCTTGTTTGACCAACAGTCAAACTATTCAAAATGATTTCCAAGGTTGGGTCATTGCTATGCTCGGTTAAAGATGAAGACAACAGTCCGAAAAATTAAAATTATACAAATTATCATTGTTAATATTTTCCCCTGTATGATAAAAAATGTAACTTATTTTTATTTATTCATTTATTTATTTATTATTTATTCATTTATTTATTTATTATTTATTCATACCCAGGACACCCCTTTTTTGTGAGGTGAGGTGAGGGGGGGCTACTCCTCTGCAGAGGATACAGCATATTCTAAGCTCCACAGACAGGGCGATTGGCAGTGCAGCTGTTGTATTTTGCAGTAATGTGTATGCGATTACATATATAATTTGTTTGTACATGGTTATATGGTTTCAATTAACTATTTATATTTAATAATAATCATTTATTTACACACAGTGTTATGGTTTCAAGTAACTAATAATGATAATAGTAATCCTTAGTAAACATTTATAGTTTTAAGTAATTATTCTTAATACAACAGCTACATGTCATGAAGTATTCATATCTCACACAAATAATTTTTAAACTGATCTATTCGACCTATCTTTTTGGTACAAATGATGTTTAGTATATGTGAAATAATAATAGGAAAATATTTTGGTAATTTTTTAGGAAGTACGTCCCGGTCTCCTGCCTCATAAATCACTACCCGTTGACTATTAAAATAATGACCCCAGCTACGGTGTTACTTGAAAGAAAACAACCAACTTAAGGCGTTAAATGTATTTTAGGGGGCAGGCTTCTCTTTTTAGTCGTAATTCTTATTTATTTATCGTAATTTGTCGTAATTCTTATTTATTTATAGAAATTTGTCATAATTCTTGTTTATTTATCGTAATTTCTTTTATTCATGTTTGTTTAATGTCTTGTTTTTAGTTTAAATAAACAAGAATTACGACAAAAAAGAAGCGACACCCCCCAAATACATTTACTTGTCGAAAATATCTATCTATCTATCTATTTATCTCCATTTGTTCATATCTATCTATATTATTTTGTTTGAATTACGACAAAAAAAAGAAGCCCCCCCCCCCCAAATACATTTAACGTCCTAAGTTGGTTGTTTTCTTTCAAGTAACACCGTAGCTGGGGTCGTTTTTTTAATAGTCACCGGGTAGCAATTTATGAGGCAGGAGACCAGGACGTATTTCCTCATAAAATACCAATATTTTTGTCATAGATGCAGTGCCACATTGGGATATTGATCTTGCTATGAAAAAATCAGAAATCATCAATAACTTAAAATTGGTTGACTTTAAACAAATGATAGCATTTTTGGATTCTTTGGGCAAAAATGCTTTTATAAACCAATTCTTAGGAGTAGGGAAGCTCTAGAACTCATTTTACAGACAAAAATAGATTACGAGAAGTCGCCATTTTTGCGACAACCCCACCCCCCTCAAATTTTGAGAACTAAAAATCAACATAACTCCACCAATTTTTGGAATTGGAAGCTCAAATTTTGAGAATTGTCTAACTTTTATATAATTCACATCTGTACAAAATTTCAGAAAAATTGAAGGGGCAGGCTAAAAGGGCCTGGATGATTTGACATGGAATTACCCACAAGTTAAATTTCAACTTTAGTTTAGTCAAGAATCATTGACACAATTTTTTTCTATCGTTCAACTTATTCCCCAAATTCACAGTCTGGGTAATATATATATATATATATATATATATATATATATATATATATATAGGCAATTGATTCCATTATACAATGAGAGCATCCCAAGTTTAACAATTATAGTCTCCAATTGTATTATAAAAAGTCGTTGGGGTGGCCTAAAGTCGGTATCAGCCAATCAGTGAGGGAGTCTATCCCCTTTTCACTTGCGCTAGACCAAGGAGATTATTTTAGCATCTGAGGTGGAGCGTCACACCTACCATCAGCTCCTTACTTTACCGCACAGATCCCTGTGCTACTCATTTGCTGAGTTGGCGAGGACCGGTATCGAACTAGGAACCTTGTGGTTTCTAGCCGAACACTCTACCGACTGAGCTAACCCGGCCCTTATAAATCTATCTTCACTTTAAAACTTGTGTACTATAATCTGGCTTGGTCATGGGGGCACTACTCATATAGCATGTTTTGGGCAGAAATAGCCCATCCCTCTCTCGGTTCTAGAAGTATTACCACACCAAAGTTAAAGAGCCCAGCCTGCTCTACTATTTACCAAGTTGGAGGATTACTTTTCCCAATTTTATTAGTGCTATGTGAAATGCAAACAACCTTGTTTAGGATTTGAACTCAGGTAGCCAAGTTCACTTACTACAATGATAACCATTATGCCATGAGCGCCTCCACATTGTTATATCTTATTATAATGGAGATTGTGAGTTTGTCTGTCTGTAACTGTAACTAAATCACTACTCAAGTCACAATTCCCTTAGTTATTGATGTCACATTCACCATGAATTTATTTTTATTTAAACCTCAATTATTGATAAAATTGTTATACCTTATTAATACTGTTGGATAAATCTACATTCTAATAACAAGCAAGTATATTTATATATTCAACAAAATAGCGGTTTACAGTGTGAATGAGAAGGCTAATTTACATATTGATATTAAGAATTTGATTTTAATAAATATATGCTTAGTATTATTGATTTCTAATTGTTTGGTTTTCTCTTAACGAATCTGAGCAAAAATCTCGGGGATAAATCTTAAAAGAAACATATTAACAAGACGAAAGACCTGTAATTTCATTAAATACTTCATAATCTAACTAAATAGATAAATTAGGAAAAATGAAAGACAGGAGTGATGGAAAATGATGAAAGAGTGAGATTTAAAGCTGTTCTATTTTTCAATTATACCCCCTCAGTTTATCATTTTCTAAATTATTTCTAATTTGATACAATATTTTATTACAGCAAAACCTAAATACTTGCACCCGAAGGGTGCATATATTTGCTAGTAATTAATAATAAAAGGATTCATGTTATGTGAATATTGTTATTTGTTCACCATTAATAAAACATTGTAAGTGTTTTACTTTTGATCTGAGATATAAATAAACTCCAGTATTTTGATAAATTGTTTGTATAATTCTTTGGTAAGTTTTATAAATGATTAATTGAAATATCACAATATTTTGTTTATTTGTTAGAAAGTGCCAAGTACGTGTATGTGAAAGATGCTTCGAGGTGCAAACTAAGAAAGCATTTACTTTTTAAAATATTAACTGATTTCACAATTAAAACTGTTCCCCCTTATCAGGCGAAGAAGAATTATCTTGAAATGGATTAATGAATTATAATTAATTTTGTTTTTAAGCCATTATTTACAATCAGTTAAATTAAATCTGGGAAGTTTTGGAATTTATTTTTCATTTAAATGAAAGGATTCTTCAATAGAAATTGTTGAAGTGTTTAAAGTGATGGAAATAGCAGTGTGTATATATATATATATATATATATATATATATATATATATATATATATGTGTGTGTATGTGTGTGTGCATGTGTGTAAATGAAAATTAGAATGTATGTGTGTATATATGAATGAAAATAGAATGTATGTTTATGTGTATATATGTATATATATATATATATATATATTAGAATGTGTGTGCTCGTATATGAATGAATATTTGTGTGCATGTGTGTGCATATATAAATGAAAATTAGTGTGTGTGTATATATATATGTAAAAATGAAAATTAGAATGTGTGTATGTATGTATATATCAATGAAAATTTGTGTGTGTGTGTATAAATATATAAATGAAAATTAGAATGTGTATATATATATATGTATATATATATATATATATATATATAAAAATGAAAATTGGTATGTGTGTGAGTCTGTATGTATATATATATATAAATGATTAATTAGAATGTGTTTGTGTATATATATATATAAATTAGGATGTGTGTGCACATATATGAATGTAAATTTGTTTGTGCGTATAAATGAAAATTAGAATGTGTGTGTTTGTGTATGTATCTAAATGAAAATTGGTATGGCATGGTATATTCTTAATCTGTATTAGAAAACTTCATATAAAATTGTGTAGAATTTATTTGTATTAGATAGGAATACTTGATACTATATAACTGTGTGCAAAGATTCTTGAACAACAACACAAAAATGTAGATATTAATGTACAGTTAATCCAATTGCTTAACATCTAGGAATGAAATAATCCTTAACAGGTTGACATGCCTTTAAAATCAATCAATCAATCCAAGAATTAGATAGATCTAAATTAATTTTTTCTTAACTTGAAGTTCACTTGTATCTGTAGAATGAACATCATACTCACTTTCATAGAAAGGCTGTGACTAGTGTCTGTTGACTTTTTTTTATATATAACCGCCCTGTCGGCTGGGGTGTTAGAATGCACCTACTGCACCTCTGCCGAGGGGTAAGACTCCCCCAATGGGGCCACCTGTTGGCCGTGTGTGGCGACCCGTGATGCTTAAGGATAGAGCCTAGGTGGATGAGCAGTTCATGACATGCAATACTCCACTTTGGCTCTATCTTGGGCTAGACGGGAGGTCGGAGAGGCCCCCTCCGATCAATCGGCTGGTCACGTCAAGCCCTAGCACCTATATGATTTTCCCAACCCTATTGTCCTTATGGCAAGCCCCAATCCCTTTTTATCATATGGGTGCTAGAAGGCGGTGGCTGCGGGTCTACATGTTAAACTCTATCTGATGGTGAGGTTCCAGTTTTGGAGGTTTGGGGAATGTGGAGCACCCCTTCATCACCATTGCTCCCTGGTCCACTCTGACCCGGAGTGGTAGTACCTGCTAGGGTCCCATCTATGGGTTAAATAGAAAAATGTATTTATAAAAAAATTGTATTATCCATTAAGAATGACTTTATTTCAAAACTTTATCGCATTAAATGACCCACTGAAGTTGATATGCCGTAAAACAAAACAAACCAAACCAAACCTTTTTTATATATAAGGTGTGTGCTAGACGCCTGCTTTTACTTATAGACTCGGCAAGAACCATATGATCTCTCTTGGCCAATCACTGGCAGTACTCTACTGCTGATACAATACTTAAACCAACAGTACTGGCCATAACTACTTTGCTTTTCATGGACAGTGGACATAGGATTAAATCACTGGATCTTTAACAATACGCAGGATAGGACTTATTCACTTACCAAAGGATTCCATAACTCAGGACTTACTTACTTTAAGCCCTTTTTAACTGGTCAAGGATGGCATTTAAAAACTTTAAAGTGTCCAGTCACCAGACAAAAAAAAAAGACAGCATAACTGAATACACTTTTTAGCAACTGATAGAACATGGTCAAGTGTCCAGTATATATGGATAAAAATAACTACACTAAAACCACCAGCCAATCAGAACCTGTTATTTAAACTATTTACCAAGTTGATTCTGAGAACCAGATTCAACTTGCAACACCTTTCAATACTGATCAGTCTACATAAATTTCTACAGTACCTCAATTTTTTAGTTCTTAACACAAAGCAAAAAAATCGACATAGTGATAGCTCATAACTTTGAAAACTCATAATTTGGGGCATTTGTAAATTAAAGTACCACTGTATATGTTCAGATTGTATATGCATTAGAAAACGTCATATAAAAAGTCATCCAATAGAAGATAATGATAAAAGTAATTGCAAGCAAACCTGTCATAATCAATAAGTTCATATTACTATATCTTTTGCCTTGAGCACAAATAGTCGTGTGCAATGAAAAGAAAAAAAACACTAATGATGTTTTTTCTTTTAAAAAAAATATCAACGTAAAAAAAAAAAGATATAGAGAAAAAAATCAATCCAAAAGATGAAATAAAAAAACTGAACATTTTTACAGACAAAAATTTTTGAAAAAAAATTCCCTGACCCTCACAAAAACCCCAAAAATGAAACAAGGAAAATGATATGTATAAATAGATGGGAGGTATGTGTGCAAAGTGTTTTTGAAGGGCCAGAAGCTGGGCTTGTTCACTTCAAATGTGTTTGTATCATCAAAGGGATGTGAAGGTATTCAACAATTGTGGGATGTAATAGATGAGATGAGGAAATGGATATGCTGGGAGGAGGGGGTTAGAAAAAAAGTGGGGGGCTCCAACTGTTAAACATCTTTTTGGCACTCTTGTAAAAATGTTGATAACAATTATATCAAGGGTTTTTTTTTTTTGGAGGGGGGAGTATTTTTCATTAAAAAAATATTTTAATAAAAGGATAAAAAAAAATAACAATTGCTTTCTAAATTTACTTGTTCTCTTTCATCTTTTGTCATTTTACTTTTTTTCTTTTTTTTTTTTCATTTTTTATTCATTCCTAATTTCTTTTTATGATTATTTTTCTTCATTTTTTTTTGTTCTTTTTCAAATCCATTTTTCTTCCTTGTCTCTTTTTTCCCCCCATACTCACCTTTCTTTCTTTCTTTCTTTCTTTCTTTTTCTACTTTTTTCCCATACTCACCTTTTCTTTTTCTTTTTTCAAATCCATTTTTCTTTTTGTCACTTTTTTCCCCATACTTCCCTTTTTTCTTTCATACTCCCCTTTTTTCTTTCCTTTTCAAATCCATTTTTCTTCCTTGTCTTTTTCCCCCATACTCCACTTTTTTTCTTTATTTTTCAATTTTTTTTCCCATAATCCTCTTTTTTCTTTTTTCAAATCCATTTTTTCTTCCTTGTCTCTCTTTTTCCCATGTTTCCCTTTTTTCTTTCCTTTTCAAATCCATTTTTCTTCTTTGTCTCATTTTATCATTACCCACTTTTTATGTGAATTTTTCTTTTTGAAATTCATTTTTATCCTGTCTCTTTTTCTATTCATTTTTTTATTTATTTATTTTTTTAAAATCTATTTTTCTTCCCTAAAACTTTTAATATCCTTACCCTCTTTTTTTATAATGATTTTTCTCTCCCTTTTCTTTCTGTAGTTCATTTTTATCCTTCATATCTTTTTATATCAATTTTCCTTTTTTTTTGTACTTTCTTTCTTTTTTCTTTTTCATGTCCATTTTTTCTATTCTCTTTCATTCTTCATATTTATTTCTATCAATCTCCTCTTTTTCAATTTCTTTCCTTACTCTTTTTCTATTAATTTTTTAAATTTTTTCTTTGAATCTATTTTTCTTTTTTTTTTTAAATATCCTTACTCACTATTTTTATAATAATTTCTCTCTCCCTTTTCTTTCTCTAGTTCATTTTTATCCTTCCTATCTTTTTACATTAATTTGCCTCTTTTTTTACATTTTTCTTTTTCAAGTGCATTTATTTTTATTCTCTTTCTTTCTATCTTTTCTTCATATTTATCTCAATCCACCTCCTCTTTTTCAATCTCTTTCCTTTTTTTTATATTTATCTTTCACTTATTTTTTTTATTTTTTCAATCTACCTTTCTTCTTATCTTCTTTCTGTTATTTCTTCTTTCATTCTTTCATTGTTCTGTCTTAATAATTTTTTTCTTCATTTATCAAATTCATTTTTACTTCTTAATCTCAATTATATTTACTCACACTTAAATTTTCCTGAAACATTTTCTTCCTTATCTTTGTTTTTTTCTTCTTATCCTTTTTTTTAAAAATTTTTTTATTTTTTAATTCGTTTCTTTCTTTCTCAGCTCTTAATTTTCTTCTTTTTTTTTTTTTAAATTCTCACTCTCTTTTTTCTTTCTCACTTTTTTTTTTGGGTGTTTTGTTCTCAACACAACACAGCATGATATGTCTACTTAGAACTTGCATTAGTTGATTTTATATTTGATATTGCACAAACAAAATAAACCATTTGAATAAGTTAATAAAAAACAAAAACAAAAAAACCCAAAAAAAAACTTGCTTATAAATTTGACTCATTCTGACTCTGAATTCTACTAAAGATGTTTTTACTCTCCCCTACAGGAAAAAAATTGATCAAATACCAATTATGGAATAATATCCCATCCATATACAAAAACATGTTCTTCATTGAATTATGAAAACATATTTATTGAATACCTTTTTTTTGCAATCTGCAGGTAACACTCCTATGTCTGAAATTTTATAAATGAGGTATTTCATATGATGGTGTAATGGTTTAAAAAGTAATCTCACAGATCAGTTCCTACTGAGTAGCGAGCTTGATCCTCACTACTATCAACTCCTTACTTTACCGCTAAAAACCCTGTGCTACTCATACGCTGAGTTGGCAAGGGCCGATATGGAACTAGGAACCTTGTGGTTCTCAGGCAAACACTCTACCAATTGAGCTAAACTGCAGGTAACACGCCTAATTCTGAAATTTTATGAATGAGGCATTTCATATCATGGTGTAATGGTTAGCAAAGTAGTCTCACACATCAGTTCCTACCGAGTAGTGAGATTGATCCTCACTAGGTGCCCCATATTTCTAACATTGTTGGGGTGGCCTAAAGTTGGTATCAGCTTGACAGTACGAGAATCTATCCCCTTTTCTCTGGTGCTAGACATAGAAATTGTTTTTTTAGCATCTGAGGTGGAGTGCTACACCTATCATCAACTCCTCCCTTTACTGCACAGAACCCTGTTCTACTCATACACTGAGTTGGCAAGGGCCAGTATCGAACCAGGAACCTTGTGGTTCCGAGAAGGATTCTCTACTGACTGAGCTAAACTGCTGCAGGTAACATGCCTATGTCTGAGATCTTTAAATGAGGCATTTCATATCAAGGCGTAATGGTTAGCAAAGTAGTCTCACACACTAGTTCCTACCGAGTAGTGAGATTGATCCTCACTAGGTGCCCCATTTTTCAACATAATCACTCACCGTCCTGTCGGTGGGGCATTAGAATGCACCGACTGCACCTCTGCAGAGGGGTAAGACTCCCCCAATGGGGCTACTGTTGGCCGTGGGTGGCAACCCGTGATGCTTAAGGATAGAACCCAGGTGGATGAGCAGTTCATGACTTGCAATACTCCACTTTGGCCCTATCTTGGGCTAGACGGGTGGTCGGAGAGGCCTCCTCCGATCAATCGGCTGGTACATTAAGCCTAGCACCTATATGATTTTCCCAACCATATTGCCCTTATGGCAAGCCCCAACCCCTCTTTATCATATGGGTGCTAGAAGGCGGTGACTGAGGGTCTACATGTCCTGGGAATGACGTTAAACTCTATCTGATGTGAGGTTCCAGTTTTGGAGGTTTGGGAATGTGGAGCACCCCTTCATCACCATTCTCCCTGGTCCACTCTGACCCGGAGTGGTAGTACCTGTAAGGGTCCCATCTATGGGTTAAATAGAAAAACATTATCCATTAAGAATTGATTTATTTCAAAACTTTATCGGCATTAAATGACCCACTGAGGTTGATATGCCGTAAAACAAAACAAACCAAATCAAACCATAATCACTCAATATTTTTTTTGCAATCTGCAGGTAACACACCCATGTCTGAGATCTGTAAATGAGGCATTTCATATCAGGGTGTAATGGTTAGCAAAGTAGTCTCACAGATCAGTTACTACCGAGTAGTGAGATTGATCCTCACTAGGTGCCCCATTCTTTTAACATAATCAATACTTTTTTGCAATCTGCAGGTAACACACCTATGTCTGAGATCTGTAAATGAGGCATTTCATATCATGGTTTAATGGTTAGCAAAGTAGTCTCACCGAATCTCCAGGTAACACTCTTATGTCGGAAATTTTCTAAATGAGGCATTTCATATCATGGTGTAATGGCTTAAAATGTAGTCTCACAGATCAGTTCCTACTGAGTAGCGAGATTGATCCTCACTATGTACTCTAAACTTCTAACATTATGCCAGATCTAAGCTCTGCATCTTTTTTATTTCTTCAGGGTGTCTTGAATGGTGTAATCATTAGCAAGTGATGCTATTTTGAAATGAGGCATTTCAGTTTAATTCAAACTAATTTTCTTTATTTTTGCTGATTTTTTTTATCACTACATTTTAGTTTAACCTTCTCTTCAGTTACCACCCAGTTGGCAAAGCTTAAAATACACTGACTGCCACCCTGCAATAATATCCCCACACACAGAAAAGGGTTGTTCTGGGTATGACACCTAAGCAGTATCAATATATTATTATTAATTATTTATTATTATCATCATCATTCCTTTTGAGTTTTTCACATCAGTGTTAGCTGATGGTATTTCACTGGAGGTTGAGTGACAACAAGTCTCCTCAGGTCTCTTCTGAGTATTCTAGCCAATTGCAGCAGTGCAGTAGTCTGGATGGTCTCAATTCTTCCTCTGATTTCTAGATCTTCTTGTCTTTTTTCCAAGTTTATTGGGACAGTTCCAACTGCACCAACTACACGTGGTATCACTTTCACTCTCCTATTCCACAGCTTGTTCATTTCTCTGGCAAGGTCCAGGTATTTATCCATCTTTTCATTTTCCTTCAGCTTCACCCTGTGATCTACTGGAACCACAAAGTCCACCAGTTGACACATTTTCTTCTTTTGTTAATCAACACTAAGTCTGATCTCCTGGCTGGGATAGGGGGATCTGTCTTTATCTCAAAGTCCCAGAGAATTTTATGAATTTCATTCTCAAGAACAGATTCTGGTTTATGCATATACCATTTTGTTGTATGGTCAAAATCTAATTTTTTGCATAATTCCCAGTGGATCACCTTCTCAACCCAGTTGAGCCTAGCTTTGTATTCCCTTTGTGCTAGTTTGCTACATTCACTTAATACAGGGTTTACAGTCTCATCTCTGTCACTCACATTATTATTATTATTATTTATTATTATATTATATTTATATTTATTTAAATATATATTATATGATATATATTATAATATTTATATTTGAATATTATTATTATTATTTCACTCCATTCGAGTTTTTCACACCTGCAGAAGCCGGTGGTTCACTGGAGGCTGAGTTACAGCAAGTCTCCTCAGGTCTCCAGGACTCTTCTGAGTATTCCAGCCGATCTCAATAATGCTGTAGTCTGGATGGTCTCGATTCTTCCTCATTTTAATTCATCCAGACTCCTTTCTAACCCCTTTGGGATTGTTCCAAGGGCCCCAATCACAATTGGCAAGACCTTAGCCCTCATGTTCCACAGCTTTTTTAGTTCTCTGGAAAGGTCTAACTATTTATC
Source organism: Doryteuthis pealeii (assembly GCA_023376005.1). Lineage (NCBI taxonomy): Eukaryota > Metazoa > Mollusca > Cephalopoda > Myopsida > Loliginidae > Doryteuthis > Doryteuthis pealeii. Next base: position 60,377,999 of record CM042161.1, on the reverse strand, counting down.
AATTTTTTCATTTCCTTTTATTTTCACTCTGTGATCAGCCGGGACAGCAAAGTCCATGAGATGACAAGTCTTCCTCTTCTTGTCAACCAAGACAAAATCTGGTCTCCTGGCCGGGATTTATTATTATTATTATTATTATTATTATTATTATTTAAATATATATATCATATGATATATATATAATATCTATATTTAAATATTGTTATTATTATATTATTATTATTATTATTATTATTATTATTATTATATTTTATGATATATTATATATATTATATATAATATTATATTATTTCTTATAAGGTATGTATTTAGAACTTTTTAGAATTTTACACTTTCAAAAAAATGTTTATGTTTTGCTTATGTCACTAAACTGTATTCAGTGGTGAGGCTACAGTTCTGGAGACCCTGGGAGTTTGGAGTACTCTTCATTGTCATTACTCCCAGGACTGAACTTGAGTGGAAGTACTTATGAAGGTCCAATCTATGGGTCAAATAGATATATCTAAAAATGATTATATTTGATAGGACTATGTGCAGAAAAAAATGTAAATATAAATGCTAGTGAAAAGGGGATAGACTCCTTTGCTGTTTGGCTGATACTGAGAATAGGCCACTTTGCCAGCTTTACTTTTTTTATAATATCATATAGTGATTTTTACCGTTGTAATATTTTAGCTTTGCTCTGTTAATCTGTGGAAGCAACATCCCACAAGAAAGCAGCTATATGGCCACCTTCCCCCTGTCACACAAACCATCTGAGTAAGATGAACAAGACATGCTGGACACTGCAGGAGAAGTAAGGATGGGCTCATAAGCGATGTCCTTCTGTGGAAACCAACACATGGACATGCTAGTGCAGGTCGCCCAAGGAATGCTGGGGTATCCCTTCATCACCATTAATCCCAGGTATTCTCTTACCAGGAGTGGTAGTACCTGTTAGGGTCCCATCTATGGGTTAAATAGAAAAACATGAGTTTATAAAAAATTGAGTATCCATTAAGAATGAATTTATTTCAAAACTTTGTCAGCATTAAATGATGCACTGAGGTTGATAAACCAAAAAGAAATTTGAATACGAAAAATGATTCATTTTTAATCCTTAGCTTCTTTTTATTGAACCAAAAGAGAATAAATACATTTCTGATCATTGTAACTCAACAGGCAATGAAGAACCTTCAGAAAAATAAAGGTGTTTTGAACCACTCATGAGTTTAGGGTTAAAATAATGTTTTAAATGTAGGTATTTACCTAACTCGTTCGCCACCGGTAGAATGTGACACAAGGTCACAAGTATGTGGCACCCAGCGAGGATTGAACTCGCTAATCAATATCAATGGATCTGTTAGACTAGCATACTAACCATCATGCCACGAGGCAATGTCCTCTTTATTTACCCAACGTATTTGACATAAGATCGCAAGTATGAGGCAACAATATAGGATCGAACTCGCTATTAAGTATTAATGAAACTGCAGCACTAGCTTGCTAAGCATTTCACCACAATATTTTAAATGTAAACTACTAAAATAACCTATTCCTAATATTGTAATATGCGATTTCTGAGCTTTTTTATCATTAAAACTTGAATAAACCAATTATTTTTATTTGAATTAATACCCTAAATTTTTCACCTACAAATAAGGACACATTTAATTCTTAGTTTATTTCAATTGTTATAAGCAAAACAAACAAAACTAATAATAGAGTAAAGCAGATTCAGAAATTTCTTTGCCCCCTAACCAGCTACCAGTAAGTGACATTCCCTACAATGCGAATTGTATGTCTATTTCCTCTTATAGAGCATTATGTATCTGTTTGTATATCTTTGTCTTCTTGAACAAATCTTTTTAAAAGAGTAAAGCAAATTCAGAAATTTCTTTTTTGCAATCGTTTGATAACCGAATTCTTTAGAAAACAGGAATCTCTTCTATCAAGTTGTCATTTTTCATTAATTGCTTGAAGCACCTGCTCTGAGTATATTGTAGAATGTTAACTGTTAGGGTACTATGCTAGGACTAATTAATTATTGAGGTGAACTTGACCTGCACTTAGTGTCCCACAACAGTAGTTTTTTGCTAAGTAAAGAATACTAAATAAATGAAGGCACCTGCTGTAGCATTATAGGCAAACTTGCTTTGAAGATTATCATATAGTACCTAAATAATGAGCATGGAATAATCTGTTTTTTCCTATAAATAATACTTGACAAAACCTCGGAAGAAAGAAACAATGAGATCTCATGGGATTTGTTAATTCAACCTAACAATTACTAATTACTCTGTCCAGCTTGTATCTGTGCTTAGTAAACCTTTTCTCCTATCCTATATACTTGTTTTCTCTATTTCTATTATTCTCTGAAACTCAAGTTACAACAAAGATTAATTAATTATTTCCCATCTATGGGTTAAATAGAAAAATTTATTTATAAAAAAATTGTATTATCCATTAAGAATTGATTTATTTCAAAACTTTATCGACATTAAATGACCCACTGAGGTTGATATGCCGTAAAACAAAATCAAACCAAATTAATTATTGCTGTGAAATTGACTCAAACATGGTACCCCACATAGAATTAAGCTGTAGGGAGACAATAAATAATTGTTTCCCTTGGATTTTAATGTTACACACTGGACCCATCAAGGAACACGGAACACTTGTATTTATGAAAATATAAGATTATATCTTTATTTCTTCAGTTGGGTGCAGACTGAGTCGTTAGAAGGGGTTATGCAAGATGAAGTCTTCTGGAGTTCTCTGCAAGCGATCTCGAACCTGATCTTTGTCTGCCAAATTGATTTCCACAGGCTTTTTTTATTGTAGTCTAACTAACGGTGTCACGCCTCTTTGATCGTGACACCTACGCAGTGTTTCTGTAGACACACCTCTTCGTTGACACACCCTGTTTTCATTGGTTGTGGGCTACACCTACAGATTTTCTGCACCTAAACAGTGTCAAATGTACACCTGCATCTTTAGGTGCCAAAGGTCAGTTCAAGGCCATATCCTGTTTTTGTTTCCAGCCTGCACTTGATACCCACAGACTTCCTGCATGTAGCCCGGTCTCCAGGTGAAATCGATTGATCAGGCAATATATTACATTAGGTGTTTGTCTTTTGCATGCTTCATGGTCATGTGAGAATCCCCAAATCCTTTTTCGCTCTCTATCATTCAAGTTCTTTTTATCTTTTTTTACTTAACATTGTTTACTAATTATATCACCATCGTCATTATGTCGTGCTAGTAGCACGGATATCCATGTCAACTGTCCTTATCATTCATTGCCCTCTCTGGCTGAGGGTTTTCATGTCCTGGTAATGATGATAAAATTTATCTGATGGCGAGGTTTCAGTTCTGGAGATTTGGGAAATGTGGAGCACCCCTTCATCACCATTTCTCCCTGGTTCACTCTGACCTGGAGTGGTAGTACCTGTTAGGGTCCCATCTATGGATTAAATAGAAAAATGTATTTATAAATAAAATCGAGTATCCATTAAGAATGATTTATCAGCATTAAATGACCCACCGAGATTGATATGCAGTAAAGAAAACCAAACCAAAACCATTTCTCACAAAATAACTACATACATATGTATGTAGCTATTTTGTATATGTGGTATGTCATTCACAAAACACTTAAACATTGCATGTCACCCGTCTTGGAATCTTGTTCATCTTTTAAACTGTGATTTACATTCTGACATTTGATTAAGCCACTCTGTTGACTTTACTTATATATATATATATATATATATATAGAGTACCATACAATTAAAAGGTGATTGTTATCATTGGTTTCAAAGTAGCATTTTGACCACTTCTAGTAAGAACAATGCACCTGTGAAAAACATTACAATGAATTTTATTTCAGTTATATATGTATATGAGTGTATATATTGTGTTAAGCTCTTACACCTGTAATGGAGCACTTTATTTTCATTTCTCCAATACAAAATAGCAACATACATACGTACATACATATATATATATATATGTATGGTATGTCATTTACAAAACATTGCGTGTCAGTTTTCCATCTTGGAATCTTACTCATCTTTTAAACTGTGATTTACATTCTGACATTTGATTAGGAAAAAGTCAAATATTAACCGAATAAAAGATCATTTTAAAATTCTTTCCATTTTTGCTTCAGGTAAATCTATTGATATATCTTCAGTTAATTGATCTACCTGGGTCGAAAAATTTTCACGTTAGGAAGATTCTTGTCTTTGAAGTTTGGCTTTTTATTTTCATTTTCATTTCTATTTATTTTTATTTTTTTTAAGTCTTTTTATTCTCATTTTCATCTTGTTATGCATTGATTTAGACACTGAAACTTTTCCAGTGTACAATTGTGTGATTTATGAGCAAATCTCAAATCTACAATCATTCTTGCACGTACTTGAAAATGATGTAATGCTTTATAGATATAATTGCATGAAAGAGATGCAGCCTCCTTTCCAATTGAGAATTTACTACAAGCCAGCAGGCTGGAGCATCATGGGAAGGAACTAAGAGTGGATTATAAGCAGAGAAGCTGTGCACAATCTAACAAAGTATACCTCTGTGCCTTGTACAAAGTCGTTACTTTATTGAATTCAAGTCTTTTATCACATCAAAAGAATCATGTTGGAACTCACCCAAGTAACCCCATGAAGTGTAGCCAATATTATTATTATTTTTATTTACTTAGTTTTTGTTTTTTTTTAATTTGGAGATGAGCTGCCAAGCTTTTTAACCCACTGTACCAAGAAAGTAACAATGTCCCCCCTACCACTAAAAGAATAAATAAAATCTAATCATGCCCACTGCAGAAATAAATTATCAAGAAAGAAATAGATAAAATAGGGTTCATTTAAATTTCTCTTTTCCTAACCAATCATAGAGATGAATGTAATTCCTCATTCAACACCTGAATCTATCATTCTTAGAGTAATTAGAATATTTGAAGAAAAAATGATAGATGTTTACTAAAAGAACTACATATTTTGCATGTGTAGGAATGAATGAATTTTGCATGTGTAGAATTCAGTGGATTTCTTGAAAACACTATGTATCAAGCCATATCCTGAGTTCAAAGAGAAGGTTTCCCAGTCTGACAAGAAATACCTGAAGATGGCCAAAGGGCACATCAGTCAAAACATTGTGTAGATAACAATAAAGATGAGGTCAATAGTCCGAATAATATAATAATATAAATTATCAAGCCTCATTTCAAAAATTGAACAAGGAACACTTGAAAAAGGCTAGAGGGATTGGCCAAAACGTTGTGTATAAATAAAGATGAGGTCAATAGTCCGAATAATAAAATAATAAATTATCAAACCTCATCTTTAAAATTTAACAAGGAACACTTGAAGAAGCTAGAGGGCACATTGGCCAAATTTGTGTATATAACATTAAAAATGAGGACTAATACAAATTTCAAGCCTCATTTCAAAAATTCAACAAGAAACACTTGAAGAAGGCTAGAGGGCACATTGTCCAAAACGTTGTGTAGATAACAATAAAGATGAGGTCAATAGTCCGAATAATATAAATAATCTAAATTATCAAGCCTCATTCTAAAAATTCAACAAGGAACACTTGAAAAGGCTAGAGGGTACATTGGCCAAAATGTTGTGTATATAACAATAAAGATGAGGACAATAGTCCGAATAATCAAATAATCCAAATTATCAAGCCTCATCTAAAATTCAACAAGGAACACTTGAAGAAGGCTAGAGGGCACATTGCCAAAATGTTGTGTAGATAACAATAAAGATGAGGTCAATAGTCTGAATAATATAAATAATCTAAATTATCAAAATTCAACAAGGAACACTTGAAAAGGCATGAGGACAATAGTCCGAATAATCAAATAATCCAAATTATCAAGCTCATCTCAAAATTCAACAAGGGACACTTGAAGAATGCTAGAGGGCACATTGGCCAAAATGTTGTGTATATAACAATAAAGATGAGGACAATAGTCCGAATAATTGAAATAATCCAAATTATCAAGCCTCATCTCAAAATTCACAAGGAACATTGAAGAAGGCTAGAGGGCACATTGGCCAAAACGTTGTGTATATAACAATAAAGATGAGAACAATAGTCCGAATAATCCAAATAATCAAATTATCATTTCATAAATTCAAAGAAATCATATCAACCACATTTGAAATTTAACCACTAGGGGTACTTTTCAAACATTCAGTTTAATATAAAAGCCAATATGCTTATACTTACCAAGGTTCAAAATACACAGACTGCATCCCCTGCAGAGGGGTAAGACCTTTCTTTTCCCATGAAGAAAAGGGGTTGTTCTATGTATGATACTAAACTGAATCCAGTTGAAACATTCTAGTTCTGGAGCAGGTGGAGTATCCCTTCATTGCCCTTAGTTTCAGCTCCATTCTAACCTGAAGTAGTATTACTTGTTAGGGTCTTATCTATTGGTCAAATAGATTTGTTTAAAAATTATTTGTATTAGATAGGAATACCTGAAACCATATAAATGTGTGGAAATAGTTTATATTAAAAATAGTTATTTGAATCTGTAACTGTTTACAAAGGATTATTTTCGGGTACTTGAAACCATATATTTGCTTGTAGTACTTGAGAACTATATAATTGTTTCTGACCTGGAGTGGTAGTACCTGTTAGGGTCTCATCTATGGGTTAAATAGAAAAATGTATTTATAAAAAAATTGTATTATCTATTAATTCATTTATTTCAAAACTTTATCGGCATTAAATGAGGTTGATATGCTGTCAAACCTAAACCAGGAATACTCAAAAAAGTCACATAACTGTGTGCATATTATTTATATTATATAGGAATATTTGAAACAATATAACTGTGTACAAACAAATGATTATTATTATTAAATAGAATAGTTACTTGAAACCATATAACTGTTTGATAAAAAGGCTGACTTTAGCAACTCTTAACATCCTGTTGAAAATTTCTAAGTCCAGAACCCCATTCCTATAAGGATTTATCAAAAAATGGCTAAGAATGGCCTTTTCATTTCAAGTTACCTGTTATTTCCTCAAATCAAAGACTTCTAAATATGTTTAATATTACATTTAAACAAAGACTATTGTTTGGAGTAGATTAGGAAAATGAATGTGACTTCCGGTCAGGTGGAATGAGGCGGTATAGGACATTAAGAGTTAAATATGTTTTGAATGCTAACTAACTAACCAACAATGTGCTTACACTCTAACTCAGTTTCATGATTGGACACCTTCTTTGGTGTAATGGTTTCCACAGCTATGATCCTAATAATTACTATCCTAACAATAACCCCACCCTGTCAGCTGGGGCGTTAAATGCACCTCTGCAGAGGGGTAAGACTCCCCCAATGGGGCAACCTGTTGGCCATGGGTGGTGACCCATGATGCTTAAGGATAGAACCCAGGTGGTTGAGCAGTCTATAACTTGCAATACTCCACTTTGGCCCTTTCTTGGGCTGACGGGTGGTCGGAGAGGCCCCCTCCTATCAATCAGCTGGTCACATCAAGCCTTAGCAACTATATGATTGCCCCAACCCAACTGCCTTTATGGCAAGCCCCAACCCTTTTTATCATATGGGTGCTAGAAGGCGGTGGCTGAGGGTCTACATGTCCTGGGAATTTTGGAAGTTTGGGGAATGTATAGCACCCCTTTATCATTGCTCCCTGGTCCACTCTGACCCGGAGTGGTAGAACCTGTTAGGGTCCCATCTATGGGTTAAATAGAAAAATGTATTTATAAAAAAAAATTGAGTATCCATTTAAGAATGACTTTATTTCAAAACTTTATCGGCATTAAATGCCCACTGAGGTTGATATGCCAAAAAACAAAACAAAACAAACAAACCTAACAATAACAAGAATGAGAAAAGGATATTTGAAAAAAAAATTATATAAAGAAAGATAACAAAAAAAATCAGAAGACAATTCAGTTTAACCAAATTCTTTTCTTGGATAAAACAGTCTGACTTCAATGGGCTATTTTTATCACCCTATCTAAATATCAGATTATTTCCATTTGGCTGAAATGTCACAATGTGTTTGTCAAATGTCATCAAGTGAAGAGAAGAATTACTCTACTATTGTCATTACATCAACCACATCCTATCTTTAGTGTCTTCAAGGCTATGAAAGAATTTCCAAATATTGACCTTTATTGAGACAAGGTTCCTGGACAGTAATGCACGGCTACTTACGAGCGCTTCTGGCAATGACTGTTAGATTTAATACAAACAGTCAATAAGTAGCAATCGGTGTATCTTGGTAGCAAAGATTTGGGATTCTTAGTTCCAATTAGCACATTGTTTAGTTGTGATGTACCAGTACGGACTATTTGGATTCAGGTTAGTTTTTTTTGCTTCTTCTGTTTGTCAATAGAAATTTGTGGATTTAGATGGAGAGGACTAGAGAATTTACTTTTTATTTATTTTGTCTTTCATAGCAACTGAGACATTTGAGTTGGGACAGTTCTTATGTGATTTTAGGGTGGGGTGAAATGGTCGCTCACAACCTGTACTTATTTATACTAATCAGGTACTGTTGATTTTACTAGTACTGGTTAAATACAAGGAACTTGGCTACCTGTAAATCTGGCTTCATATAGATGTATTGAGTTGCTCCAGAAGTAATGCCTCTTGTTTATTTCCATAAAGACTACAATGTGTAATGGGAGCATAATAACTGTTATATTGTAGTCCAACCTATATGTATAGGAAAGGCATGGTCTACCACAAACAAAGTATCAGTCATATGGAAGTCTGATCTCACTGACAAGCTAAAGCGACAATTCCAGGCTGTGGTTATATCAGTACTGATGTATGGCTGCACCACTTGGACCCTGACGAAGCACCTTGAGAATGAGCTAGATGGGAGCTACACAAGAATGCTGCGTGCAGTTTTGAACAAGTCGTGGAAACAGCACCCCACAACTATATGGCCACCTACTTCCCATCTCACAAATCATCCGGGTGAGACAGACTAAGCATGCAGTACACTGCTGGAGAAGTGGGGACGAGCTCAGAAGCGACGTTCTTTTGTGGAAGCCAACATTGGACATGCTAATGTAGGCCGCCCACTAAGGACCTACATTGACTAAGTATGCGAGGATGCTGGTTGCTGTACAAGAAGACCTCCCAGGGGCAATGAATGATAGGGAAGGTTGGTGAGAGATTGTCATGGATATCCAAGCTACTTGGATGACATGATGATGATGATGATAGTCCAACACGTAGGAGACAATATTTGAAGTCAACTATATTCTTTATTCGAAATATGTACACTATATATATATATATATATTTACCAACCCCTCTGCATGAGCAGGATGTGACACAAGGTCAATTTCTTAAGCGGAGTTTAACAGGTTTGAATTCAGAGATTTCCTTCTCCTAGACCGGTTGCCTAACCAAGGTTAAAGAGCCCAGTCCACCCTACTATTTACCCATAGCTGGAGGGAGAGTAGAATTCATACCTTTCCCAAGGGTATTAGCGCTAAGTGAAATGCAATTACCACATCCAGAATTTGAACTCGGGGCGATGAGTCCATTTCCTATGACTTTAACCATTACACAACACGCTTCCTGCACTATTTACATTATGTAGACTAGTTCATTGTGTCAGTGAGGGGTGTTTTTATCACTCCACAACATCTCCCCCTTTTGGAATTTCACTTTCTCCGGAAGTCGTATACTTTTTTTCTTTTTGGATCAATTTCCAAAGTTGAATATGGTTGTCTTTTACGCTTGCTAGAGCGTCTCAGTTCTCAGTTGAGGTCTTGGTTCTTCAAATAAATCATGGATCAACTTAATCGGTTCTTCCCTATGTAAGAATTAAGGTTATAACAAAGTCATAACTAGTTAAAACATAACAAACTCCGACACGTTTGTGGGACAAAACATTTTATATAGATAACAGCACAGGAATAAGACAAGATACATAATCAATAGAATAGTGTACATAAACATACACCCTTATGGCAAGCCCCAACCCCTTTTTATCATATGGGTGCTAGAAGGCGGTGGCTGCGGGTCTACATGTCCTGGGAATGATGTTAAACTCTATCTGATGGTGAGGTTCCAGTTTTGGAGGTTTGGGGAATGTGGAGCACCCCTTCATCACCATTGCTCCCTGGTTCACTCTGACCCGGAGTGGTAGTACCTGTTAGGGTCCCATCTATGGTTAAATAGAAAAATGTATTTATAAAAAAATTGTATTATCCATTAAGAATTGATTTATTTCAAAACTTATTGGCATTAAATGACTCACTGAGGTTGATATGCCGTAAAACAAAACAAACCAAACAAACCAATAAACATACATACATAAAAGGACTGGAGTGTCTGTACATAAAAATCACCTACTAACTTGGGGTGTAGTCACAAAAGGTCTAACCCATGAGGTTCAGCCGAGAAGATGTAGCTAAAGAGAGAGAGAGAGAGAGAGGCGTTTAAAATAGCCACTTAAATACCATAGCCCCTGGTGAGAACCAACAACAACCCAGTGGGAAGATAACTCTTCCAGGCAAATGTGAAGATAATCCCCACACCTACAATAATTTGGTTCAGATCTATACCACTTTTTCAAGTTAGTTATAATGTCTTTTGATAATCCATTGGGATCTCTCCGTGTAGTCTGACAGTAAGAATAATGAATACATGCAGGAGACAATATTAGAAGTCAACTATGTTTTTTTATTTGAAATATGTACACTATTTATAATATATTCAGACTAGTTCAATGTGCCAGTGAGGGGGTGTTTTTATCACTCCGCGACAATAGCAATATTTGATAAAACAAGTCTTCAGCTATAAAATACATGGTCTCCTCTATTGATTGTGCATTTTCATCTTTAATATATAGATGAAAAAAAGATTAATTTTACTTACAGAGCAATGCATGCTGGGTAATCAAACCAGGTTTGACAATTGCAACCATCATAACACTATTTTTTTGTGCTGGGTACTGGCAGGAAAAAGAAATTCAAGATATAAGTAAAACTTAGTAAAAAAAATTAAAAAATGTCAAAGTTATTTCATTCTTTTGACTTATTGACTGTAATGTTATGTTTAACTGCACTTTTTATGGTTAAATCGAACTTAATGGACCTAAATTCCACCATCATATGTTGCCCCACCAAAAGGAAAAAAAGACCCTCACATCTGCTCTTTCTACTAATGGCCAAAATCTCTAAGTTAACTCTCAGTCAGTTCCTTCTCACACTTTTCCTTTAGCCAAGCAGAAATCGGTGCCTAGGTTAGCAAAAGGTAAACTCCCTGTCAATCACTTCTACAACAGTCAATGGTAACTTTCCATTTACAATACCATTATTCAAATCTTATTACACTTACACACATAATTTGTAGGCTACCCAGGAATTATGTAACTCTCCCATAGAATTCTTCTTTTTTTTTTTTTTTTTTGAAAAACCCTGTACTTGTAAAATCCAGAGTATCTTTGAGGTAAATTATTTAATCAATAAATCCATTTAAAAAGAAAAAAAAAGGTAAGTTTTATCATCTAGCAAAGCTGACACATATTGGGGAAAAAAAGTCTTGTGCATATCGTCATAACTGGAAATTAATTTTGTCTTTTCTTTGACTTCAAAACATGCATGCTGAAATATTCCCCCCCCCTCAACTCGAAAGGCAAAAACCTGACTCCCTCAAGAATTGGGTTTTTTTCTACAAGAAAGATGTTCGATGGATATAAATGCTGCAGGAACAGCTCTAGTGGAATGATAAAGCAGGAAAATGCCATTCAAGAATCCTTAAAGAATAAGCTGCAGATCAGAACTCTTGGATTTATTTTATTCATTTCCATTTTGGTTAGTCCACTGGTTCCAGAACTAATCAGAATCTTGGGCAATAGATATAACCACATGTCTTGAAAGAAGTCACATATATGAAAAGATTTTTTCCATCATTTTTCTTATTGGAATATATATATATATGCACACACACACACACATATATATATACATATACACACGCACAAACACAGATATATATATATATATATATATGTTTGTGTGTGTATATGTATATATATATATGTTGTGTGTATATGTATATGTATATATATATATATATATGTGTGTGTGGGGGGTATGTATATATATATATATATATATTATATATATATATATATACACAAAAATGTTTAAACCCCTAAATATTGCATTGGAATAAAAAAAATCGTACTTTGAAACACTTGGATGATTTATATTAAAAAAGGAAAGAAAATGTAAATATGTACGTATTTGTTAGACTGAACCAGGTTTGTCATCAGGCCAAGTCCATGGACCAACAATATATATATATATATAAGTATAGATAAAAGGATATGAAAACACAGATTGTGTGTGTGTGTGTGTGCGCGATCTGACATGGTTGGCACCAAAAGAAATTTAATCCAAGTTTTTTCAGGTTTAAGCATAACTTTTCTATATATTACTAAAATTCTCATCATATTTGTATGCATTATATATATATATACACACACACACCAACCTCTCCACATGAGCAGGATGCGACACAAGGTCAATTTATTAAACAGAGTTTAACAGGTTTGAATTCAGAGTTTTCCTTTGCCTAACCGAGTTTGAAGATCCCAGTCTGCCCTACTATTTACCCATATCTGGAAGGACTGTATTTAATTCATAACTTTCCCAAGAGTATTAGCAGTGTGTGAAATGCAAACAGCCTTGTCGAGGATTTGAACTCAGGTTGACGAGTCCATTTCCTATGACTCTATCCATTATGCCATGCTACTCCATTTGTATATATATATATATATGTATGGAAGTGGATGGTGTAATGGTTATCATTGTAGGAAATGGACACAGCAAGACAAGTTCAAATCCTGGCCAAGGCTGTTTGCATTTCACATAAATATTATCTACTTAGCAATAAGCCACTACATATTAGTAATTAAGCAATAAACCACATAGAAGCCCTAAATATTAGCCACTAAGCAATAAGCCACCAAGAGAGCATAGATATTAGCCACTTAGCAATAAGCCACTGAGCCCATAAATATCAGCCACTAAGCAATAAACCACCATAAATATTATCTACTTAGCCATAAGCCACTAACAGTCCCTACATATTAGCAATTAATCAATAAACCACCAAGGGACCATAAATATTAGCCACTTAGCAATAAGACACCAAGGTACTGTAAATATTATCCACTAAGCAATAAGCCACCAAGGGACTATAAATATTAGCCACTAAGCAATAAGCCACTGAGGGGCTATAAATATTAGCCACTTACCAATAAGCGACTAAGGGGCCATAAATATTAGCCACTAAGCAATAAGCCACGGAGGGGCCATAAATATTAGCCACTTAGCAATAAGCCACAGGGCCATAAATATTAGCCACTAAGCAATAAGCCACCAAGGACTATAAGTATTAGCCACTTAGCAATAAGCCACCAAGGGACTATAAACATTAACCACTTATCAATAAGCCACTGAGGGGCCATAAATATTAGTCACTTAGCAATAAGCCACGGAGGGGCCATAAATATTAGCTACTTCGCAATAAGCCACTGAGGGGCCATACATATTAGTCACTTAGCAATAAGCCACCACGGGACTATAAATGGCAGCCCTTTAGCAATAAGCCACCAAGAGGCCATGAATATTAGTCAGTGACCTACTATATATATATTATGTACTCTCTCGTTGATTTTCAATGCATGAGGGTTCATACATACAATGAACACCCACACAGTGATTTGTTTATAGTGGTGAAGGCTTGTGTTAGACCCTCCACACTTTTTGGCACAGTCGATAGGAAAGAATTGGTGCATCAAGGGTTGCCACAAACCCAATCAACGACCGACCTCAGGAACTTTGAATTCAGAGTTATCCCTCTCCTAGATTGGTTACCTAGCCAAGGCTGAAGAGCCCAGTCTGCCCTACTATTTAACCCATAGCTGGAGGGGAAATATATGGATTCATACCTTTCCCAAAGGTATTAGCGCTATGTGAAATGTCAACAGCTTCGTCTAGGAATTGAACTTGAATCGACGAGTCCATTTTCCACGACTCTAACCACTAGCCCACGCACCTCCAAGAGGCCATGAATATTAGTCAGTGAGCTATAAATCATCAAGGTGATATAAATATTAGCCACTCAGTAAGAAGCCATCAAGGTGCTCTAAATATTTACCTCTTGGTGACAGTTATTAGCTTCTAAGTCTTCACAAAAACAGTTCTGTGTTATGCCTATATTTATTACTATATAATAAAGTAGGAAGGATGAATTTATTCTCAGTTTATCTAATTTAAAACCCATTCACATGACAAGTTTTCAATTAGTTAAATCAAATTTAATATTTTCTTTTTAAAGAATATTTTTTGTTTGTGTTTAATGCGAATCTGTGATGGACAAAAAACTTGTTTTAATACACACGCACATGATATTAATACAATCAGACAAATCTCATTTGCTTTATATATAGATAGAAGTACAGATATTTCTGTATGGATCCATAAACACCACAATTGAATTGCTTTTTTTTAAATAGATTATATTTGTGATAAAAGAATTCCTCAGGAAATATTACCATTTTATTTTTCATTCCTTCTTTTTTTTTCTCTGTGATAACAATGCTGTCATAAAAACGGCAGTCTTTATTCTTTTAGATAAAGACATTTTTGAACAACCCCTGATCAAAGTTTGATTCAGTCAAAGAATGAACAAGTACGGTACCAGTATTTTTAAACGGTGACAATCGCTTTTTATCCATGCTTATTTTTCCCAGTACTTTACCCCTAAAGATTTTCTCGGAAAATTGAAAAAAAAATAAATAAATAAAAAGAAGTTAGGCAGGATATTCTACAATATGTTTATAAACGCGATTTATCAGATAAATATGAAAAACAATAATGAAACTGTTTCATTATATATATAAATGTATGTGTGTGTGTGTCTGTGCATATATATATATATATATAATATATATATATATATATATATATATATGTGTGTGTGTGTGTGTGTGTGTTTATATGTATATGTGTGTGTGTGTGTGTGTGTGTTTATATGTATATATGTATATATTGTGTGTGTGTGTTGATAAGTATATTGTATATATGTGTTGTTATATATATGTATATATGTAAATGTATATATAAGTGTGTATGTGTGTTTATATATATATATATGTAAATGTATATATATAAGTGTGTGTATGTGTGTTTATATATATATGTAAATGTATATATATATATATATAAGTGTGTGTCTGTGTATATATATATATATATATATATAGAGAGAGAGAGAGAGAGAGAGAGAGAGAGATTAAAATTCTATGTGCCATCACGTATCTGTTATTTACAGAGACAAATATAGTAACCTGGGTAAAATATACACAGAAAATAAAAACTTAGGTGTCCAGGCAGAATAGACTAAATAGATAAAAAGAAGTTGGGGCCCTTTTAGACAACAATAGGAAACATTATATTGGATCGTAACATCCTAGGCTATTGTCAGGAACAGTCAGGATTTTTCCCCTCTCCGCCAAACAGATAGTTTAAGGACAAAATGACAATGATTTGGGCAACACAGGAAACACAATGATAGATTATTTTGCTTTTTTCTTTATTTTTTTGTTAACATGATATTTGTATCAGAAAAGAATGTGATCTAATCCTAACTTTCTCATGTTTGATAAAAGATTTTAAAGTTATATTTATCTTAGATCATCACATTTGATTTTAGTTTTGTGGAATTTATTTCTTTTATATATATATATATATATAAAATGAAACTTTATCTATATTATATATAAACATTTTGTGTATCTCTTTCTGCCTCCCTTTCTCTCTCTCTTTATATATATATATATATATATATATATATATATAAAATGAAACTTTATCTACATTATATATAAACATTTTCTGTATCTCTATCTCTTTATATACATATATGTGTGTGTGTATATATATATATATATATACATTGTGTATGGGCTGACATAGCCACACACTTATATGTACATATGCTAGTAAATCATATGAAAATATAGCTTGTGTTATAAAATATCATTGGTATATCTGTGCATAATTTTATGTGTTTTTAAGAATTTATTTTTTATGTGTGTGCAAACATATACATGGTATATATATATATATATATATATATATATATATATATATATATAATGAAACTTTATCTACATTATATATAAAAATTTTGTGTAACTATATCTGTAACCCTTTCTCTATCTTTGCCAGTTTAGCTCAGTCGGTAGACCATCCACCTCAGAATCACAAGTTTCTGGGTTTGATACCGGCCCTCGCCCACCCAGCATATGAGTAGCGCAGCTTCTGTGCGGTAAAATGGGGAGCTGACAGGAGGTGTGGTGCTTCACCTCAGATGTGTAAAATAATTTCCATGGTCTAGCGCTTGTGAAAAGGGGATAGACTCCCTCGGTGTCCGGATGATACTAACAATAGGCCACTCCGCCTACTATATATATATATATATATATATATATATATATAGAGAGAGAGAGAGAGAAAGTGTGAGAGGGGTGGGTGATAAAGATACACAAAATGTTTATATATATATATATATATATATATATATATATAATATACTCAGCTTTGTAAAAATCTTTATGTAAATCTTTATTTATAAGATATATAACACATATTTCAGGATTTTAAAAGCATTTTAAATGGGCAATTTTGTGACAAATCTAACTCAGCTAGACTTTAATGAAGACATTGTTAATAAATAAATGAAGATTAAATGATTATTATTTCATAATTGTTGAGAATATAACTTAGATAACTAAGGAAATTGTGACGTCAGTGATGACATAGTTTTCGGTTGCCGACAGACAGTTACATAATCTCCATTATAATAAGATAAATTGCTCAGCTATGTACACATCTAATCTTTAGTCTTGATACTTTTTGATCACACATCATATTTTCTGGGAGTTTCAACTCCTTGGCTGTTTTTGTAAAAATCTGGATATATATATATATTTCTGTTCATTATCTATTTTAGTCTGTTCATATCTATTTATCTCTATCTATCTATCTATCTATCTATGTTCATTTCTATCTATCTTTCTCAGTCTGCTTTTTTCTTTCTTTCTTTCCATCTCAGTCTGTTCATATTTCTCTCCCCCTCTCTCTCTCTCTCTCTCTCTCTCTATATATATATATATATATATATATATATATAAACTAGATATTAATTCCAATGTAAGGTCAAGTAATTTTTTTTTCAAAATATCTTAAGAAGATTTTTGAGATTATATTAATATCCTGATATTTTCATATCTGTTTCAACAGCTGGTTGATAGATTTTTTTATGACGAAAGGGATTTAGTTATATTTTTTATAGAAATATAGTGGCTCTAAAGGATAAATTTTTGTATATAAATACTTAAGTTTATATCCTAGCATAATGCCCATGCAAAAAGATGAGATTGTCTCTACAAACTCTTCCTCGGTTTTTAGTGTTGCTTCTTGAAACATGTGCTTAAGATTAAAGTGTTGTATATATCAACTCTTGGAAAACATATTCACATCTATGTAGGAGTAAAATATGGAAATAAATCTGACAGTATGTAGAAAACAAAACAAAACAAAGTACTCCAAAAAATATGAATTTATAGTTAATGGTGAATGTCATATCAACCTTCATGGGTTATTTAATGCCAATGCCATCCTTGTAGAAGAACAATAATAATAATAATAATAATCCTCACTAACACCTACAACTGAAATTTACACAAATATTCCAACAAACAGAATGTTAATTGTAAATCCATCTTCCCTAAACCAAAACAAAAAAAAACCCCCCCAAAAAACCATACACACATACACTCAAAACTAATCCTTATGCCATCCACCGCACATACATATAACCCAAACACCTAAAACCTGTGGCACTATCAGAATCCACTATGATATACTTCCTATTAGAGAAAAGGAAAATCCACCTCCAACCTCTTCTGACACCATCACCCCTTATTCACAACTTCTTCAATTCATTAGAAAGTAAATGTTCACCTCTGAAGCAAGAACTCTATTCCTAAAGTCCTGAAGAAGGTCTAACAGACCGAAACGTTGCATTTAACAAGAGTATCAGTCTGAAAGTGAACATAATTGCCACCCACCCACTTAAATTTTTCTGAATTTTTTTTGCACCCAATGCAAATCTCGTCTGTCACAGAAAAAACTAAATGCTGAACGATTCTTCCGACTAAAGAAAAAGGAAAACCTTAGCGTCAATGTCTCAATAATGCACCACGCACAGACAAGACAAACAACGAGACTTTAAAGAAACTCTCATGGTGAAAATTTCTTTACCACCAATTGAAATAGCTACATCTCTTACTGTTGTCGGGGTTGTTAAGGGCCACAAATAAAGACACAAAACTGGTGAAAGTTGACACAAGTGTATTGAACAGAGAAAGTAGAATTTACAGAAGGAAGGTGAAGTTACGTCCGACAATACAGTCTAGAACTGAATCGCGTCGCTTGTTCTTCAAGCTACAATTGTCTTTGCTACTTATAGTAGTAGTAGAATCATTCCATTATGTAGATAGGTTATATCACCTATAATATATATATATATATATTATATAATTCTTTTATATATATATATATATATATAATAATATATGTTAATACATCGGGATATTGATCTTGCTATGAAAAATCAGAAATCATCAATAACTTAAAATTGGTTGACTTTAAGACTTTTTGATAGCATTTTTTGGATTACTTGGTCAAAAATACTTTTTATAAATCAATTTTTAGTATTAGGGAAGCTCTAGAACTCATTTTACAGACAAAAATAGGTTACAAAAAGTCACCATTTTTCATGACCACCCCTCAAATTTGGAGAGCTAAAAATCGACATAACTCTGCCAATTTTAGGAACTGGAACCTCAAATTTTGGCAATTGGCTAACTTTAACTCTTAAAGTCCTATACCACCTCATTCCACCCGGTTGGAAGTCACATTTGTTTTCTTAATCTACCAAAAAAAATAGCCTTTGTTTGAATGTAATATTAAACATAATATTAAACATATTTAGCAGTCTTTGATGTACGAGAAATAACAGGTAAATTTTAATGAAAAGGCCATTTTTAGACATTTATATATATCCTTATAGGAATGGGGCTCTGGACTTTGAAAATTCTCAACAGGATATTAAGAGTTAACATAACTTGGACAAAATTTCAGAAACATTGAAGGGGGTGGGTGGGTGACATGGCCTGGATGATTTGATATGGAATTACCCATAGTGGAGTTTGAACTCACTTTGTATGATGTTGCAGTCCAGCACATTAGCCACTATACAACAAAGACTCGACTGTCAAGATAAAGTTAAAGCGACAATTCTTCCAAACTGTGGTTATATCAGTGCTGCTGTATGGCTGCACCACTTGGACCCTAACAAGGCGCCTTGAGAATAAACTAGATAGGAGCTGCACAAGAATGCTGCGTGCGGTCTTGAACAAGTCGTGGAAACAGCACCCCACAAGGAAGCAGCTGTATGACACCTGCCCCCTATCTCACAAACCATCCGAGTGAGATGGACAAAGCATGCTGGACACTGATGGAGGAGCAAGGATGAACTCGTAAGTGACGTTCTCCTGTGGAAGCCAACACACAGACATGCTAAAGTTGGCTGCCCACCAACATGAACTGAGCATGAAAAAAATCTGTGTGTTGTATACCCATTAAACACATCATTATCTTGGGTATATAATGGCCTGAGAGAGAAAGACAGTAAAAGATAGAATTGTTACATATTATGTGGTGTCATGAATTGTTGACAAGACCCTGTAGTCAGTTTGAAATAAGTTCATTGGAGTTAAAAGCGTAGGTGGGTAGATTTCTATTGGATGACCCCAACTGACTCCTAGAGAGGCGCAAATCTCCCACACCATGAGAAAAACGTAATGAGTTAGATTTAGTTTCAACCTGACATTGAGTAGAGAGGATGCCTATGCTGATTGTTAACTCCCCGTGGAAGAACATGGGCAAGAAAAATAAATCTTGATCAAGAAAATAAAAGTCTTGTGAGTTAATTAATTGCATGACTAAAAACTAGCTCTTAAAAGAAGCCACTAGAAGAGACTAGACAACATGACAACCAAAAGAAATAGAGGAAACACGTAGCAAGAAAAAATGAAGAACAAGTAAGACTCAATCTCTCTCTCTCTCTTATCACCTGAGTCTCCTCTCTCAATTATATGCCCCTATTGCCTTTATGGCAAGCCCCAACCCCTTTTTATCATATGGGTGCTACAAGGCGGTGGCTGCGGGTCTACATGTCCTGGGAATGACATTAAACTCTATCTGATGGTGAGGTTCCAGTTTTGGAGGTTTGGGGAATGTGGAGCACCCCTTCATCACCATTGCTCCCAGGTCCACTCTGACCCGGAGTGGTAGTACCTGTTAGGGTCCCATCTATGGGTTAAATAGAAAAATGTATTTATAAAAAAATTGTATTATCCATTAAGAATTGATTTATTTCAAAACTTTATCGGCATTAAATGACCCACTGAGGTGATATGCCGTAAACCAAAACAAACCAAACCAAAATCAATTATATGCACGATGTTTGATGATGGTGTATATAAGGCTATACAACAGGATGAGGCATCCTTAAAAGAAAGAAAAATAATAAAATAAAAGTCTTGTGAGTTAATTAATTGCATGACTAAAAACTAGCCCTTAAAAGAAGCCACTAGAAGAGACTAGACAACATGACAGCCAAAAGAAATAGAGGAAACACATAGCAAGAAAAAATGAAGAACAAGTAAGACTCAATCTCTCTCTCTCTATCTATCACCTGAGTCTCCTCTCTCAATTATATGCACAATGTTTGATTATGGGGTATATAGGGTATATACAGGATGAGGCGTCCTTACTTGCTTTCTGCTTCTCTTGTCTACTGGTTTCTGCTGCTAATTCACCAGCCGCCATCTTCTCAGGGCTGATCCAGTTGGTTATTTCTCCATGTTGATTCTTCTTCTTGTTGGGCTGGTCATCTCTTGTTTTTAATAAATTAACAAGACTTTGTTGTTTTTCTTTTAAGTCTTTAGTAAACAACCCTACTCCACAAAACCACACGGATTGAAGAACAACATCTCGAGAGCCAGTGACAGTGTCTGCTCTCAGCTAGTAACTGTTCGCAACTGATCTAAAACTGTCTCATGCCTCTAATGGCTACCACACTGTCAAGCATTGGCAATGGTAATTTTCCACTAACTCCTCCATTATTTTAAATCTAATGAACTCGGATTCAAAATTTATCTAACTACAGTACGTGCATAATTCATTAGCTACCTATGAATTATGTAACACTGTGTAGCATAAGTACAGAGGTTTTATATTCTGTTCCACCAGATGGTCAAGTATTGAAATATTGAATGGAAGAAAAAGAAATCTTCTTCAATGTCATATTTTAAAAACTTATCTTATGAGAAATCTGTTTTTTTTCACTAAATCATTAAAAAAAGGTGGCATCATCTTTGGACTTAAAAATTCTCCTGAGAAACGGATAGAAAATTAACCGCCAAAGACATGGTGCCAAACACCAATGAGGACTCTTGTCTTTTAGGAAGTGGGGTGAGGTGGGGGTGTAGACATGATATGTGGTTATCAAACACGAATTCTGTCAAAAACAGACTGTATAAAAAAAAGAAGTGTGACAAGAGTTATTGACCTCTTGTCAAAAATCATTACAAAACTCAAACAATGAAACTTGTTTCTATATCTCATGTCACAGCCCGAAGCCACAAAGAAAACGTGAAAGAAAGGTAGTGATAGAGAAAGGTTCCCGAAAAATTTTGGCAAGGAAGGTGGAAAATCTTTGTGATATGCTTGTTTATCTGGGTGTGAACAGACATTTGGCAGGGTCACTGCTTGAGGGCAGGTCCTATCGGGTTTTTCAACTTGGTCGGCTTGCAAATAGGAAAAGAAAAAAAAAAAAAAGAAAAGAAAAGGATGAACAAAAAGAAAAGAAAGAAAATTGACGAGAGAAAGGAGAAGACAAGAATTTATAAGTCTCGGTGTGTTTGTGTGATATTCAGGTCAATATCCGGATGTTTCGTTGAAGTCATGCAGTGGAAGGAAAAGAGACAAGTGGAAGATGCAGCCGACGTAAGAATGCAGATGCTGTTGCATTTAGCACGCAACAGCTGAAAGCTAATAAAGTATTTCACGTTTGCTTTCAAAAAGTCCTCAAATGATTGAATCACACAGAACTTGTTCATTCACATACTACACTGATTTTACTTTGTCTTTCAATTTGTTGTAAAATAAACATTTTGTTGTTACTATGTTCCTAAAGTTTAATTAGCAAATTTAAAGCTTAAGATGTAGATGATCACAAGAGGAGAATGGATTAAGTTTTGTTATTATTCAAAGAATCATTCATCTTTCTTGAATGTCACCTTTCACAGCTTTTGATAAATCTCAGGTCACTTCCCTTTTGTCAAGCATCTTAGGCGTATAATTAAACTACAAGTAAAAAAAGTGAAGTTGTCGAAATGGCCTAAAGTCGGTATCAGCCAGACAGCAAGGGAGTCTATCTCCTTTTAATTAGTGTTAGACCAAGGAGATTGCTTTTGGCATCTGAGGCGGAGCACCACACCTACCATAAGCTCCTCACTTTAATGCACAGATCCCTGTGCTATTCATACACTGAATTGGCAAGGGCCAGTATCGAACTTGGAAGCCTATGTTACCTAGTTGGACGCTCTACCAACAAATTAAACCAGCCACTAATCCCTCATAGGTTATTTAATGCTAACCCTATTCTGGTAGCAGAACAATAATAATACTCTTTATCTCAAAGCTGGGGGAAGAGGAGGCTCATACCTTACCCAAGCGTATCAGTCCGAAAGTGGTTGCAATAGCATGATTAGAGTTTGAACTCACTTACTACGATGTCACAGTACGTTAGCCAATACATCACGGGGACTCACTCCTTAATCTAAGATGAATACTGATGTCACGAAATACATCAACATAAAAAATGTTTGATAATGTAATCATCATCATCATCATCATAATTGAGGCATGCCGACAGCACGCATTCCCTTTGCACTTGATGAGTCCTCTTGACAACGCCCAGTGTCTGCACAGAGGTGATAAATGAAATTTTTTGCTGATCGACCAATAATGGCGTCTTGATTCGTATGAGTCCAGAGGAGAACATCGCTTATGAGTTTCTCCTTATTTCTCCAGCATGTAAAACACATGAACATTTGTACAAATTTATTAATACATATGAAGGTAATGAAATATCTAACACAAAAATTATTTCTATATATATATATATATATATATACTTGCTTGATTGATTGATTGGTTGGATTTTAGTTCTGGTGACACAATGAAACTGTTCTTGTGGTTAATGGCACACCATTATGTCTTCCAAAATGTGCAATTTTACATAACACATTTTCCAAGATTTTTACATATTTAAAAAATTATTACTAACAATTGATTTTTCATTTCATCAAATGTATTGAAAAAAAGTTCTCTTCCCCAACAACCCCGACTGATGAAATACACAGTATAATTTTACCATATGAGCTACCATAGATTTTTACCTATTTACATGAAAAAGTCTAGTCCATCAGTGCTCGATTTATACACATTTATCTCCCTTACACACTGTAATTGGACATAGCTATATATATATATATATATATATGTGTGTGTGTGTGTGTGTGTTTTTAAAACTCTGATGGTGCGAAAACTAGTTTAATTTTATATAGAACAAAAATGTATGTTCACAATAATTTTAAACAGGTAGACACTTTTTTACACTGTTGCAAGAACTATTACTGTATCTATATAAAGTACCTAAGTAAAGAATTAAGTGTAAATTTACTGAACAAAAATAACTGTAATATCTTGTTGTGAATGAAATTGTGTTTCCTAGATGAAGCTGTTGGAGTAAATTTGATTCTCTGTTGGTGTCTCAGCACACTGATATATTTTCATCATAATTTACAATTTAATCTTTGTCGTTTTAAATGTTTCTCTAGATAAGTTTTTAATAAAAGTAAAAAAAAAAAAGTAAAGTCCTCGAGGTGGCCTAAAGTCAGTATCAGGCAATCAGCGAGGGAGTCTATACCCTTTTCACTAGTGCTAGACCAAGGAGATAGTTTTTGCATCTGAGGTGGAGCCACACCTACCATCAGATCCTCACTTTACCCCACAGATCCCTATGCTACTCATGCGCTGAGTTGGCGAGTGTTTGGTTTGGTTTGTTTTGTTTTACGGCATATCAACCTCAGTGGGTCATTTAATGCCAATAAAGTTTTGAAATAAAGTCATTCTTAATGGATACACAATGTTTTTTATAAACACATTTTTCTATTTAACCCATAGATGGGACCCTAACAGGTACTACCACTCTGGGTCAGAGTGGACCAGGGAGCAATGGTGATGAAGGGGTGCTCCACATTCCCCAAACCTCCAAAACTGGAACCTCACCATAGAGTTTATCGTCATTCCCAGGACATAGAGTTGGTCAGGGATGGTATCGAACCTGGAACCTTGGTGTTCCTAGGCGAACGCTCTACTGACTGATCTAAAACGGCCCCCATTATAATTATGATTATAGTCATCTTTGATGTTATGAATAACTCTCTAAATTTTAACACAAAACAGATTTTCAAATAATCTTAAAATTTAAAAGCTCCCTGGCAACCTGTTGTAACATGTGAAGAGGTTCTATTACTGTTGGAAGGCCTGGAGTAACATCCCAACATGGGTACATGAGTGTGTACATAAAAACATTCCGACAAGTGTGTAAAACGAGAACAATATTTATTCCGTAAGTGACGGAGGGAATGTCACTTACTGGTAGCTGGTTGGAGGGGGGCAAAACCTAAGGTTTAGAGGCAGTAGGTGCCTTGACCATGTTTACTTGTGGCCGGCCTGAGTGGGAAGAGACAGAATTCAGATTTCACGGCTTGTGACTAAATAACAATGCCATCTATTGGTGAACAAACCGCAGCAAGGGAAGATAACCCTATTTGGACTTTTGTCCACCCAGACTTGATGTTTTACTGAACCAACACTGTGTTCATCATCTCTCATTGTGACTATTTATATTGTATGGTTCAAAGTGATAATACTTGAAGATAAAACTCCGACAAAGGTTGATAGACAAAACATTTAATATACAGCACAGAATAAACAGTGTACATAATACATAGAGGTGTACATAAACATACATACAAAAGTAGTATAAATACATATACATGAGTAGAGATAATGACACATTCATGAATGGTAAAATACAAGATATTTAGGTATCAAAGAGATACCTAAATGTACATAAAAATGTTACGGATACATGACTAAAGAATAGTCATATATTGTAAAAGAGACTTACTAGCAGTGAGTGGCCAGTGTTAAGGGCCGAAGCCCCAACGAGACGAGGGTGGTCATAAGACTACCTCATTGTGTCTCGTAGGTCGAGCAGCAGGGAAAGAGAGAGAGAGACATTCAAATTAGCCGCTTAAATATCAAGGGCCCCTAGCGGGAACCAGCAAAACTAAACAGGCAGACAACTCCCCAGGCAAGTCTGAAAATAACGCCTACAATATCAACAAACTCTGCTATCATTTTAAAAACAATTCTGTAGTATCTGTACAAATTTCTGAGATGACAATTTATTATTATTTAGTTCTAATCATATAGTACAGAGTTCAATATGTTATGAATATATTATTAATAATAGAGAGTCGGTCTCTATTTGTCTGTAACTGAAACTATGTCACTGCTTATGTCATAGTCATTTCAGGAGTTAAGTAAGTTTATTAGTGACTATTCAATTTATAGTCAATATCATTACTACATAAAAATATCAAAATTCTAGGAAAAATCAATTAATTGAAAATTTTGATACTTATTCACTTAGATGAATGTATGTTTAAAATAGTTTTTTTTTCCTAAAATATATTAGGGGAAATATCTTTTTTACTAATCTGAACAAAATATATTCTACTCACATGATTTAAAAAAATTTCTCTAAAGATAAAAGTCTGAATAATTAAATCATAAATTTTTAGAAATATTTTGGATGTCCCCACTATCATAAAACAAAATAAATATCTCAGTGGAGTGGAGTGAATATGATTTTTTTTTTTTTTTTAAATAAGTAAGTAATTTTAAAAGATATTAAACTTTTTATTTTATTTATTTAATTTTCCTACCATGCTCAAGCAATATCTTTCAAAAATTTATTTTTACACTGCCTGGGTGGCATTTCTTTCTTTTTTTGCTAGTATTATTAATTTCAACAACTTGGTTCTCATTTTTCAGTCATATTTCTTAACTGTGTTGTTGGATAGCATTAACCAAATTATTTATTATATAACTTAGAATATTGATCTTATTCGATAGAGGTAAAGATTATTCACAGGTGTTTGCTTTATATGCACAATAGATATATTTCCATGAAGTTTAACATCGTCTGACCTTTTTAAATAACGTTCTGGTATTATTCCATAAATTACCCTTTGCTGTTTAAAAACATTTTACTTGCTATCATTTTAAAAACAATTCTGTAGTATCTGTGTCGATTTCTGAGATGTGGAGTAATCATTATTTAGTTTTAATCATATAATACACAGTTCAAGCCCTTATGGCAAGCCCCAACCCCTTTTTATCATATGGGTGCTAGAAGGCAGTGGCTGCAGGTCTACATGTCCTGGGAATGACGTTAAACTCTATCTGATGGTGAGGTTCCAGTTCTGGAGGTTTGGGGAATGTGGAGCACCCCTTGATCACCATTGCTCCCTGTCCACTCTGACCCGGAGTGGTAGTACCAGTTAGGGTCCCATCTATGGGTTAAATAGAAAAATGTATTTATAAAAAAATTGTATTATCCATTAAGAATTGATTTATTTCAAAACTTTATCGGCATTAAATGACCCACTGAGGTTGATATGCCGTAAAACAAAACAAACCAAACCAAACACAGTTCAATGCTCAATAGGTGTTAGGGGTGGGGTGGGGGGTCACCATGATGTAGTTTGATAACTGAACTGGTGTGCAACATTGTAGTGAGTTTGAACTTGAGTCGGTTATATGCTCCATTCAGTACTTTTTTTTAAACAATTTCAAATTTGTTGAAGTGAGTTAGTGTACTGTTGGTTTGAACAACAGCAACTAGCTAAGCACAACTGACCCAGTGCCCAATACAGTTGGTACTTATTGAAATCAAGAATAGTCCATTCTTGCATTTGGGTGTTTTCATTTCCTGAGTCCTGATTGGCTGCTTGGTTTCTATGATGTTATGAGTCTTCATAAATAACCTGGCATTTTGCAGTGGTATAGCAGCAAGATAGGTTCGTATTCAGTTACAACTACTTGCTGCCTTGTCTTACCAATTCGATGGTAATTGGAACTAATATGATTATTCTACAAAATTGAATCAGTTTCAAACAGTAAAGTAAAAAGTCGGGTGGTCTAATGTCGGTATCAGCCAATCAACGAGGGAAAAAGACAGACTTAAATTTGTTTCTTTTTCATATTAGTCTTAGTTTCGTATACACATGGGTTATATATATATATATATATATATATATATATATCATATTTATGGGAAAATAATTTTTTGCCATTCTGCCCTACTATTTACACATAGATGAAGGGAGAATATTTGGCTTCATACAAAGGTATGTACCAAGAGTATCTACACTATGTGAGAATTCAACCTCATTCAGGATTTGAACTCTGTTTACTGTGTTCATTTCCTATGATGATAACTCTTACACCACAAAAACCTTCATATACACACACACACACACACACACACACACATATATATATATATATATATATATATATAATTAGGCCTATATCTAAAAATATTTTATAAATGTATAATTTAAGCACATATTCATGTATATATGTAGTTACATTTTAAAGTCGTTGGGTGGCCTAAAGTTGGTATCTGCCAGCGAGAGAGTCTATCCCCTTTTCACTAGCGCTAGACCAAGGAGATTGTTTTTGCATCTGAGGTGGAGCGCACACCTGCGTTAACAGGGTGTAGAATAAAGTAAATTCGTCGGGGTGGCCAAAAGTCAGTATCAGAGCACCACACCTACCATCAGTTCTTTACTTTACCGCACAGATCCCTGTGCTACTCATATGCTGAGTTGGCGAGGGCTGGTATTGAACTAGGAACCTTGTAGTTTCTAGCCGAATGCTCTACTGACTGAGCTAACCCAGCCCTTTTTTGAGATGAGGCTTGAAATGTATAATTTTGATTTTTAAGACTGTTGTCCTCATCTTTATTGTGGAATAAAAAACCACAATGTTTTGAGATGAGGCTTGATATAAATTATTTTGATTTTTCGGTCTGTTGTCCTCATCTTTATTGTGAAATATAAAACTACAATGCTTTGAGATGAGGCTTGATATGTATTATTTTGATTTTCCAGACTGTTGTCCTCATCTTTATTGTGAAGTATAAAACCACAACATTTCGGCTGTTATATCCTGCAGCCTTCTACATGTGTTTCCTGTCTATTTAAATGATTAGAATGCTTTTTGGATTAATGTACGTGCAAAAACAATGATGTCATTATTTGAACGAGATCTTCATAAATTCTTCAACGCTTTGTTTGCTCAACAGTCAAACTATACAAAATGATTTACCAAGTTGAATCTTTGCTATGCTCAGATAGACAAGGAACACCTGAAAAAACCCGGAGGGTATAATGGCATTCACAATAAACATGAGGACAATAGTCTGAAAAATT
>CM042161.1:60261699-60344199 GCA_023376005.1 Doryteuthis pealeii | reverse complement strand
CGATGTATGAGGGTTCATACGCACAATGAACTCCCACACAGGGATTTGTTTATAGTGGTGAAGGCTTGTGTTGGACCATCCACACTTTTTGGCTTGGTCGATAGGAAAGAATTGGTGCATCAAAGGCTGCCACAAACCCAATCAACAACCGACCTCAGGAATTTTGAATTCAGAGTTATCCCTTTCCTAGACTGGTTACCTACCCAAGGCTGAAGAGCCCAGTCTGCCCTACTATTTAACCCATAGCTGGACGGAGAATATATGGATTCATACCTTTCCCAAGGGTATTAGCGCTATCTGAAATGCCAACAGCTTCGTCTAGGAATTGAACTCGAATCGACGAGTCCATTTTCCACGACTCTAACCACTAGCCCACGCGCCTCCATATATATATATATATATATTATAATGTATTAATTTGAAAGCAATTACAATGCAAGTAAAAAATAAAAACAAAAAGATGTTATTTTTTGTCTTATCGATTTCAAAGTAAAACTTTATCTTCAGAGACGATTTTCGGAAATGGACGCGTTTTTTGTTTTTTTTGGTCGTTATTTTTTTTTATGTTATAAACACACGTTTCATTGTGTTCTTTTTTTTAAACGTCACGCGCAAAGCCGTGATGGACATTTAGCCATTCATTCAATTTCAATTTTATTATTTTCATCTATTTATATATTTATGTAATATTCATTTGATATATGTATAATGAAATGTACATACTATGTACTATATACTGTGAGGAACGTGTATTTTAATTAATTATGTATTCAGTGTTTAGCTCTAATCTATTGTTTATACTAGTAACCTAATTTGGCTATTAATAAACTTTCTCTAATTCTGAGATTACCAATATATATATATATATATATATATATATATTATAAAAAGAGACAGAGGAACAAACTGTCAAAACAAAAACAATAACAGTGTTCAAATTATTTGTATTAGGAATACAACTGGATGCAAAAACCTCTGAACTCTTTCCCAACCAAATTTCCCTCACGACTGTACCAAATTTTCTTAGTATTCTTACCTGTACAATGGGATATCATAAGTTCGCTATCTATTCATCACAGAACTCATTCTATTCATATAAAGTCCTATTATTATTATTGTAATCTAAGTCCTTCTGCTCAATTATAATCAACTAAACATCAGTTTTTTGTACTTTGCCTGGGTATGGCAGGGAAGCCACAGTGAGGGATTTAACGTAGGCAAAGAGTTAAGAAACAAGTATACAAAAATATAAATATAAGCGTTCAATGTATGTAATTCCCTAACTTTTAGGCAAAAAATATCCCCAGACAGGTTGACATGCCATTGAAATTAATTAAAGTTTACTTGTATAAACTTGAGAAAGTATGTATATCTTTTGATTGAAATATCTATAATTTTCTTTAAAGGTTCTTTCACATACATTTAAGCCTACCCTATTTTAGATAAGTTTATATTTCTTTATTTCCCTAACTTTTGGGAAAAAATGACCCCAGACGGGTTGACATGCCATTGAAATTAATTAATATTTTTTTGTATTTTTTACTCGTATAAACTAGAGAAAGTATGTATATCTTTTGATTGAAATATCTATAATTTTCTTTAAAGGTTCTTTCACATACATTTAAGCCTACCCTATTTTAGATAAGTTTATATTTCTTTATTTCCCTAACTTTTAGGCAAAAAATGACCCCAGACGGGTTGACATGCCATTGAAATTAATTAATATTTTTTACTTGTATAAACTAGAGAAAGTATGTATATCTTTTGATTGAAATATCTATAATTTTCTTTAAAGGTTCTTTCACATATATTTAAGCCTACCCTATTTAGATAAGTTTATATTTCTTTATTTCCCTAACTTTTAGGCAAAAAATGACCCCAGACGGGTTGACATGCCATTGAAATTAATTAATATTTTTGTATTTTTTACTTGTATAAACTAGAGAAAGTATTTATATCTTTTGATTGAAATATCTATAATTTTCTTTAAAGGTTCTTTCAATATATTTAAGCCTACCCTATTTTAGATAAGTTTATATTTCTTTATTTCCCTAACTTTTAGGCAAAAAATGACCCCAGACGGGTTGACATGCCATTGAAATTAATTAATATTTTTTGTATTTTTTACTCGTATAAACTAGAGAAAATATGTATATCTTTTGATTGAAATATCTATAATTTTCTTTAAAGGTTCTTTCACATACATTTAAGCCTACCCTATTTTAGATAAGTTTATATTTCTTTATTGTAACAAAACATAGCAAAATAAAAACAAAAAGAAACATATTCTTTTTGTTAATCAAGAAGTTGCTGTTCTTGATTAATCGTTGATTACTACATAGTGTAATTAGCTATTCATTTATATTGCCTATTTTTGCTAAAACTTTCTTATGAGTTCAGTTTTTCTAGGACTATCGACACATTTCTGTTCATAATTCATCACATGCTGATTGCCCAGTATGTGGCATTTATAAATATAGCATATTTGATCCTCACTGGGTGCCCATATCTTGAAGCTTTGTGTGTGTGTGTGTGTGTGTGTGTATATATATATATATAATATATATATATATATATAATACACACACACACACACACATACCGACCCCTCCGCACGAGCAGGATGTGACACAAGGTCAATTTCTTAAGCGGAGTTTAACAGGTTTGAATTCAGAGTTTTCCTTCTCCTAGACCGGTTGCCTAACCAAGGTTAAAGAGCCCAGTCTGCCCTATTATTTACCCATAGCTGGAGGGAGAGTAGAATTAATACCTTTCCCAAGGGTATTAGCGCTAAGTGAAATGCAATTACCACGTCCAGGATTTGAACTCGGGCGACGAGTCCATTTCCTATGACTTTAACCATTACACCACGTGCTTTCTACATATATATATATATATATATTATATATTATAGGGCCAGTTTAGCTTAGTCGATAGGGTATCCGGCTGGGAACCTCAAGGTTCCTGGTTCGATACTGGCCCTCGCCAACTCAGTGAATGAGTAGCACAGGGATCTGTGCAGTAAAGTGAGGAGCTGTTGGTAGGTGTGGCGCTCTGCCTCAGATGCAAAAAACAATCTTCTCGGTCTAGCGCTAGCAAAAGGAGATAGACTCCCTCACTGTCTGGCTGATACCGACTTTAGGCCACACTGACGACTTTACTTTTTACTTATATGTATATATATATATATATAATATATATATATATATAAACTTAAATTGTATCATACTTTATTCAGTTCGATCAACTATTTAAACATCAAAAGAGGGATTGAAAGAGACAAAAAAAAAGATGAAAGAAAAAAAAAGAAGACTTAAGAGCCCTTTCAACCGGTGCATTGTCAAAAGCAGTGGAAAGGGCTCTTTAGTCTTCTTATTTTTTTATTAGGCTTTTTTCTCTGATCATTCATCTCTCGCCTTTTTTTCTCAATCTTTCTCTCTCTCCAGTCATTGATTTTCTCTCTCTCTCTCTCACTCTCTCTCTGGTCATCTGTCAGTCTAACTCTGTTTATATATCTACCTCTCTCTTTCTGTTTATGTATTCTTTATTTTTCTCTCTCTCATTCAGGTCATCAACCTGTCTATCTTTCTCTACATCAGTTTGGTCACCCATTTTTCTGTTTTCATTCAATTTCTCCTTCTGCCTTGTTATCTCTCTCTCTCTCTTGCATTTTGGTCAACTATCTGTGCCTCTCTCTCTCTCTCTCTCTCTGCTCATCTGTCAGCCTCATTCTGGTTAAATGTCTACCTATCTCTCTCTTTCTGTTCATGTATTCTCTTCTTCTCTCCTTCATTTTGATCAATCATCTCTCTGCCTCTGTTTCTCTCTCTCTCTCTCTCTGGTCACCTATCTGTCCCTCTTTCCTTCGGTATTCCTACCTCTCTCTTTTTGTTCATATATTCTCTTCTCCCTCCTTCATTCTTATAATCCATCTCTCTGCTTCTCTTTCTATCCCTTTCTAGTCATTCTTCTCTCTCTCTCTCTCTCCTCTCTCTCTCTCTCTGTGTTCATCTCTCTGCCTGTCTTTCTCTCTCTCTAGTCATTCATCTCATTGTCTCTCTCTATCTCCCATTCTGATTATCTCTCTGCTTCTCTTTCTCTCCCTTTCTAGTCATTCATATCTCTCTCTCTTCATCCCTCTGCCTCTCTTTCTCTCTCTCTTTAGTCATTCATCTCATTGTCTCTCTCTCTCTCTCCCCGCATTCTGATTATCTCTCTGCCTCTCTTCTCTCTCTCTCCATCTCTCTCCATCACTCTAGTCATTATCTATCAATCTCTCTTATCATCTACGTCACTTCCATGTGTGAGAACCTCATGTTGGCTCATTTTCCAAATGACTCACAGCTTAGATCATCTATTTTTTTCATTCTTTCTTTCTTTCTTTCTGGTCAGACAATCAACATTTGAAATAATCTGTTTGCTGGTCAGTTCTGGTAATTGACCAGAAAGAAATCAGACAAATTGGCAAGGGTTGAAATGTGAATATGAGCTGGACACACAGTGATCTTAGCCACCACCCCCAACGCCATCCTATCCACCCACCCACCCTTCTCTTTTACCAATTTCTAAAAACACCCTCCCCCCCCTTTCGGTTTGCGCCTGAGGAAATTGAATCTTTAGATAAGAGCATGAAAGAGCAGCTGGTATCATTGCCCAGGAAAAGTTTGAAGCTTATCTGATGTGGGACCAGTGGTCAAAAGCTTGCTGAGATAACTATGTCCCAAATGGGGACAGTGGTCAGTTAACAGAATATGTGTGGCTGAATAACCCTTTAGGAACCAAAAGGACAAAATTCTTACTTTATTTTTTGTTTTGTTTTATTTAATGTATGTATTCACAAACCCCTCCTCACGAGAAGGATGTGACACAAGGTCAATTTTTAAGCAGAGTTTAACAGGTTTGAATTTAGAGTTTTCCTTCTCTTAAACTGGTTACCTAGCCATGGTTAAAGAACCCAGTCTGCCTTGCTATTTACGCATAAATGGAGGGAAAGAAGTTGGATGCATACTTTTCCTAAGGGTTTTAGAGACTGGGGTGCTGATAGAAAGACCCTCATCAAAATATATAGAACTTTAATAAGATCAAAACTTGATTATGGCTGCTTCATATCCGCGCCAATTACTATCAAGCAAGAAACCTGAGAGACCTCTTTAAGAATACAAACCCTGAAAACATTTTAAATTTTATTAAAAAAAGCAACCTTTTCAACAAAATATAACAGAACATAACCAATTATCTCCATAGAACCACTACTTTAAAGTCTGAAATCCTAAATAACCTTTTTGGCATTAAATGACCCACAGAGGTTGATATGCCGTTAAATAAAACTCAAACTAAGGGTTTTAGAGCTATGTGAAATGCAAACAACCATGACCATTTCCTACAACTTTAACCATTACACCATGCATGTCCATTGTACTCATAGATATCTTATTATAATGGAGATTGTGTGTCTTTCTTTCTGTAACCGAAACTATATTACTACTCAAGTCACAATTTCCCTTAGTTATTTAATTCACATTTTCCATGATTTTATTTTTATTTAAACCTCAATTATTAAAAACATTGTTCTATTAATACTGTTAGTCATGTCTACATACTAATAACATGCTATTGCATTTATATATACAACAAAATAGCGGTTTACAGTGTGAACGGGATGCCTAATTTGCATATTGATATTGAAAAATCGATTTTAATAAATATGGGCTTAGTATTTTTGATTTCTAATTATCTGGTTTTATCTTAATGAATATGAGCAAAAATGTCTTTAATATATCCTAAAAGAAATCCATTAACAAGAAGGAATAACTGTCATTTTATTCTTTAATTCCTAATTTAACTAGATAGTTAAATTAGGAAAATTTAGCAATGAAAGACGGGAGTGATAGAATAGTAAATTTTATTTGTTCTATTTTTCGATTATACCTCCCTCTGTTTCAAATCTTTTCAACTGCATTCTTATTTAGTTTCATTAGTCTTTCTAATTTAATATAATATTTTATTACATTAGAATTTAAATACTTGCACCCAGAGGGTGCACATATTAGCTAGTATGAAGTTAAAAAGTATTAAAAATGACACCACCTCTGTTGATACCAACATTTCAAAAGTCAGAGAGAATTTAACCAATGATGCAACAAAGAATTTAAAATTCTATTATGAACAGATAAAATATGACATAAGGTCATTTTTTTTCAGAGTAAAATTGGTTTGAATCCAGAGTTTCCCTTGTCCTAGACGAGTTTCTTAACCAAGGCTGTCAGTTACCAAGCGCCATTAACTTCATGTCCTCGCTACCCTAACTAAGATATATATCTAGAGGAATAAATAGCAACAATAAATTCAAAGACTGGAAGAAACTATTGAATAAAAGAAATGAAATTATGTTTAAATGTAATCATTAAACTGGTTGCCATACCAAGGTTAAAGAGCACAGTCTGCCCAACCATTTACCCATAGCTGGAGGGAGAATAATTTTGTTTATACCTTTCCCAAGGGTATTAGTGCTATGCGAAATGCACACAACCTTATTCAGGATTTGAACTCTGGTTTCTGTGTCCATTTCCTATGGACACAGCATGAGTTAATAGTTCCTATTTAATCATTAAACCATGAACACTTCCATCTTCTTGCTTAGGATCTATTTACTAGATTCAAAATAGATCAGCTCTCATCAAAGATCCTCTGAGGTTTTAACTCATATATGCTTAGCATAACTGTTATCATTGTAGAAAATGTTATTGTTAACCTGAGTTCTAATCCAGGACAAGGATATTTGGGTTTCCCTTTGGAAAGGCATGAATCCAGCTGTTTTCTCCTTACAGCTAAATGTAAATAGTTGGGTAGACTGGGTTTTGGGTCCTGGGTTAGGCCAGAAGTCTAGGAGAAGTAAAACTCTGAATTCAAAACACCTTTACTCTGCTTAAACATTGACTTTGTGTCACATCCTGCACGTGACAGAGTTGGCATTAAATAACCCACAATAGTTGATATGCCATTAACACCAACCAACCATCCAACCAACCAACCAAAATTTCATGTCCCTTTTCCGAAAATTCTTCTCAGAATCTGAGTCGTTCAAATTCTCTGTGTCCTTCGGATGGCCTTTCAAATCTTTGTCACTGTCTATATTAAATGAAATTCTCATTGCCGACTTTGGGTGTGGCTCAGCCCCAGAAACCCGTCGTTCTATCTTCTGGACCAGAGCAGAAGCTCGGTCAAGAGCACTGGATGTCTGGGATACAGAGCGACCCCCTGTCAACGGAACTGAAATCCAGCCAGGTCTCAGTGGGTCCTTTTTGTGGGAATGCAGAAGACATGATGAATGGAGAGTTAGGGACTGTCTTTGGTTGGGACGAAATGTGTGGGTTGTTTGAAAAATGTATTTTTTCTCAAATCAATGTCGTCTGCCTCGCATATGCATATAATACTAGTGGTTTTATCTTGTTTTTATTTTATTATTCATAACTTTTCAGCCTTTGTACCTTCTGGCCTTCTTTAGATGTCTGTCATAATTGTTAACCTCAGAATTTTGAATTGGGCCCTTTATTCAATTCATGGATTTAGATTGTTCTTATTCCACTGTTCATGCTTAGAAAATATCTCATTGGGGACACTGTTTATGGGCTTCTCCAGAATATTTAAAAAAATTTTATCCCATAAATGAATATCATAAAAGTTATAGATTATGGACTGCCTGTTTTCAAGAGCTTGGCAATGGCACTACAGTTTCTTCATTTATCATGGGTGGTAGGTGGAAAAATTGTGCCGATCCCATCGACATTCACCCTCAAGGGGGGCCTCAGGCACTGGGCAATAAACCCAGCCCTGCCCCTTTAAATCAAGGGGGCAGGTATTTCCTGGAGGGATAGCCCCCTGGGATCGACGCTATTGATTTACTTTACCGATCCAGCGGCTGAAGCTCACTGGATCCCCGGCTGAGCCGGGTATGCAAGGTAAGTATATAGATATAAGGGTTGAGTTAATAATTCTAAGTGACAATCATCTGTAGGATGCAGGTTCAATCTTGACTACGGCAAAAATAGCATAGAATACTTAACACAGCTTAACATTTTTGCCCGGTTTTATGGTTAACGGAATGAGTACAATGTAACCCAATGGATTAAATAATAATATCTAAATATTTGGTTCATACTGTGAAACCGGTTGTAGAAGATTCCCAAGTTTGACAAGAAACATCTGAAGAAGTTCTGGAGGCACATTAGCTAAAACATTGTGTATGTAACAATAAAGATGAGGATAACAGTCTGAAAAGACTAAATAATATAAATTTATTACAATATATTAAAATTTTAAGGCAATACAATGCGTATAAAAACTAAAAACGAATGAAATGGGCGAATAACTGCAATTTCTCATTTTTTTTTCTAATATTTTTTTTTCTAAATTTTTTTTTTCTAAATATTTTTTTTTCTTTTTTTTTTTTTTCTAAATATTTTTTGAAATATTTAGAAAAATTTTTTTTTTAAATTTAAAAAAAGAAAAATTGCAGTTATTCGCCCATTTCATTCATAACATAAAGAAGGGAGAAGGGAGGAGAAAGGAGAAGAAGAGGGAAAAAAAAGAAGAAATTAAAAAGAAAGTATCACCACGCAAAAAAAAAAAAAAAACTTAAGCACGTCCATTTCTGATTTTCGTCTCTGATGATAAATCATCTTTGAAATTGATAAGACAAAAAAAAAACATCTTTTTTGTTTTTAGTTTTTATACGCATTGTATTGCCTTCAAATTTTAATATATTGTAACATACTTAACAATGCTTCAAGCAAATTACCAATTACTTTTATAAATTTATTAGTTTATCTATGCTGACAATCTCACTTGTCTGCTTCTTCAACTGAATCAGAATATATGACCCGAGTTTGAATTCAAAACCTCCAGGTAATTACTGGATATACTTGCGGATAGGTTGCACTTTTTTTAACCAAAAATTCCTCTAAAATCAATGTTCATTTGACATAACTATAAAACACCACTACTTTAATTTTTATTTATTATTTTATAAATTGCAACAACCTGTGATTGCAATGATGTGAAATGTGTACAATATACATTTGAAAGCTTTCAAAGCCTTTCATATACACAAAATATATATATATATCAAGAATTCCTACTTTTTTCTAAAGTCTTGTATACTGTTTGTAACTGTTGTGCCAGTTTCTTATGTCAGTTTTATTCTGTATAAACTGCATACATGTTCCTTTACCTTAATGTTTATGACATATATTTTGTCATTTAGATTTTGTAAGAAATAAGTTATTAATTGCTCCTAATTATACCATCTTACCCTCCCACCTCTTTTTGCCTACCCCTCCCTGGTTTTGCCCCACTAACCCCCAAGGGACAATACTGCCAACTTTCGGAACCACTGAATTAGACTATTTATTGTGAGACTCCTTAAATTGCTTAAACTGTTTGATTTGGAACAAATGCACAAGGCTTATGGTCAAGTAATGTTGAAAGCCCCAGTTACCGCTAGGTCACTGAAGTTAAGCAGTGATGAGCCTGTTCAATACTTAGATGGGTGACCATTTAAGCAACAATAGATTCTGTAAGCAATCTAATATCAAAATGCTTCCCACTAGATTACCAAAGTCTAAACATGTTTAGATAGGTGACCTATATAAGCTTCAGCAGGTAATGTAAGAAACTGAAAAAATTTCTTTGACATTAAATGACCGAAAAAGATTTGATATGACGAAAAACAAAACAACCAGCCTAAAATAATAGAGGTTTATGGTAAAGTCATGTTGAAAACACCAGTTCCTACTGAATCAGCTTGTTCAATGAGTGATCATTTAAGCCAGGGGTTCCCAACCTTTTTCAGGTCATGACCCACTTTGAAACCAGAATTTTTTGTGGCCCATGAAATTATTATGATAGAAAAAATATTTCCATTTTACATAAGATATTTATTCAATCAAGGTACAACCATATTGATATAAAACATAATATAGGGGCGTATCAGGGGCGTAAATCTCTCCCCACTCTCCCCTGCCGTGAATTAGTTGACATCTTTCTTTCTAGAAAATATAAATTTCCCACATATGATTGGATTTTGTATATAAAAAGTATGCTCTGAAATCATAGAATTATAATATTTCTTGGCCCACCTGAAATTTGCTGTGCCCATTTTGGCCATGTAGCCATAGGTTGGAAACCACTGATTTAACTCTTAACATCCTATACCACCTCATTCCTAGACAAAACTGTTTGCATTTCACATAGCGCTAGTACCCTTGGGAAAGGTATGAATCCAATTATACTCCCTCCAGCTATGGGTAAATAGTAGGGCAGACTGGGCTCTTTAACCTTG
Organism: Doryteuthis pealeii; assembly: GCA_023376005.1. Classification (NCBI taxonomy): domain Eukaryota; kingdom Metazoa; phylum Mollusca; class Cephalopoda; order Myopsida; family Loliginidae; genus Doryteuthis; species Doryteuthis pealeii. The sequence goes on along the minus strand of CM042161.1, from coordinate 60,333,860 downwards.
GTAAGGCAACCTATCTAGGAGAAGGAAAACTCTGAATTCAAACCTGTTAAACTCCGCTTAGGAAATTGACCTTGTGTCACATCCTGCTCGTGTGGAGGGGTTGTTAAATATATATACCACCTCATTCCACCCGGCTGGAAGTCACATTCATTTTCCTAATCTATCCCAAATGATAGCCTTTGTTTAAATGTAATATTAAACATATTTTGAAGTCTTTGATTTAAGGGAAATAACAGGTAACTTTAAATGAAAGGGCCATTTTTTTGATAAATGGTTATAGGAATTGGGCTCTGGACTTAGAAAATTCTCAACAGGATGTCAAGAGTTAAGCAACAGCAGTTACTGTAAAAAATATATCAAACTAACCTTATTCAGCATTGAATGATCAAAAAGGGTTGATGTGTTGTAAAACAAAACAACCAACAATTTCTACCCATTCTGTTGATGGCTTTAACTTGGCTTCTAATCTGGTGCAATTCTTTTGGACAGGACTTATCTTGAGAGGAAAATGAAAAAACAAATTAAATATTGATGTCTGTTGAGATGTTCAAGAAACTTTGCTTTTATATTTGGTTGTATTTCACTTTCAGTCACAAGACTAATAGTATTTTCATATTTTTTTTCATTCAATCTTTTTTAAAGTGGGGAAAAAAATATGGGATTTTTCAATTATTGAAATAATTAAAAGTAAAGTTATCTCTTTAGATTTTTATTTCTACTGATAATATTAGTGAGAAAGCAAAACTTTAAACTAATTCAAGTTTTATAGAATTTCATTCTTTCTTCCTTCCTTCTTTCTTTCCTCTGATCTGTCTTTTCTTCTAACTTTCCTTCATTCTTATTTTCATTGTTTTTTGCTTTGGAAGAATTGTTTTTCTTCTAATTTTCTTTCTTTCTTTTTCATCATCAAAATTTCTCATTTATTTTTTATTTTTTATAGTTTCTTTTTTTTTTTTTTTAAGAATTGTTTTCTTCTAATTTTTTCTTTCTTTTTCATCTTCAAATTTCTCATTTCTTTTTATTTTTATAGTTCCTTTTTTTTTTTTTTTTTGAAGAATTGTTTTCTTTCTAATTTTCTTTCTTTCTCTTTTATCTTCAAATTTCTCTTTTATTTTTTATTTTTATAGTTCCTTTTTATTTTTATTTTTTTGAAGAATTGTTTTCTTTCTAATTAATTGATTGATTCTTTCTTTCTTTTTCTCTCACACAAACAAAAAAAACAAAAAAAGAACTTTGCTCAGTATGTATTTCTATGATAATTTTGGTTTGTTTTGTTCTTTGTTGATTATTAAACTCATCATATCAAACCCCTGTATTTGTCATCTTTCTATCCCAAGTAGCATCTTCATTCTGATAATGTATTCCCACCTGTAAAGACAGCTCTTCTACAGGAAACTTGGAGTTGTACCCTGGAAAACTGAATCTCTGATTCCAGGCAAAATATAAATGTAATTTGTGTCCAAGATCATCAGCCGGGACAAACTCGTGGACCTTTTTTGTAAAACTTGTCAGCCTTCATGGAATTTTGAACTGAATCCTTCATTTAATCCTTTGGGTTCTATCAAGTACAAATATTAATCAATCAGTCAATATTGTCAGAAATTAGTATGTAATAACATGAAGATTTCATTTTAAAAACTAAAATGTTTCCTCATATAACAGAAATCTGAAAAGAAATTTAACAATAATCTTGCATTATTTAGATTTTTCAGACTGTTGTCCTCATCTTTATTATTATATACACATTTCAGATAATGTACCCTCTGGCCCTCTTCAGGTGTTTTTTTGTTGAACTCATTGACCTTTTTGTAAAACTTGTGAGTTCTACATTTAATCCTTTAGGGTTCTCATTCCATTTAGTACAAGTGTTAAGCTATGTTCAGTATTCTATGTTATTTTCGCTTGTAAAAATTAATAAGCTGCATCTAAAAAATTCAGACAGAGAATAATCTTTTCAATTAAAATTTGCAAGGTTTGAAAAATACATCTATGAATGAATTTTATCCTAGAACATTTTGTGCTGTGGATCAAACCCCTTAATTATATTTTCTTTCCAGCAATAACCCTGTACTTTTTTAAGTCCAGTCTGAATAAATATCTTGACATGGATTTCTATTTTGTATGTACTTACCAACCCCTCCACATTAGATCTCCCTCTCCTCTCTCTCTCTCTCTCTCTCTCTCTCTCTCTCTCTCTCATTTGTTATTTAACTCTTTCTTCCTCTCCTGATCTTTCCTAAATAGAAGCATCAATATCATCATGGACCACAATTAACTATGAAAGGCAATTAGAATGTTTCACTCTATCCTAAATAGAAGCATCAATATCATCATGGACCACTATTTCCCTCTATCCTAAATAGAAGCATCAATATCATCATGGACCACTATTAACTATGAAAGGCAATTAGAATGTTCACTCTATCCTAAATAGCATCAATATCATCATGGACCACTATTTCACTCTATCCTAAATAGAAGCATCAATCATCATGGACCACTGTTAACTATCAATTAGAATGTTTCACTCTATCCTAAATAGAAGCATCAATATCATCATGGACCACTGTTAACTATGAAAGGCAATTAGAATGTTTCACTCTATCCTTAATAGAAACATCAATATCATCATGGACCACTATTAACTATGAAAGGCAATTAGAATGTTTCACTCTATCCTAAATAGAAGCATCAATATCATCATGGACCACTATTTCCCTCTATCCTAAATAGAAGCATCAATATCATCATGGACCACTGTTAACTATAAAAGGCAATTAGAATGTTTCACTTTATCCTAAATAGAAGCATCAATATCATCATGGACACTATTAACTATGAAAGGCAATTAGAATGTTTCACTCTATCCTAAATAGAAGCATCAATATCATCATGGACCACTATTTCACTCTATCCTAAATGAAGCATCAATATCATCATGGACCACTGTTAACTATGAAAGGCAATTAGAATGTTTCACTCTATCCTAAATAGAAGCATCAATATCATCATGGACCACTGTTAACTATGAAAGGCAATTAGAATGTTTCACTCTATCCTAAATAGAAGCATCAATATCATCATGGACCACTATTAACTATGAAAAGGCAATTAGAATGTTTCACTCTATCCTAAATAGAAGCATTAATATCATCATGGACCACTGTTAACTATGAAATGCAATTAGAATGTTTCACTCTATCCTAAATAGAAGCATCAATATCACCATGGACCACTATTTCACTCTATCCTAAGTAGAAGCATCAATATCATCATGGACCACTATTTCACTCTATCCTAAATAGAAGCATCAATATCATCATGGACCACTATTAACTATGAAAGGCAATTAGAATGTTTCACTCTGTTTTAAATAGAAGCATCAATATCATCATGGATTTCTGTTACAACAGGAACCTGATGGTTTCCCAGGTCACCTAGTATATATATATATATATATATATATATATGCACATATACATGCACTCTAGTTGATGGCAAACTAGCTGACTAAGCTAATCTACCATTTAGCTCTGACCACAGAGCATCCTATCATAATCTTTTTCCAGTTGTACCCCACAATCTCACCATCAGATCAGGTCCTGTGTCTCTTTGGCTTCGAACTTATTCCCAAGTGGACAATTTTGTTGAAGTAGCCTTACTGCACCATTCCTCACCCAGCACTTCAATCAACCCCCATCTGGTCCTAGAAGGGGTGAGGGGGGCATGATGTGGGTAAGGGGCACCTGGCATAATAGATAATAGACCTGCTTGCTGCATCCCTGGTAACTAATTCATTTGTGACTGGTGCCTCATCAGGTCTTATCTACTGGGGAATTTTCCCCAAAGTGTTTGGCTTGCTCCGGCCCGATTTTTCATTCTCCATTGGAATCGACGGAGGGGTCTGGGGGAGTGGGAACTTGGAAGAGGTCATCCACATGTCGACCCAAAGATCATTCCGCTGCTGACCAACCAAGATCAAGATGTCCGTTTTTCTAAAATGTAGATTACTTTTGGTTGTTGTTGTGGTTGCTGTTGTTGTGGTGTGCAGTTGTCCAGGAGGGCTTTAAATACAGTCAGCATAAATTGATTGATAATTAATGGTCAGTAATTTTGTTTAAAAGTGGGGGTAGGGGTGGGGGGTGAGTGTGCTTTTCGTGGTGGCAGTGGTGGTGGCGGCAGTGCTGCTGCTTTTCATCATGGTGGTGGTGGTTCTTTATTGTTTTTCTTTCTTTCTTTCTTCTTTCGCTTCATTCCAGCTTCCATCTTTCTTTCCTTATTCTCTCTTTTTTGATTTAAAAAAAAAACAAAACTTTCTAACTCAATTCTATATTTTTGTTCAGGGCACCTCATGTGGTGTAAGGGTTAATAAGCTAGATTAGCAAACCATTGTTAGTGAGTTCAATTCTCACTGGTTGCCCCATACTTCTGGCCTTGTGCCACATCTAAGCTACACTTAGAAAGTAACTATACAATTTTAAAGGTAAAGTAGGGAAGTGACCTATTGTTGATATCAGCTGAACAGTGAGGGAATCTATCTTCTTTTTGCTAGCACTAGACCAGGGAGATTGTTTTTTCTTTTAAGTCTAACTGATATTCATTTCATTTTTCTTAAAAAGACTTCTTCAATTATCTTTTACATCATTTAAACTTCAATTTTTCTATTTTTTAATCTTATAATTATACATTTTTCTTCTGTTTTTTTTTCTTCAAGTCTCTCTGATATTCATTGTTTTAATTTTTCTAAGTAATGTTGGTAGTAAAATCAGCAGAGTGGCCTATAATTGATACTAGCTGAACAGTGAGGGAGTCTATCCTCTTTTCACTAGTGCTAGACCATGTAGATTGTTTTTTCTTTTAAGTCTCTCTCTGATATTCATCTAATTTAATCATACATTTTTCCTTTTCTTCTTTTATTTTTTTAATCTCTCTTTATTCCTCATTTCATTTATCTTAAAAAGATTTCTTCAAATGTATCTTTTTCTTCATTTAAACTTCCACCTTTCTTTCCTTTTTCTTCATTTACTTCTCTCATTTTATTCGGTGGAGTTTATTGTCAGCTGAACAGCAACAGTCTATCCTCTTTTCACCAGCGCTAGACAAGGAGATTGTTTTTGCTGGGGTGGAGTGTCACACCTACTGTCAGCTTCCAGATACTTTAACGCACAGATCAGATTATTTAAGCTGTGCTACTCGTGTGCTGAGTTGGCGAGGACGGGTATCAAACCTGGAACCTTGTAGACTTTTTCAAATATAAGTAAAGTCGACATCAGCCAGACAGCGAGGGAGTCTATCCCCTTTTCAATAGCGCTAGACCAAGGAGATTGTTTTTTAGCATCTGAGGTGAAGCGCCACACCCACCATCAGCTCCTTACTTTGCACAGATCCCTGTGATACTCATACGCTGAGTTGGTGAGGACTGGTATCGAACTAGGAACCTTGTGGTTTCTAGTCAAACGCTCTACCGACTGAGCTAAACTCAATATCTGTTGTTATTAGGTATTTACCCAACCCTTCTGCTATAGGTAGGATAGGACACAAGGTCATTTTTTAAATGGAGTGCACCCGGTTGGAATTTAGAATTTTTCCTTCTTTTGAATGGTTGCCATTTCAAAGCTTAAAATCTCAGTCTGCCCTGATATTTAAAGGGGTAGAATAGTAGGATTCATACTGTTCCCAAATGTGTGAAATGCAAACAGGTGAAGAATAATTAAAGTCCAATTACCGTCGAACTGGGAAGACAAGGCAGCAAACGGTTGTAACTCAATACAATCCCGAAAGCTACAAAGTCCACTGCAAAATGACAGAGTATATATAAGACTCCACAATGTCATTCAAATCAAGCAGTCAAAGCAGAACTCAAGGAATGGAATCACCTAAATCACCCAGATTGATGGATGGATCATTCTTGATTCCTATTTATATCAGCTGTCTTGGACACTGCTGGAGTTGTTCTTAGCTGCTGTTATTCAAACCAATAGTAGGCTAACTGACCTCAATATCCAGAATTTGAACTTTGTTTTCTGGCTCCATAACAAAGAATACTTAACATAACATAACACCTGTACAAGGGCATGGTTAATGAAATGAGAACAGTCTCCCCATTGGATTGAATAAAGGATTAAGTCTAAAATTCTTTGAAGGCACTTAAGTTTGATGCGAAAGTTCCAAAGTTCAACAAGGGTAGGAGGGCACATCAGCTAAAATGTTTTGTATATTATAATTTTTGTTTTAGTCAAATAGTAGTAACATAATGAGCATCAGTAAAAATTCAAAATAATATTACATATGTAATTTATTTTTAGTATATTTTAAACAATTAAATTCTGCTAAAAATGGCTAAGTGAAGATTTAGGATGCACTCAAAATTTTAGAACAATTTTAGAACATTTTTAAAAATTTCTTCTTAAAAATCAATAACAAAAAACATTAAATACATTATATACAGAAAAATTACTAACTTGTTCATAGTTATTTAAATATAATATAATTTTTTTGTTCCAAATATGCAGTTCGTAAAACTTGTTTACCTTGAGTAGGGAAAGCTTTTGTAGGAAAGAAGTTTAGCATGATATACCTGCATCTATGGGAGGTCATAAGGGACAATTCATTAATCCTGTTTGATAAACAAAAAATTACCAAACATCGAGAATTATCTAATTTTATCCTCATTGTGCTGTTATTTTTCTTATGATGAGGACAACAATGCATAAAATCCAATAATACAAATTATCAAGGCACATCTCAAAAATTCAGACAAATCTATTCTATCTATACATATATAAAGGCAGTTGTATGTATCTGTATATCCGGAGGAAACTTTGAAAATAAAACAATTAACCACAAAGTAAATATATATATACACATTAAATATCACCAGAGCTTGGTTTTTGAGCAAAAATAATAAAGACTTAATTTATATTTGAGAAGATATTTAAAAATTCAAATTTGAAAAATAACAGAAGGGAAAGCATGTTATTTTGTTTATCTTTTTTTTTTGTATGTTTTTTTGTTTTTTTCGCTTTGAAATATAATATTGATTGATTGAATTAATTGCATCATTTATATCTTCTTTTTTTTTTAAATTGTAAATCATTGAATGGAAATTTCTTACTATATTGTTATATATTTCCGTGGAGATTTTTGTGGGGCAACCAGCGAGGATCTCATTGGTGATAAGTAATAATGGATCTGCGAGACTAACTTTTTAAAAATCTCGCCTCTACCCAGGCGATGCCGGGTAGCCACTTCTAGTATTAAATAAAGGGTTTGGTTTGAAGTTCCATGAAGGGTCCCGATTACAACATGAAAGATCCAAGTTCATTAAGTTTCCAGAGTTTGCCAAAAATACATCAACCAAAATGTTGTGTATATAACCATAAAGATGAGGACAATAGTCTGAAAAATCTAAATAGTACAGAAGACAATTTTGAAGAAAATTGATGGTTCATTCATTGTTCTGTTTTCACCACAAGTGCCCCCCTTTGTTCTTTGAAATAAGTTTATATGGAAACCATGGTGATGGTTTCTTTATTGTTGTTCTTTCTTTTTTTTTCTTTCCCTTTTTCTTCTCACTTATTTTTTTTTACTTTACACTCTGGGATAAAGCATTTGCCTAGGAATTACAAGGTTCTGGGTTTGATACCAATCCTCACCAATTTGCCACATGAATAGCACAGATTGATCATCATATGACACCCTTCACCAATGAGAATATCACACCACAGGTCAATCAGGGGCTCAAAGCTGTCTATCATACTTATAACTCTTATTGTATTTTTCCATGTCTCCAGAATTAAAAATTCTTAAATTTAAATATTTTACACTACCTTGCAAAATGAATAGGCTATCCCATGCTATGTAACAATAGGACAGTGTGCAAAAAAGAAAAAAACTGCACAAAAAAATTTAAATACAAATTCCTAACCTCTGGACATAAAATAACCCTGGACAAGTTTGTATGCTATTTCTCTGAATTTTTGAGATTAGCCTGTTATTATCATCCTTGGCCAGGATTGAACCTGCAACCTAGAAATGATTGTCACTTAAAAATATATGAACTCAACCCTTGTTCTAAGTGACAATCATCCTATAGGTTCGATCCTAGCCAAGGGCGATAATAACATAGAATACTTAACATAGCTTAACATTTGTACCCGGTCATGTTTAACAGAATGAGAACAGTCTAAACCCATGGACTGAATAAAGGGTTTGGTTCAAAGTTCTGTGAAGGCTTCTGATTATGACATGAAAGTTGCTGAGTTTGAAGAGAAGGTTCTCCGAGTCTGACAAGAAACACCTGAAGAAGGCCAGAGGGCACATCAATCGAAAAGTTGTGTAGATAATAATAAAGTTGAGGAAAATAGTCGGAATAATCCAAATAATACAGGTTTACATGTCATTAAATGGCCGGCTTAGCTCAATCGGTAGAGCATTTGGCTTGGAACCATAAGGATCCAGGTTCAATACTGGCCCTTGCCAACTCAGTGTGTTATATACTGTATCAATTGACAGCACTGGTGTGTAGTACACTGGATTAAAAACCAACGCAGGTATACAAAAGAAAGCTGGACTTTATTTTCTTTCCTCGGTCGGCGTGGATGAAAGGAGGTGTGAGTGTGATAGCGCCGGCTTGAATGAGTGGTGAAATGAACAGTAGTTATAACAAGTCTTTTCTTCGAGAGTCGACGGGAGTCTGACTTTAGCGGCTACCAAATCTCAACTGCTGAACTCCCCGGTCTAACCATCACTTTTTCAATTTTTACCCAGCATGCTCTGGTCTATTCAAATTACACCGGAACTGTACTGCGTGACCTGCAATCCTAGATTTGTCACCAGTCAATAGGAAGTCCTTTGTCATCCTGCTATTGTTGTTTTTTCTGGACAGTTTGTTTGACCCGGTCAGCAGTAAGCCTCCAATCTTACTCACTCTTTCTCTTTATTCGATCCAGACTTCTGTCTGGAACATCCTTTGTTTCCCAATTCCCTTGTCTTTTTGAACTTCTTTTCGCACCAAAAGAATTGAAACAATAGTTAATCTGCAACAAGTGTATGAGTAGCACAGGAATCTGATGGTAGGTCTGGCGCTCCACTTTAGATGCAAAAACAATCTCCCTGGTCTAGCACTAGTGAAAAGGAGATAGACTCCCTCGCTGTATGGTTGATACCAACAATTGACCACTCAGTCGACTTTTTTTTACTTTACATGGCATTAAAATCAAACAAAGTTAGAGAAAGAGTTTAAATTGACAATTTCTAAAAATGAGGACAATAGTCCGAATAATCCAAATAATCCAAGTTTACATGCCATTAACATCAATCAAACAAAATCAGAGAAAGAGTTTAAGTTAGCAATAATAACATAGAATACTTGATACTGCTTAACACTTTGTACCCAATCATAGGAACATGGATTAAATAAAGGGTTCAGTTCAAAGATCCATGAAGGCTCTTGAGTTCGACAAGAATGTTCCCTAGTCCGACAAGAGACAACTGAAGAAGGCCGGAGGGCACATCAGTCAAAACGTTTTGTAGATAACCATAAAGATAAGGACAATAGGCTGAATAACCCAAAGGTTTACATGCCATTAAAATTAATCAAACAAAATCAGAGAAAGGGTTCAAATTGGCAATTTCTCAGTAGAATTACGAGGAAATCAAAAAAATTCTTAGACCAATAAATATTTTTATGTAGTTAGAGGCGTGGTTGTGTTTTTAGTGAAGAAGAAGAAGAAGGTCACAACATGTAAGTATCAAATGAAATAATCAAGTTTTGGTCTCCTGGAAAAATGGAGGAATTTTCATGGTTTTGATTTACTGAATTTTCTTTTTTTTTTAAAGATCGAACAAACCATTTCATTCAGTCGAATATACTTTAGGGTATATTATAAACTCTATCTAATATTATAAATGATTTTATAATAAAGATTGCAATAATATTTGCTTCACTTGGCAGGAATAATATTGAATTTCTTTTCTTTTTTCTTTTTTTTTTTTTTTCATTTATTCATTTTTTAGGGATTGCTTATCTGAATGATTTTGTTTAATAAATATATTGAAACTATATATATATATATATATATATGCGTGTGTGTGTATATATATATATATATATATATATATGTGTGTGTGTGTGTATATATATGTGTGTGTGTGTGTGTATATATGTGTGTTTGTGTATATTATATATGTGTGTGTATGTATATATATATGTGTGTGTGTATATGTACATATGTGTGCATGTGTATATGTACATATATATAATATATGTGTGTGTATATGTATATGTACATATATACATATATATGTGTGTGTGTGTATATATATGTACATATGTGTGTATATGTATATGTACATATATACATATATACATATATATGTGTGTGTGTGTGTGTATATATATGTACATATGTGTGTGTATGTATGTATATATGTACATATGTGTGTGTGTGTGTGTATATATATATATATATATATATAGTTAAGAATTAATGGCAAAATGAATGAATAAATGTATATATGTACATATATATGTGTGTGTGTGTATATATATATATATATATATATATGTACATATGTGTGTGTGTGTGTGTGTATATATATATATATGTATATATGTATATATATGTGTGTGCCTGTATATATATGTATATATGTACATATATATATATATATATATGTATTTTCTGTGTCCTTAGAAATATTGGTTTTTCTTTGTAGATTATAGCCACCAAGCGTGTATTGGGTATTATCTCCATATTTATTGACATATGCTGTTATCACCACTGATGTTATTTTTGTCTTTTTTACTGAAAACTGTCTTCACCATTATATCAATATCCATTTTTTGTTCAAACCTGTCTCACTTTCTGTTTATATAATGTTACATCATGGAGGCGCTCACGATGAAATGGTTATCATCATAGGAAACAGACTCAGTATCTAGAGTTCAAATACTGAACCAAGCTATTTGCATTTCATACAGTGCTAATACACATTTATTATTATAAAGCTATATTTTCCATTTTTTATAAGGTTTTCTATGGAATTTTGACTAACCCAGTTTGTTTTATTAATATAGATTTTTTTTAAATTAGTAAACCAGTTTGAACAAATCCTGGGAGCAACACAATACAAAAAAGCATTTGACCATTGAACTCCCATCTCACAAACCTTCCAAGTAAGATGAACAAGCCATGTTTCTATTTTGGTCTAATTTCAGTGAGTTTCTTGTTTCTATTTTGGTCTAATTTAAGTGACCTCTTGTTTCTATTTTGGTCTAATTTCAGTGACTTCTTGTTTCTATTTTGGTCTAATTTAAGTGACCTCTTGTTTCTATTTTGGTCTAATTTAAGTGACCTCTTGTTTCTATTTTGGTCTAATTTCAGTGAATGACCTCTTGTGTGATTTTGACTGTAGTCTGATGTAATCAGTTTCCTTAAATTTTTGTATTCTTCAGGATTTTTTTTATTTGGAAGATCTTGATGTTGTCTTTTGTCAGACACTGGGTAATGACAACAATTGACCTGCAAGAACTGCTTGGAGGTCATCAATGATTGATATGCTAAAAATCAATTGTATTCACTCAGAATTCAGTAATATTCACTTCTATCTTTTCTTCCCCATCAAATATCCATAATATCATTGTCTATTTTTTTTTTTTTAGCCTCATAAATATTCTTTTTTTGCGCTAAAAGAGTTAAAAATACAAGACCATCTTGTACATAATGGATTTCCTAAATAACATGATTTACTCATTTTTATGAAACCAGTCAGCATCTCAGTAAGAATTTCACCAAAGACAGAAATTTTCATTTAGACAAAAAAGGAATTGGGGGTGGGGGTAGATTTGAAATATGCTTTCTTTCTCAATTGGATATTTAAAAAAATAATCTATTAACAAAAGTGCAACAAAGATAATGTTTTTCTTTTTAACTCTTAGATGTAATATGACATTAAACAGCATCTGATGGTGAGGCTCCTGTTCTGGAGTACCCATTCATTGCCATGCAACATTTAATTCCCAATAATAGTAAAGTCAATAGAGTGACCTATTGTCAGTATCAGCTGGACTGTGAGGGAGTCAATGCCCATTACACCAGCGCTATGTAAAGTAAGTAAAGTCGTCGGGGCGGCCTAAAGTCGGTATCAGCCAGTCAGTCTATCCCCTTTTCAATAGCGCTAGACCAAGGAGATTGTTTTTAGCATCTGAGGTGAAGCACCACACCTACCATCAGCTCCTTACTTTACCACACAGATCCCTGTGCTACTCATACGCTGAGTTGGCGGGGACCAGTATCGAACTAGGAACCTTGTGGTTTCTAGCCGAACGCTCTACCGACTGAGCTATAGACCATAGATATTGTTTCTGTATCTGCGGTGGAGCACCACATCTATGATCAGCTCTCCCCTTTACATCACAAATCCATTGGAATTAGGCCTCACATTACCAAAATATTGCAAAACTTTCGACTCAACCTTGTATTTTTAAGTACCTGCTCATATTAATAGCTCCCATAATATAGATTTTTTTTTAAAGACTCTTTATATCTTTTTGTCATATAAATGTCTTCCCACTTATCTCTTGCTCTCTCTTCCAGATGGCAAATCCATCACTTATATAAGTAAAAGAAGACAGTGCCAAATAAAACAAAGTGACATTAAAAATAATAATAATAAATAATAGAAAGTCTCAAAGACCAAAAGGATTCTTTTCCCCCACCCCCCTGAAATTCACCTGCTGTGTTTACATTAGAACTGAAGAAACACTGCTGTGGGTAGTGAAGCAGACTAGTGAACAATGATTCTCAAAGAACCGTATTAACCCTCTCCCTTCCCAGAATATGAAAAACATTGTCAAATGAAAAAAAATGTATGAGGGAATAATGATTGCTTCATCGTTGTCCAAAAGTTAAATTGTTTGGTAGATATTGGTATTCGCTGTTGAAGGAACAAAGAAATCTTTGTTGTTTTTCCAGAATAGACCACCCATTTTTTTTTAAATGTACAAAAAAATATATAATACTTACATCAAATATCCAAATAAAAAAATGTACAAAAATAATTACTGTACCTGTATAGGTCGCATTTTTTTTTCAAAATTTTGGCACAAAAAATTGCTCTGCGTCTTATACATCGTAGGTGAAGTTTGAGATCTCCCATAGGCCTAAGCTAATCTCTATGATGCTCACTAACCCAGCTTACACTCAGTACTTTTACCTACTCTGTACTGGCAAATTGCTTTTATACAGCTATGTTTCTGCTTGTGTAATGCACAGCTAGACTGTTTTGAACAATATATGCTTAAATACACTAAAAACTTTTTTCCTTATCTGACCTGCTTAATGTATATGGCATCAAATACAGTAATATGTAATACTTACATCAAATATACAAATAAGAGTAAGTTTCAGCCATATGTTTTATTTTTTTAATGAACAGTTTGCTCCTAAAATTACATCTTCAACAATCTACAATTCAGTCGTTGACCATATTTATTTAGTCTTTCCTGCCCAACCACTAAGAAGGTGTTGAGTTAAATGAACTCCATCACTGAAACTTATCTTGAGGGTGGATACAAGTATGTATTTAACAACAGGATGTGATACAAGGTCAATTTTTAAGTGGAAGAAACTGTTTTGAATTCAGGGTTTTTATTCTCCTAGGCTAGTGTTTACCTAACCATGGCTAAAAAATCCAGCTTGCCCGACTATTTTACTCATACCTTGGGAGGGAATAATGGATCAAATATGGATTCTATTCAAAATTTTTCAGAATAACATTTATGTTTTCAGGTAGAAGAATGGGAACAAGATATCCCACTGGATCAAATAATGGATTCTTCAAGTTCCCTCAGAATAACATTGTATTTTTCAGGTAGAAGAATGGGAACAAGATATCCCACTGGATCAAATAATGGATTCAAAAGAATAACATTGTATGTTTTCAGGTAGAAAATCAAGATACAAATAATGGATTTGCAAAATTCCCTTGGAATAACATTTTACGTTTTCAGGTAGAGAAATGAGAACGAGATATCTCAGTGCATCAAATAATGGATTCCATGCAAAATTCCATAGGAATAACTGTATGTTTTCAGGTAGAGGAATGAAGACAAGATACCCCAGTGAATTAAATAATGGATTCTGTTCAAAATTCCTTCAGAAGAACATCAGATGTTGAAAAGTAATATTTTCTTCAAAATAGTCTCTTTGACATGTTTTCAATTCCAGTAATCATTACTCTTTGTGCTGCATTGCCATCTTGTAACCCTTGTGTTCTTTGGCCGATCATCATCTTGCCAAGATGAGTGACAAAGACATTTTCTGTGTGCACACACTTCATTATTATCAACAACTTTACACATACATCTTACTGACTCTGTACAGAGAAGCAACAGGACCATAGATGTAAATTAAAAAAGTCGTCGGGGTATCAGCCATGCAGCGATGGAGTCTATCCCTTTTCACTAGCGCTAGACCAAAGAGATTATTTTAGCGTCTGAGGTGGAGCGCCACACCTACCATCAGCTCCTTAATTTACCGCACAGATCCCTGTGCTACTCATATGCTGAGTTGGCGAGGGCGGGTATCGAACTAGGAACCTTATGGTTTCTAGCCGAACACTCTACCGACTGAGCTAACTTGATGTAAGTATTACATTTATACATACTGTATTTGACGGCATATACAACACACCCACATTTCAGCCAGTTAGATAAAGGAAAAGATAAGGGCCGGATGTAAATTAAGTCCTCTAAAATTGTCTTGTCTCAGCTAACTTATTCAAAGTTACCATCACCTTTCTAACTTTTTAGTCATTTGACTTTAACTCTTTCAATCAAAGCAAAGCTTTCTAGGTTAAATCCTACTTAATGGATATAAACTCCACGATCGTATGTCACCCTGCCAAAAGAAAAAAAATACTAAAAATCAAGGAATTAACCGAATTTAATGAAATTTTCAGGGTTGATATATTAATGAATAAACAATATGGGGCAACAGTTATTTTATTCGAAAACTCTTACATTCTTTCAGGTCAGTTAACTTTGAACCACATATCTTTGAGGCGTAACACAGATTCACAAACATACGTGGTTCAAAGTTAACTGATCTGAGAAATGTAAGAGTTTTTGAAATAAAATAACTGGTGCAGAAGAAGCTCAATTTAAACCTGATGAGAAGTGAGAGAGAGAGAAAAAAGGGTTAAATCATACTTAACAGAGATAAATTTCACTATCATATGTCACCCCACCAAAAGAAAAAAATACTAAAAATCAAGGAATTAACCGAATTTAATGAAATTTTCTGTGTTGATATATTAATGAATAAACAATATAATGCAACAGTTATTTTATTCAAAATATCTTACATTTTTTCAGGTTAGTTAATTTTGAACCATGTATCTTTGAGGTGTAACACAGATTCACAAACATACATAATATTTTATTACATTAAAACTCAAATACTTGCACCAAGTGGACACATACTTTTGCTAGTATGTTATAAGAATGGAAACAGTATATTTCAGTGGCCCAAATATAGGATAGTTACCAAATGAGACGGAGTAAAATGGGATGAACAGGTCCATGATGGAGAAACTGTCTGAGAAAAAATAGAAATAAAAATAAAAAATAAAAAATTTTAAAAAATCAAAAAATCAAAAAAAATCACGGTAACAACAATTCATCTCAGAAATCCAGACAAAATTTTTTATAAGATTTCTTTTGTCCTTCCGCTACGTTCCCAACTCTCCTTCTTTCCACCCTCTGTGAGCATCTTTTAGGTGACAGAATTATGCACTGACATGACTCTTTTATTAGAAGTGCAGATTTTGATCTCTCTCTCTCACACCCTCTCTCTCCCTATCTCACTCACTCACTCTCTCTCTCTCTCTCTCTCCTTTTTTTAAAAACTTTTCCCCTCTAAATACAAATGGAGTGTGTAATGGGATTTGTTCCACTGTATTTGATTGATGGATCTTGGAATAAGTGTTGGAATGTTGATGTAAATAAAGTTTAAGTTGAATTCTTGGAAATTTACCATTGCAGGGGGATGACAGACTTTGGACAAAGTGTTTCACATAAATCATTAAAATGAGATTTTTCTTTTCTACTCCCTGGGTATGAGAAAGTAAAGACAATGCATTTAACCTGGATTTTGATGGCCTATATATCCGGAGAGGAGTTACGTTATATATAAGTGATTTATGTACACCCTTGGATACCAAAGAGTTGATTGTACTTACTGACTTTGTATCAATTGTGTGTATAGGGACGGGTTAGTTCAGTCGGTAGAGCATTCGGCTAGAAACCAAAGATTCTTAGTTTGATACCGGCCCTCACTAACTCAGCGTATGAGTAGCACAGGGATCTGTGCAGTTAAGTAAAAAGCTGATGCTAAAATAATCTCCTTGGTCTAGCGCTAGCAAAAAGGGGATAGACTCCCTGGCTGATAACTGACTTTAGGCCACCCAACGACTTTATGTATGTGTACAGAGATGCAGATAAGTATGTGTCCTGCATCCCTGATGCATAAAAATCTAAAAGAATGCAGTAAAATTGTATCCATTCATCCCAGTGTTTTTCTTTTTCTTCCCTCATCATTTCAAGCTAACTGTAAATACATTTCAATGGTTTCTTAGAAATGAATTACACAACATAGGTTACAGGGTAGGAGTTAGATGGCTTTAGTTGTTTCCCTAGATCATGAATAAAAACCCTACAATTTATTAAGGAACTTTAATTGGGACCCATCAAATTTCCTGGGGGACTGATTCAAAGCAAATATGTACATACCAGGATGCACTAAGTCAAAAAGCTATCAGCATCACTGTGTGTGTGTATATATATATATATATATATATATATATTTGACCCACACTCCAAATACCAAATTTCACTTCTAAGTCAACCACTGACCCTACACACCAACCCCACCCAACTTTCCCTCATCCATTCACCTTTTCACTATAAAAGCAGAATGTACAAGCACTTATGTCAATAAAGTTTTCTGAAGAAGCTTCATCCAAAATGAGGTGAAATATCAATTGAATTTATTCTGTCTGTGTTGTTATAACCACATTTTCCTCTATTCTCAACCACATTTTGTCGGATTTATTCAAATCCTTCACTCCTCATATATATATATATATATATATATATATATATAAAATTGAAATACCTGAAATCTCTCAAATGTAACTTAGGCTTTATCAAAATAGAGAAATAATCTAAGTTGATCAGAGTTTTCAACTTGACCATTCACGGATTATATAGATTCATATTTTTATCCTTTTTTTGTCAGAATTTCAGCTGGTCCATTCTCCAACCCTTCTCAGGTGATTGAAGGCATTTATTGAAAAGTTGAACGTCTTTTTTTTTTAATTCATTGATGTTAATTACAAAATAATGATGCAATTTCTTTTTTTAGGGGGGCTTGTGGTACATCTAAGCTAGATTAGCAAACTATTGTTAGTGAGTTTGATTCTCACTGGGTGCCCATACTTCTGGCCTTGTGCCACATCGAAGCTATGCTTAGTAAATAACTGGGCACCACATGTGGTGCAATGGTTAGCAAGCTAGATTAACAAACCATTGTTAGTGAGTTTGATTCTCACTGGGTGCCCCATACTTCTGGCCTTGTGCCACATCTAAGCTATGCTTAGTAAATAACTGGGCACCACATGTGGTGTAATGGTTAGCAAACTATTGTTAGTGAGTTCTGTTCTCACTAGGTGCCCATACTTCTGGCCTTGTGCCACATCTAAGCTAAGCTTAGTAAATAATTGGGCACCACATGTGGGTGTAATGGTTAGCAAACTATTGTTAGTGAGTTTTGTTCTCACTGGGTGCCCCATACTTCTGGTCTTGTACTACATCTAAGCTATGCTTAGTAAATAACTGGGCACCACGTGGTGTAATGGTTAGCAAACTATTGTTAGTGAGTTCTGTTCTCACTGGGTGCCCCATACTTCTGGTCTTGTACTACATCTAAGCTATGCTTAGTAAATAACTGGGCACCACATGTGGTGTAATGGTTAGCAAACTATTGTTAGTGAGTTCTGTTCTCACTGGGTGCCCTATACTTGTGCCGCATCTAAGCTAAGCTTAGTAAATAAATATATATGTTCTTGCCTATTTTCAAGAGGCAAGCATCAGATTAAAAAAAAAAAAAGAAGTTATTTTTTATGACCCGTTCGTTATTTTGGCTTATTTCTATAAGAAGACACACATACACCACACACGTGGACGGACAGACAGATATATGCTCAGTCTGAGACATTTATGGTTCACAGGCCATCCTTCCACGAATACCTACTTTTGATTTTGCATTTTATCAGAATTTTGATTGCATGGTTTTATTTACCTGGGTGCTTACTGGGAAATATTACACCTGGAATAAGCAATACAGATACCTGTGGGAAAATTTCTTGTTTTTTTGATGTGACTGACAAACCAGGAAAGACCTAAAAAAGAACATTTAAAAAACATATATATAATATACATATATACATATATACATATATATTTTCATATATATATATACATATATATAAACATGTAAAATCTAAGTGGAATCAATGTCAATATTATGTTAATATCGGTTATAAGTGTCTTGGATTTTTTTATCAAGGAAAATATAAACTAAATTGAAGAATTTAGTCTTGTGAGAGGAGCCGCTTGGCTGGAAAGCAGTGCCAACAAATCCAGCCCTTAGCATAAGCCTCACCACTTTACCCCCTTCCCCCCCTTCCCATTTGCGTCATAAGTTGGAGTCCTGGATTAGGATAGAGTTTTGGATTTCAAAATGTATATATATATATACCTTTCACATGTCTGCTTGAGATCATATCTGACTTTCTCAGGTGACTTGAGAATTTTTACCAAAAGTCTTTGATTCTCGTTTTGCATCTTTGTTTAAGATTAAAAGTGTTGATTAAGATTAAAAGTTTCTTTTTGAAATTTGAACACCTGCATATTTTCCAATCATCTTCAGGTGTCTTAGTTTTGGTATAATCTACCTGTGTGTGTATTCATCTCTTGGCTCACCCAAATTAAGCAAGCCCTATCGGCTAGGGCATTAGAATACACCGACTGCACCTCTGTAGAGGGATAAGATCCCTCCTCCAATGGGACCATCTGTTGGCCATGGATGGCGACCCATGATGCTTAAGGATGGAATCCTATTGGTTGATCAGTCCATGACATACAATACTCCACTTTGGCCCTTACTTAGGCTAGATAGGCAGTCAGAGAAGCCCCCCCCCAATCAAATCAATCAGTTGGTTATGTCAAGCCCTAGCACCTATATGATTGTCCCAACCCTTTTGCCCTTATGGTAAGCCCCAACCCTTTTTAGCAGAAGGTGGTGGCTGAGAGTCTTAGTGTTCTGGTTATGATGTTAAACTCAATCTGATGATGAGGTTCCAGTTCTAGAGCTCTGGGGAATGTGGAGCAGCCTGTCATCAACATTTCTCCCAAGTTTACTCTGACCCGGAGTGGTAGTACCAGTTAGGTCCCATCTATAAGTTAAATAGAACAAAATGAGTTCTAAAAAAATGTCTTTGGCATAAAATAGCCCAACAAGGGTTGATTGCCTTAAAATCTAATCAACAAACTAACCAAAAAACAAATTAAACAGTATGAGCCTGTTCAATACTTAATTGGGTGACCACTTAAGCAACCACAGTTACAGTAAGCAGCCTGGGTCCTTTGTCAAAAATGACTTGATTCGACATTAAATCACTTGAAAGATAACATGACATAAAAAAAACAACCAACTTATCTATTGGTGCACATTTATATAATCATGTCTATGTCTCTTTCTATCTGTCTATCTATCTAGTTGTTGTTGTTTTTTTGGCATTGGAGTGGCCTTTTTATTTTTTTTATTTTTTTTGAATACTTGAAATGAGTCCGATAATTCCTCCATTCCATTTCTTTATTCATTTCTGAGTTCCTCTTTCTTCCTGTTTCTTCATGTTCAAATGGGTTAATTTCTTTGATTAATTGTAAAGGAAAATCATTTAATAAATAAGGTGAAATTTGCTTAAGAAGTTGGCAATAGGAAGCACTCTTTATTATAGGAATGTATTGGAAAGGATTTTAATATATGAATGCATTTATGAAGGTCATTCAATAAATAAGGTGAATTTTGAATCAAGAGTTAACAATAGGAAATACCATTTACTATAGGAATGTATTGGAAAGGGTTTTATTTATTTTTAATAAAGATAACTTATATATATTTACCAACCCCTCTGCACGAGCAGGATATGACACAAGGTCAATTTCTTAAGCGGAGTTTAACAGGTTTGAATTCAGAGTTTTCCTTCTCCCAGACTGGTTACCTAGCCATGGTTAAAGAACCCAGTCTGCCCTGCTATTTACCCATAGCTGGAGGGAGAGTAGGATTCATACCTTTCCCAAAGGTATTAGTGCTAAGTGAAATGCAATCACCATGTCCAGGATTTGAACTCGGGGCGACAGGTCCATTTCCCATGACTTTAACCATTACACCGCGTGCTTCCTATAAAGATAACTTATAATCTTTTCTTGTTTTTGAATTAGATTAGATTTCATATATGGACATCTTTTAGAAAAGATTTCCATCTATGTTTAGACAACACTTTGTCACGTTTTCCATGATTTTATTTTTTAATTAAACCTCAACTATTAATAAAATTGTCTTACATTCTTGATACGATTGGCCTTATCTACATAATAATAACATGCAATTGTATTTATATATACAACAGAATAGCAGTTTACAGTGTGAACAGGAAGGCTAATTTGTATATTGATCTTTAAAATTTGATTTTAATAAATATGCGCTTGGTATTATTGATTTCTAATTGTTTGGTTTTATTCAATAAATGTGTGCAAAATCTCTTCAATAAATCTTAAAAAGAAATCCATTAACAAGAAGAAATAATGGTAATTTTATTCTTTACTTCTTATTTTAACTAAATAGTTAAATTAGGAACATTTAGCAATGAAAGATGTAAGTGATGGAAAATGATGGAAGTGTTAGTTTCAAAGTTGTTCTATTTTTCAAATCATTTTATTTGCATTCTTATTTAGCTTCATTAGTCTTTCTAATTTAATATATTTCATTACATTAAAACTTAAATACTTGCATCCAGAGGGTGCATATTTTTGCTTGTTCAATAAATTATGAGTCCAGGTAAAAAAAAATGACTCTTTGAAAAGGATCAAAATTTTTTTTCTTTTCTTTTTTTTTTTTTTTTTTTTTTCTCCCCACATCCTAAAAACCTTCAGCTTTGTGATTTACAGAACGAGAAAAGAAAAAAAAATAACCGATAGATTAAAAACAGGGCCTAATTTCTCTTTGGAAAAATTCAGCTTAATTCTATAAATATGGCATTTTCCTAAATACAGGAATGTCTTTTTTGGTTCCAATAATGTTGGCGGGAAACCATTAATAGTCTGCTAATTAGGATACACTTTGTTTGTCAAAGATCTTGATGTAGATTCACGTTTATAAAAATGCACACGGGTGTGTCTCTTCCAACTATTTTAGGATAACACTCTCTCTTTAAGTCATCCCAAAACATAGAACAGAGAGATTCTATTTCTTGCCCCGCCCCTGTTATCTGTGCTATAAGCCACATCCCTGACAGAGAAAGTCAAAAAACTTGTCTCTAAATGGATAATGGTTTCCTTCCTGATTTTTCATCATATAAGGAATTGGATTAATCCTTCTTTTTTTTTCTTTTTTTTTCTTTTTGCAATTTCAAAAATTGTCAGATAGAATTATCTCTCTCTCCAAGTCTCTGAAAACACCCTCTCTCTCTCTCTCTCTCTCTCAACACACATTTTCTCTCTCTCTCTCTCTCAAAACACTCATTCACTCTCGTTCTCTCTTTCTCAAAACACACTCTCTCTCTCTCTCTCTCTCTGTCTATCAAAATACTCACTCTCTCTCTCTCTCTCTCTCAAAACACGCATTTCTCTCTCTCTCTCTCTCAAAATACTCACTCTCTCTCTCAAAAACACATTTTTCTCTCTCTCTCTCTCTCTCAAAATACTCACTCTCTCTCTCTCTCTCTCAAAACACACATTTTCTCTGTCTCTCTCTCTTACTTTCTCTCTCTCTTACTTCTCTCTCTCTCTCTCTCTCACAACTCTATAAAAACACATGCATTTTTACTCTCTTTCTCTCTGTCTATCAAAATACTCACTCTCTCTCTCTCTCTCTCTCAAAACACGCATTTTCTCTCTCTCTCTCTCTCTCTCTCTCTCTCTCAAAATCTCTCTCTCTCTCTCAAAACACACATTTTCTCTCTCTCTCTGTCTCTCAAAACACACACACTCTCTCTCTCAATTCTCTCTCTTTCTCTGGCACAACTCTATAAAAACACATGCATTTTTACACACCTGCATGTTCCACTATTTATTCGGCAGTGAGTTAGGGTTGGAGTTTTCAGAAGGTGAGTGTAAGGGGCAGACGTGGGAATGAGAGCACTGAGACGAGGTTATTCATGGGAATCAAATTGTAACAAAGGAGAGACATCCTTTACCACGGAAATTGGTGTCTAAAAGAAAAATCCAGAAATAGTGATGAAGATCCAGGACAGTACATAGGAAATCTAGACTTAGAAAAATGAAAACAAAAAAAAATGAAAGAGATAAAACAATTTTTCCTCTCAATCTGCACATATAAAAAGCAAATCCCCCACACACACACATGTGTAAAGCATATACAAATATATACACATGTAATGATAGTCATATATATATATATATATATATATATATATATATATATATATATATATATATATACATATTTACAAGTTAGTGAAAGATCTACCATAATTGATTTGATTCACATGCATATTCAGAAAAGCACATATCTGTTCAGGTTTGTTTATATAGACATAGATATGTATGCATTCAGTAGTACGGCTGTATACCCTATAATTAGTATATATATATAAATATATATATATATATATATAAGGAAAAAATAATAGTATTATCTATAATATCTAATAAGTTTAGCTGAGTATCATACAAAGCCAATTGGAAGGCGTTCTTGGGTTTGGGGGAAGGTGCTATATCAATCAGACAAGTATAAAATTCTTACATGTATATATATTTATACACATAGATATATGTGAATTAATATCAATAATATAGTCTGCAATATTTATAGATAAAGATTGCTCAATATTGGTGATAGAGCATATATATCTTAAGTTAAGATAGCGTACACAGAATCAGCGATGCTAGGAGACTACCAGTTTCTTGCCTATATAATTATCAGCTCAAGTCTCTGTCTGCGCTTTTCTAAATTCGATATTTATGCTCTATCACCAATATTTAGCACTCTTTATTTGTTATATATATATATATATATATAATAATACAACACACACACACACATATATATATATTTTTTTTTTTTTTTTTGAGGATATGTGCTTAATTGAAGTCATACCTAATTTTGAAAATTAATTAGTTAATAATTAATGAATTTAGGCGGGCATATATGTTCAAATGTAAGGCTAAACAAATTGAGAAAATGTCAATCCCTGAATGTACATTTCAACCTATTAGGTCTCATTAGCAAGGTTATAAGAGACCTAATAGGTTGAAATGTACATTCAGGGATTGACATTTTCTCAATTTGTTTAGCCTTACATTTGAACATATATGCCCGCCTAAATTCATTAATTATTAACTAATTAATTTTCAAAATTAGGTATGACTTCAATTAAGCACATATCCGCCAAAAATTGTCGGCTAAAAGCCATATCAAATAAACACATTGTTTATTTACGTACTCTCATATATATATATAATTTTATATATATAATATATATATATATATGTATATATATATTGTAATATTGTAAAAATTGAAAAAACACAAAATTATAAGTTTTATAATAATAATAATGAAATTTATTGTGTACAGTGCTCAGGTGCTCTACAAATCATCAAAGTCTCATGTCTAGTACATAGAATAATGTATTATTGCCAGGAACATGAATACTGTACAGTAATAATATACATGTATGTCTGCACATGGGGATATCAGGTATAGTGTTGTCAGATTACAGGAAGCATGGAGGCTTTGAAAGATGCAGTGTTTCAGCAGTGTTACACTGCTTGCACAAGTGCACAATTAGAAGACCCATCTATGGGTTAAATAGAAAACGTGAGTTTATAAACAAAATTGTATTATCCATTAAAAATGAAATTATTTCAAAACTTTGTCAGCATTAAACATTTTTTTTACCAATAGAAGTATTCGGTATAAAATAACCCAGAACTATTTTCACCCAACTATACTTGGTATTTTTAACTTACTTGTTTCACACACCCATAAACTACAGCTTCTATCATATCTGTGATGACAATAACAGGATCTTGAATAGCATTCTTCACAAACCCATCGAGATAAGATGTCCATTTGGAACTGAAGGCCATCACCTGATGCCGTTGATAACCTTGGTCTTGACACTTACCACACTCTTGTATTTGCACATCAAATCAACAATCTGTGAAACAAAAAAAATTTTTTTTACCAATAGAAGTATTCGGCATAAAATAACCCAAGGGGTTGACATGCCATAAAACCCAACCAACCAAACAATTAGAAGTGCACAATTAGAAGACCCATCTATGGGTTAAATAGAAAACATGAGTTTATAAACAAAATTGTATTATCCATTAAAAATGAGATTATTTCAAAACTTTGTCAGCATTAAACATTTTTTTTTACCAATAGAAGTATTAGGCATAAAATAACCCAAGGGGTTGACGTGCCTAAAACCCAACCAACCAAACAATTAGAAGAGAGAAATGAAGAAGGATTGGGAGTTTGGATGTTGGTTTTCTGCACTAACGAGTTTTCATCTTTCACCTTCACCACTTGTATATTGTTAAATATTATGTACCAATTCCTCTAGGCATAAAATAACCAGATTTAATCAGAAAATCCTACCAGCAACCATAAAATAACCCTATATGGGTTGACATGCCATTAAATTAATCCATTTTTTTTCCTCCAATAACCATTACACCACCTGCACATGCACGGATCTTATAATAACATACTTATTTACTAAGCTTAGCTTAGCCAAATTATGGGGCACCCAGTGAGAATGGAACTCACTAACAATAGTCTGCGAATCTGGCTTGCTAACAATTACACCACATAATATAACCCTACCAGCAAGCACACAATTATACGAGAGAATAAATGAAGAGGATTGGGATGGGGTTGGTTTTCTGCGCTAATGAGTTTTCATCTTATACCTCTTTTATGTTGTTAAATATTATATATTAATTCCTCTAGGCATAAAATAACCCTAGATGGGTTACATGCCATTAAATCACTCCATTTTTCATCCTCTAATAACCATTACACCTCATAATAATATAACACTACCAGCAAGCGCACAATTAGAAGAGATAAATAAAATTGTGGGGTTGGTTTTCTGCGCTAATGCATTTTCATCTTATACCTCTTTTATGTTGTTAAATATTATATATTAATTTCTCTAGGCATAAAATAACCCTAAATGAGTTGACATGCCATTAAATTAATCCATTGCACATGCACAGATCTTATAATAATATAACCCTACTAGCAAGCGCACAATTAGAAGAGAGATAAAGGGGGGGATTACATTGTTGGGATGGGGTGGGGTCGGTTTTCTGCACTAAAGAGTTTTCATCTTAAACCTCTTGTATATCGTTAAGTATTACATATTAATTCCTCTAGGCATGAAATAACCCTATATGAGTTGACGTGCCATTAAATTAACGCACATGCACGGATCTTATAATAATATAACCCTACCAGCAAGCGCACAATTAGAAGAGAGATAAGGGGGGAATGACAAATGTTGGGATGGGGGGTGGGGTGGTTTCTGCACTAACGAGTTTTCATCTTATACCTCTTGTATATCGTTAAGTATTACATATTAATTCCTCTAGGCATAAAATAACCCCAGATGGGTTGGCGTGCCATTAAATTAACGCACATGCACGGATCTTATAATAATATAACCCTACCAGCAAGCACACAATTAGAAGAGAGATAAAGGGGGAATGACAGTGTTGGGATGGGGGTGGGGTTGGTTTTCTGCACTAACGAGTTTTCATCTTATACCTCTTGTATATCGTTAAGTATTACATATTAATTCCTCTGGCATAAAATAACCCTAGATGGGTTGGCGTGCCATTAAATTAACGCACATGCACGGATCTTATAATAATATAACCCTACCAGCAAGCGCACAATTAGAAGAGATAAAGGGGGGATGACAGTGTTGGATGGGGGTGGGGTTGGTTTTCTGCACTAACGAGTTTTCATCTTATACCTCTTGTATATCGTTAAGTATTACATATTAATTCCTCTGGCATAAAATAACCCCAGATGAGTTGGCATGCCATTAAATTAACACACATGCACGGATCTTATAATATATAACCCTACCAGCAAGCGCACAATTAGAAGAGAGATAAAGGGGGGGGGATGACAGTGTTGGGATGGGGGTGGGGGTGGTTTCTGCACTAACGAGTTTTCATCTCATACCTCTTGTATATCGTTAAATATTACATAGCATTAACAAGATATTTAAAATCTTGATTTCTCCCCTTGATAACTTTTGCATTGATTTTCCTTTATTTTTTTTATTATTTTTACTTTTTTTGTTGTTGTTTCGTTTTAACCTCCTCCCCCACCCAATTTGGATTGCCATCAATTATAATAATTATTGAAACTCCGGAAGAGTAACACTCTCAAATGAATAAGATAAAGATAATGAGCGCAGCGATAAATGCAAATAAACTGAATGTAATGTTCTTGTTACGTACTTAAGGAAATTAAGAGATGGTATTAAAACTCTTGGTAAAACATTCCAACATAATGATGATGATAATGAACATCACTTGAGTTCAAATGCAGTTTTAGTTTCACAATTATTCAAATATTCTTCACACCTCCTTTGCGTATTGTTGGCATTCTTTAATGACACTTGGCAGATTAAAATTTATTTTTCAAGATTTTAAGAAAAATCCTCTTTTATAATTTATATGGATTATTATTGTTCTACCTAACAATATTTAGCACTCTTTATTTGTAAATATAGCATATATATATATATATATATATATATATATATAATATACACATACACACACACACACACACGCATATATATATGAAAAAAGGAAGTGAATCCGACGGTATGTAGTATATTAGGAAAATTGAAAAAACACGGGTTTAAATAAGTTAAGTGGTAAGTTTATTGGCCGACGCTGCAGTGTTTCGATCTATTAATTAGATCATCTTCAGGGCATTTGTTGGTATATGGAAGGTGATAAGAAATTATTTATCACAGAATAACGAGAAAAGCGAGTGGTAGTTGTTTCACCAATTCAGTCTGTTTAACCAACAATATACCAACAAATGCCCTGAAGATGATATAATTAATAGATCGAAACACTGCAGCGTCGGCCAATAAACTCACCACTTAACCCATTTAAACCTGTGTTTTTTCATTTTTCCTAATATACTACACACACACACACACACACACATATATATATATATATATGTGTGTGTGTAATATTGTAAAAATTGAAAAAACACCAAATTATAAGTTTTATAATAATAATGAAATTTATTGTGTACAGTGCTCAGGTGCTCAACAAACTCATCAAAGCATGTCTAGTACATAGAATAATGTATTAGTGCCAGGAACATGAATACTGTATAGTATTATTATTATTGTTCTACCTAACAAGGAGGTAGCTGAGGGTCTATATGTCCTGGGAATGACGTTAAACTCTATCTGATGAGGTTCCAGTTTTGGAGATTTGGGGAATATGGAGCACCCCTTCATCACCATTGTTCCATGGTTCACTCTGACCCGGAGTGGTAGTACCTGTTTTTGGGTCTCATCTATGGGTTAAATAGAAAAATATATTTATAAAAAAAAATTGTGTATCCATTAAGAATTAATTTATTTCAAAATTTTATCGGCATTAAATGACCCATTGAGGTTGATATGCCATAAAACAAACCAACCCAAACAAGGAATTGGAATCTTTAATTTAGGTTTTCATCTATGGGTTAAATAGAAAAATATATTTATTAAAAAAAATTGTTGGCATTCTTTAATAACACTTGGCAGATTAAAATGTATTTTTCAAGATTTTAAGAAAAATCCTTTTTTATAATTTATACGGATTATTATTGTTCTACCTAACAAGGAGGTAGCTGAGGGTCTACATGTCCTGGGAATGACGTTAAACTCTATCTGATGGGATTCCAGTTTTGGAGGTTTGGGGAATATAATAATGAAATTTATTGTGTACAGTGCTCAGGTGCATCACAACTCATCAAAGTCTCATGTCAAGTACACAGAATAATGTATTAGTGTCAGGAACATGAACAGTTTACAGTAGTAATATGCATGTATGTGTGCGTGTGTGTGCATATGTATGTGGAGAGTGGCATCAGGTATAGTGTCGGCAGACTACAGGAAGCATGGAGGCTCCTTCATCACCATTGTTCCCTGGTCCACTCTGACCCGGAGTGGTAGTACCTGTTTTAGGGTCTCATCTATGGGTTAAATAAAAATATATATTTATAAAAAAAAAAAATTGTGTATCCATTAAGAATTAATTTATTTCAAAGTTTTATCGGCATTAAATGACCCATTGAGGTTGATATGCTGTAAAACAAACCAAACCAAACCTAATGAGGAATTGGAATCTTTAATTTCTCTGTATGTCAAGACCTAGCAACTATATGATTGTCCCAACTCTATTGCTCTTATGGCAAGCCCCAACCCTTTTATCATACATGTGCTAGAAGGCAGTGGCTGAGGGTCTTCCTGTCTTGGGTATTTCAAGATTTTATGAAAAATTCTGTTTTATAATTTATACGGATTATAATTGTTCTACCTAATAAAGAATTGGAATCTTTTATTTCTCTGTAGATTGGTTTATTCTTATGTTAAAGAAGCCCTGTTTACTGGGGCTTTAGAATACACCAACTGCACCTCTGCATAGGAGTATGATCCCCATAATGGGGCCGCATGTTGGCCATGGGTGCCATCCTATGATGCTTAAGGATAGAATCATCTTCATGTGTCCTACTATTGGTATAATGTACCTGTGTGTGTATTTATCTGTTCGCTCGCCCAAATTAAGCAAGCCCTATTGGATGGGACTTTAGAATGGACTGACAGCACCTTTCCAGAGGGATATGACCCCCTCCCCCCTAATGGGTCCATCTATTGGTAGTGGGTGGCAATCTGTGAGGCTTAAGGACAATCCTATTGGCTGAGCAGTTTAGATTAAGAAAAAAATCAAGCACAGAATGTATTCAAAATTCACTCCTTAGTACAAATTTCTTTTGTTTAAAATTGTCCCTTTTTTTTCTTTTTTTTTTAATGAATAGTTGGGATACTAAGTATTATTAGTAT
This sequence comes from Doryteuthis pealeii, assembly GCA_023376005.1. NCBI lineage: Eukaryota > Metazoa > Mollusca > Cephalopoda > Myopsida > Loliginidae > Doryteuthis > Doryteuthis pealeii. The sequence continues at coordinate 60,304,382 of CM042161.1, read as the reverse complement.
CTAATGTGATCTCCCTGGGTCCAAAATATCAGACTTTCCAATGTATACTAAAATACAGCTCAGATGAAAATATTGGATTTATGGTATGTAATACAATAGTATTCACCTGCAAATATTTCTTAAACACTGTTAGAGAGATTGAATGTTTGAGTTTCGAGCCACTTGGGACTATAGAAGAAAATCTTAGTTTATATATATATATATATATATATATATATATATATGCACACACACACACACACACAGATGCAGATGCATCCTGTGTCCCTGACACACAAAAATCTAAAAGGATGAAGTCAAATCATATCCATGCGTCCCAGTGTTTTTCTTTTTTCGTCCCTCACCATTTCAAGCTAACTGTTAATACATTTCAATACTTTCTTAGAAACCAATTACACAATATAGGTTACAAGGTAGGAGTTGGACGGCTTTAGTTGGGACTCATAAATTTTCCCAGGGACTCATTCAAAGCAAATATGTGCATCCCAGGACGTACTTAATCAAGAAGCTATTAGAATCATTGTATATATATATATATATAATATATATATATATATTAGGATTTTGTGTGTATGTATTTATATATGTATAAAATGCATGGTGTAATGGTTATCATAGGAAATGGACTCAGTGACCCAAGTTCAAATCCTAAACGAGATTGAATGTTGGGGTTTTAAGCCACTTGTGACTATAGAATAAAATATTACTAATATATATATATATGTATATACTAAGAGAGTTTTATAATTTGCTTGAAGCATTGTGTATATATTGGTTAGGAGGTTGATTTTGAAGGCTATCACAATGCAGGTGTAAAGAAAAAAATAATAATACGGTAACAATGATGTTGTGTGTTAACCTGTATTTAATTCTTGAATTTACGAGATAATATCTCTTCTTCAAAAGATCACTGGAACTGAAGCAGTTATACTTATATATATATATATATAATATATATATATATATATATATAAGTATTGTGAGTGTGTATAAAATGCTTGGTGTAATGATTATCATCATAGAAAATGGACTTGATCACCTGAGTTCAAATCATGGACGAGGTTGTTTGCATTTCACATACCACTAAAACTCTTGGAAAAGATATGCATCAAGCTATTCTCCTTCCAGCTATGTGTAAATAGTAGGGCAGACTGGACTATTTAACCTTGGTTAGGCAACCAGTCTAGGAGAAGGAAAACTCTGAATTCAAACTTGTTAAACTCCATTTAAGTAATTGACCTTTTGTCACATTTTTCTCATGCTGCCCTATTACCTATGCTCCACACGCATTCCCTTGTCAAATCCACATCTGTGGATAGTGATGTATTCTTAGTCATGTGATAACACACCTTGTACCAAGCATGAAATGGAGCCTTTCTTTATCAATGTCCTGTTGATGGAGCTTACAATATGCTGACTGTATCCTCTGCAGAGGAGTAAAACTCCTGCCAAAAGGGTGTCTTGGGCAGGACGCTAAACTACATCTGATGGTGAGGCTCCAGTTCTGGTGATCTAGGGAGTATGGAGTACTCCTTCATTGTCATTACTCCCAGAATCCACTTTGAACCACAGTGGTAGTACCTGTTAGGGTCCCATTTATAGGTCAAATAAATCTGTTTGAAAATTATTCATATTCGATATGGACTGTGTGCCAAAAAGAAGATACCCCTGAGTAAATAACTATGCAAAAGATGTAAATATGCGATTCCCTAATGCATAACCCTAGATGGGTCAAATTCTATTTTATAAAAATGAATTTTTTTACCTGACAAGCAGGAGAAAAGTGTGCTACTTTTTAAAAAATTATACATGATATATATATATATATATATATATATATATATATATATATATATATCAGTAGAGCGTTCGGCATCACAGTTTTTCTCGTCATTCTGTAATAAAAATTTTTTTTTTTTACTCTTCCTTATATCAACAAATGCTCTGAAGAAGATCTACTTAACAGATCGAAACACTGCAGCATCAGCTAATAAACTTACCACTCATTTTATTTAAACCTGTGTTTTTTCAAATTTCTCACTATACTACATACCATCAGATTCACTTCCATTTCTCTTCACATATATATATATATATATGGTGTATAGAGATTTTATATGAAGACTACCATAGGTTTTGAGGATGATGGGTGGTATTTTTGTCTTTTTTAACAATTAGTTTCTCATAAAATTTGCTAAGAAAAATTATGGTCTTCTTAGAATAATTAGCACCCACCATCTGAAAAAATCTATGGCCTCCCCAAAACACTTCTTAATAAAATAACTAACACCAGCATGACAAAAAATCCCTAACTAGCCTCAATATAAAATCCCTATACACTAACATCCCTGTTAACAAATATGTAAAAATATGTATGTATGAAAAAACAAATATTCAGAGGATGTATTTATATATGAATGAATAGATATGCCAAGGTATGAGTGTTTTGGTCTTTTGTATTAAACCCTCTTTAGGGTGAGGTTAAGGAACTTTATCTTGAAGGTTATTTTCAAATGAAAAATGGAATGAAAATATATGAAAAAAATTCTTAGCCTTCTATTACTGTTAATAGCATTCCATTTTAAAATGAATATTTTTCAGAATTCTTTCATATTTGTTCATTTTTATTTTTCATTTGAAAAATAACTTTCTGCACAGAGCTTAATATTGTTGCTTCTTACCCCCCCCCCCAAAAAAAAAAAAAATTACTTGAATATTGGCATAACTATTCATTTATCAATAAATACATCCTTAGAATATTTGTTTTTTCATATCTTATACTTATATGTTGTTGGATTTATTTCCATTTTACTTATATATATATATATATATATATATATATATGCTATAGTGTGAGATGGTCACTGTTTCAGCTTTTCCTGGAATGGTGTACCAAAGGCAGTATTATTGGTAGAGTACTCAATATAAAATAGAGCTGTTATATAATATAATAAGATAAATATATAAAGGTTTTACATATTTATTCATTAGGTGACAAAGGAACATTCCTTTGTCACCTAATAAATAGATTTGTAAAACCTTTATATATTTATCTTATTATATTATATATATATATATATATATATATATATATACACACACACACACACAAACTTATTGGTAAACCCTTGCAGTAAGAAAAAACCCGGCAAATAGTTTGATAGTAAAAATATACTACCAAACTTCACCAAGGGAAAAAATGAAAAAAAAAGAAAAGACCAAGAGGGTCATACCAATCAAAGTTGGAAATGAAATGGAATCTTTATAACATTAATAAATACAATACGTGCCAGCGGCATGAAGAAAGGTAAACTACTGCTGGTGGTATAAGACTACCCAGTCAGCATAATACTCCTGTATTTAGGAGGATTGGGACATACCCATTAATTTTCATAGGTAGGGTGTATAACACTATCAGAGTACATTTTGCTAATTAAAATTTTGGCCTCTTCTGGCACCTGGAATTATATATTTAACATTCTTTTCTAGATTTAAAATTCTTCAATTGCTTTTACCACTTTTTAGTTGCAGGATTATGCTGACACTCTTGACTGAAGGAATCGGTTTTTGCTTTTTTTTAAAATAGTTGAATTTATAGAAAAATTTCATTTTCTTTTTTTTTTTTTTATCAGTGCATTATAAAATCATGGTATGGAATGAAAGGTTTAATAGAAGTCTAGTTGTGTTTTAAAAAAATGGTAACATTATGCCTGAATAAAACCCCCAAACATATTTTATTCATTGATTTGATAAGATCTACTTGCTTGTGCTCTCTCTCTCACACACACATACATACATGTATACACACACACATGCACAGGGTGCATTTTTTTACATCTATAATGTGATTGTATATATGTATATAAACATACTCAAATGTATGTTTATGCATATACACTTTGTAATAAATATTTGTGAATATATATATATATATATATACACACACACACCCTAATGTCCATATATACATGTATGGATATGCAGATATATCTGATGTGTTTGAGAATGTGTGTATGTATACATACACTTTGCCGATTATTGAATGTGGGATATGATTGTATGTATAAATTTCTACACAGGTATATATATATATATATATATATATTGCATGTGTATGTACGTATATATATATATATATATATATATATATATATATATATATATATATATGTGTGTATAAACACGCACACAGACATTTAGTAAAATCATTGTGATATATCTGCTTGAGAATATGTCCACACATGCACAAAGACACACACACACACACACACACACACACACACATATATATATATTTTTTTTTTTTTTTTTTCAAGAGTTGAACTGGACATACTTATCCTCACACACATACACACATATATATGTATACGCACACAAAATATATATATATAATATATATATATATATATATATATATATATACATATGTGTTTACTAGCTTCTTGCTCTCTTCATATATGTCAAATCTTTTATTCATTTCCATTGTTTTATATGTATTTTTAAATATGCTTATACATATTTATAAATGATTTTATATATATATATATATATATATATATGTATGTGTGTGTGTGTGTATAATGGTGTAAAAGTATACAAAAAATGTTATATATATGTACAAATGGAAAATTTACACCCACACATGCTCTGTAAATATAATATATATACATATACTAAGAGAGAGATACACATAGAAAGATAGTGAAATATATGGCTCTTTTTTTATTTATATTTACATGTACATTTTGAGGCACACATACACACACATATATTATATATATATATATATATATATATATATATATATATACTCACTCACTCACACATATATATATATATATATATATATATATATATGTATATATATAATTCACAGAAATGTCTATTTTTTTAAATGTTGCTGATGGTAAATTTTATTAATGTCTCCTTTAGAATACAGTGCAAATTTGGAAAATAGATTAAATTATAAAAGATATGTGTTATATTTTTGCATAATTTTTTAATAAAAAATACACACAGCAGATTTTTTTTTTGTCGAAATTCCTAAATAGTATTAATTTTCTCGTTGATACTTATTTAAAAAAAAAAAAAATCATTGTTTATATCAACTTGATTTGTTTAACCTCTTACAACTTCTTTTGTTTAGATGGATCAAATTTCATATTTTTTCACCTCTCCCTCCCCCCTCATCACAATTTATTTATTTAGAATTTTGAAAATCTTGAATATAGATTGGGTGGGGGGAGGGGGAGCAGGGGTGTTGGTGGGTGGGGGATAAGTTTGTAAGACAAAAATATATTTTTATTAAGATATGCTTTCCCTAAGTAAATGTTGCTGGTTTTTTTTTTGTTTTTTTTTTTTTCTCTTTAATTTAATCATACTCAAAGAAATGTTTCTTTCTTCTTTTTTTCTCGCAACCAAATTTCTCTTCAGATTTTGAAAATTTATATTTCTTTCCATTTGAGTTCTGGACTTGTTTTTCAGCTTATCTTTATCTATATCAGAACAAATTGAAATAGAATAACAGAAATAAAAAGTTAGGGTTTAAAGAAAATTATACTATTCTTTACAAAAATTTATATATATATATATATATATATATATATACCCATCACCATCACCAACTCATCTGGTCTATTGAATATATATATATATATATATATATATATATATAGTTGGTTTAGCTCAGTTGGTAGAGTGTTGGACTAGGAACCACAATATTCCTGGTTTGATACTGGGCCTCGCCAACTCTGCGTATGAGTATCACAGGGATCTGTGTGGTAAAAGTGTGGCGCTCTACCTCAGACACCAAAAACAATCTCCTTGGTCTAGTGCTAGTGAAAAGGGGATAGACTCTATCAGTGTTTGGCTGATACTGATTTTCAGGCACCCCGATGACGACTTACACACACATATATATATATATATATATATATATATATATATATATAATAGACCAGATGAGTTGGGGATGAGAATGTTTCTATTTAGAACCTTCTTTATCCTCCATATACTTATAAATGCATATCCATACACACACTCATATATATAAGTAAAACTAAAGTCGTCGGGGTGGCCTAAAGTCAGTATCAGCCAGACATTGAGGGAATCTATCCCCTTTTCACTAGCACTAGACCAAGGAAATTGTTTTTGCGTCTGAGGTGGAGCACCACACCTACCATCAGCTCTTTACTTTACTGCACAGATCTTTGTGATACTCATACACTGAGTTGGCTAGGGCGGTATTGAATCAGGAACCTTATGGTTCCTAGGCAGTGCTCTACCGACTGAGCTAAACTGGCCCTATATATATATATATATATATATATGTTCAGTATAATCTACACAATCAACCCCAACACAACTGATAAGTCATATGTATTTTTTAAATATTAGTCTATTTTGAACACAAAGATTCACCATTTATTCATGCTTAAAAAGACAACAGTATCTTCATTATTAATTTTTTTTTCATGGTGTGTGTGTATGTGTGTGTATGCACACTTGTTGACATATATGAAGATTCTTTCAAGTCCTCAGGAGAGCTCAATGCATGACAGTTATACCATTTCCTACTGAGCAATATTTACACTTAAATATAAGTGAAAAAACTTAACAAGTTACTGACTTTTTCGATAAAGAAGCCAGTTGAAATGAAATTAGTTTATAATAGCCAAATGACTGGTTGTTAAGTGTTCACTTATATGGAAGTGTATGCACATATATATATATATATATATATATAAGTAAATATATAGTAGTGACGATTAAAATTCAGAAAGAGTAAATAAATATAGTCAGCTTAGCTTAGATGTGGCACAAGGCCAGACATATGGGGTGGCCAGTGAGAATCGAACTCACTAACAATGGTATTGCTAACCATTACACCACATAAGAGGCCCAGAGTAAATAATTATATAAACTTAAATACTTTGGGATTTTTAGCACTAAAAACTGCGATGTGCATGAAACTCAAGTTGGTTTGGTTTAAACCATTTGTTTTTAATCATATATATATATATATATATATATATATGACACAAATGTATAAACCATTCAGCTGATAACTAGAATTATTGCAGAATTTTAGAATTTATATGTGTTAACAAACTGCAAATCCTTTCAGTCTTCTTAATATCATTTAAGGTTAAAAATTACTTAATGATAAGTGTACATCTGACACAAACTCTTTCTCAAAATAAATTCACTTCTGGTGCTGTGAAGAGGGTAATTTTTGGATGTTAATGGCCTGGCCTCAAATACACTAGGCGGCACCTGCTGAAAATTGGACCTGTGTTAGTTATGAACCGTATAACAGTTTAAAGGTGTTTTTATCAACAAATTAATGCGATAAGAAAGTGATATATTGTAAATATTGTAACCTCCTCCCCTCCCCCTTTAAAATATCCTTTTTAGCAGTTTGAAGGTGACAAATTAAGAAAGCGATATTTTACAGCTCCTCCAGGTGTTTTATCAACAAGTAAATGTAAATATTTTAAAGCCCCTTTTAAAATATCTTCTTTTTTTTGTTGATATTTTTACTTCATTTTAATTCAAAACAAATATCACGTCTTTTTAGATAAATACGAAAATAAAAACAATCAAAACATTAAACATAACTAGCATGGGTTACTTTTTCAGCAGGTACCGCCTAGCGTATTTTAGGGCAGGAGGTCAGGACGACAGCATCTGAAAATTACCCTGGAGAGTATGGAGTATCCATTTATTGCAATTACTCTCAGGTTCATTCTGACCTGGAGTGGTAGTACCTGTTAGGGTCCCATTTATGGGTCAAATAGATGTGTTTGGAACCTAGTTGTATTTGATAGGAATACATGCAAAAAAAAAAAAAAACTCTTGAGAAACAACTGCCAAAAATTTGGTCTAGTGCTAGTGAAAAGGGGTTAGACTCCTGTAGAATGAACATCATACTCACTTTCACAGTAAGGCTGTGTCTAGCATCCAGTCACCAGAAAAAAAAAGACAGAGTAACTGAATACACTCTGTAGCAACTGAGAGTACATGGTCAAGTGTTAAGTATATATGGATACAAATATACACACTAAAACCACCAGCCAATCAAAATGCTAGAAATAGACAATTCCCTTGCTGTCCAGCTAATACTGACAATAGGCCACTCGGTCAAGTTTACTTACTATATATATATATATATACTAGCAAATATATGCACCCTCCGGGTGCAAGTATTTAAGTTTTAATGTAATAAAATATTATATCAAATTAGAAATACTAATGAAACTAAATAAGAATGCAGATAAAAAGATTTCAAACAGAAGGGGGTATAATCGAAAAATAGAACAACTGAAATTTACTCTTCCATCACTCTCGTCTTTCATTGTTATTTTTTCTAATTTAAGTATTTAGTTAAAAGAGGAAGTAAAGAATAAAATGACAATTATTTTATCTTGTTAATGGATTTCATTTAAGATTCATTGAAGAGATTTTTGTTTATATTCATTAAAATAAAACCAAACAGAAATCAATAATACTTAGCACATATTTATTAAATTTGATTTTTTTATATCAATATGCAAATTAGCCTTCCCGTTCACACTGTAAACCGCTATTTTGTTGTATATATAAACATAATTGTATGTTGTTAGTATGTAGATATGGTTAACAGTATCAATAATGTAAAACAATTTTATTAATAATAGAGGTTAAAATAAAAATAAAATCCTTGAGAATGTGATGTCAATAACTAAGGAATTGTAACTTGAGTAGTAATATAGTTTCGGTTACAGATAGAAAAGCACACAATCTCCATTATAATAAGATATATATATATATATATATATAGTATGAACAAAAAGTAATAAGACAAGCAGGAATATTTCTTATATGTTGTTTATTCTCAACTAGTTTCGACCTTAGGTCATTGTCAGGAGAAAATTTCTTATTTGAAGAAATTGTTTATAGATTTTTTGAAAGGGAGCATTTTAGAAGAACTATAAAAATTGAAGTGTTTTTGAGGGTTTGACATGCTATTAAAATCCGGGTAGACAAGTGTGTTAGTAGTAGCATGTCCATTTGTTCCGTGAAGAACCTCTCTCTCTCTATATATATATATATATATATATATATATATATATATAATCTTATTATAATGGAGATTGTGTGCTTTTCTGTCTGTAACCGAAACTATATTACTATTCAAGTCATAATTTCCTTAGGTATTTACGTCACATTCTCCATGATATTGTTTCAATTTAAACTTCAATTATTAATAAAATTGTTTTATATGATTAATACTGTTGGCCTTATCTACAACATAATAATGTACAATTGTATTTATATATACAACAAAATGGTGGTTTATTGTGTGAACGGGAAGACTAATTTGCATATTGATATTAAAAATTTGATTTTAATAAATATGTGTTTGGTATTATTGATTGGTAATTGTTTGGTTTTATTTTGATAAATATGAGCAAAGTTTCGGGGATAGATCATAAAAGAAATCGATTAATAATAACAAATAACTGTAATTATATTCTTACTTCCTATTTTAACTAAATAGTTAAATTAGGAAAATTTAGCAATGAAAGATAGGAGTGATGGAAGAGTAAGTTTCAGTTGTTCTATTTTTCAATTATACTTCTCTCTGTTTCAAATCTTGTTATCTTCATTCTTATTTAGTTTCATTAGCCTTTCTAATTTAATATAATATTATATTATATTAAAACGTAAACATTTGCACCGGAGGTGCATATATTTTCTAGTATATATATATATATATATATATATATATATAAAGAGAGAGTGATGCAAAATTATAGGACACAAATAAAGGTTTAAAAAGAAATTCTATGACAAAGTTCAAATTTTACTTACACTAGCAAATATATGCACCCTCCGGGTGCAAGTATTTAAGTTTTAATATAATAAAATATCATGTTAAATTAGAAAGGCTAATGAAACTGAATAAGAATTCAGATAAAAATATTTGGAACAGAGGGGGTATAATCGGAAAATAGAACAACTTTGAAACTAACTGTTCCACCATTTTCCCTTACTCCCGTCTTTCAGTGGTAAATTTCCCTAATTTAACTATTTAGTTAAAATAGGAAGAAAATAATAAAATTACAGTTATTTCTTTATGTTAATAGATTTCTATTAAGATTTATCCCCGAGATTTTTGCTCATATTTATTAAGATAAAACCAAACAATTAGAAATCAATAATACTAAGCATATATTTATTAAAATCAAATTTTTTAAGATCAATATGCAAATTAGCCTTCCCATTCACACTGTAAACCGCTATTTCGTTGAATATATAAATATAATTGCATGTTATTAGTATGTAGATATTGTTAACAGTCTTAATGAGGTAAAACAATTTTACTAATAATTGAGGTTTAAATAAAAAATAAAATCATGGAGAATGTGGGTAAATAACAAAGGGAATTGTGACTTGTATAGTAATATAGTTTCGGTTACAGACAGACAAACCCACAATCTCCATTATAATAAGATATAGTAAATACATAAGGTGTATTATGCACAAGGAAAAAAGAGAAAATATTTGCCTACACCTAAATATATCAACAAATTCAGCAAAGAACAAATTTTGGACTCATTCCAAAAATATAAATAAGATAAAATAAAATTTGCAATTGAACTCTGTTGAAATTATTAATTTGGAAACTTCCACTGACCAACCAGAGCATGCCATACACACAAATACAGACAATTTAAAAGGTCTGTGTGTACTTTGAGCTCGGTATTGAATTTCTCACTGACATGTGTGAAGGTTTTAATAATGGTAAAGGCTAAGGAACTCTCTCAAGAAATCCATAGTGATAATTAACCATCATCTCTGTGGAATGCGATATTGAAAGATCTCCAATGAACTCCATATCCCTATCAGTATGATTGGAGCCATCATTCAAAAATGGATTTAACTAAGGATCTGCCTTGAATGGAACATTCTTGTCAATTAACTGAATGAGTATCTACATCTATTTGTCAGGAAAAAGTCATTGACTACCCAGGGAGAAGTTCAAAAGGATCTGGGACAGGAGTGAGCAAAGATACAATTTGTTGGACCAGCAAAAACTTACAATAGCTCTATACAGACACTGTATGCTGTGTTGAGGACTTGCCAGGAGTGATATCCAATAGAGATGGATGTCAAGAAAGACTCAAGGGAATCTGTGCTGTCAGCATGACTTGATGACGAGAATGAGGATAAGGTGTTGCATACTGAGGTTTTCACAGTACCAAATCGATATAATGTTGTATACCCTTTTCTTACTTCTTACTTCTAGTCGTCTTCTCTTCTGGCCGGCTTTGCTATTCTGATTGTCTAACATCTTGCATCTGGTCTAGCATCTGGTGTTGACTTGGGGATTCCGGTCTGGTCTTCTATGGGGATTTCTCGTTATCAGAAGCCCTATGTCATTGTTAGTTTTTAGGTAATAAACACATGACTTCGATTTACGTTGATGTTACTTTATTTCCAATCCCCAACCCACACATTCTGCGCAGTGAGACTTACATGTTACTAGCTCGGTTTCTAACTTCTAACTGACTGAGTTACTTCTATCCTTAAACCGGAACAGGGTCTTCTATGCCTTCCGGTTCTCACGATTTATCCCCGGAAAGCAAGGTGAGAGTGAGGTCAAGCGCTATCACTCACTCTCAAGGCCATCAGCTGCACTAATCGCCATTATGATTTCTACACTACCTTATAAAAGTATTAGGGATCTAATAATTATGTAACAAAGGATGACATGCAACAATGGACAATGCTATATATATATATATAATATATATGTGTGTGTGTGAAGAAAAAGTGGAAGTAAATCTGACAATATGTAATATTGTAAAAATTTACAAAATACAAGTTTCATTGACGAATGATGTTTAATGAGCTTACACTGCAGTGTTTCAGTCTGTTTAGACAGACCTTCATCAGAGCTTTCCATTGGTTTAAGGAAAAAACCAACAATATTGTTTGCATTAATAATTTATTTCAGACGTTTAAACTTGGAATTCATCTGAGAAATCCCCAAAACTTGATCAATCTTAAGGTGATTTCTCAACAGGAGTGGAATAAAATGGGAGTTCATTTTTCTGCAAAGAAAACTTCCTTCAAATTATTCTAAATGTCAGACAACCATTATTACAAATAAGGAATTGATGCTATCAAATATTGAATTCTGTTTATTGATTTGTGGCCAAAATTTGTGTATCTTTACTTATATGGTAAATTAGAAGATTGAAAAAAAAGGAAAAAAATGGCAGATGAAACACGCAAGTAAAATGAACGAAGAAGAATTAATTTTTCTTTATCCTTTTTACTTGCGTGCTTAATCTTTTTTTTTTTTCAAATACATGAAACTTTTAGTAATGAAGTATGATGAGGTGAGATAACAATTTATATACACAGACACACACACACACACACACACACACATATACACACACACATATATATAAAGATAAATCTAATGAGTCAGACGAACCTACTAAAAGTTTCGCTTAATGCTCTTCAGGGCTAAGATCTGAGTCAGATCTTAGCCCTGAAGAGCATTAAGTGAAACTTTTAGTAGGTTCGTCTGACTCATTAGATTTATCTTTATTATTTGCTCTACTTAGGTATTGAGCACTTTTTACTTATTAGCTTTAGTCTCCTGGCGGGTTTGTATGAATATATATATCTTATATATATATATATATATATGCATATGAATTGATTTTTCTTTTGGACAAAATATTGTACTAATAGATTATTTTTTGTTGGTACGATTATCTTGGTCTTTTCTTTTTTACAAAATTTTTTTTCTTCCGAGTTGATGTTTGGTAGTATATTTTTACAATCAATCTATTTGCTGGGTTTTTTCTCGCAGTGAGGATTTACCAACAAGTTTGGTATATTAAATTATATATATATATATATATATATATATAACCTAATGAGTCAGATATACCTACTAACAGTTTCGCTTAGTAGCTCATCAGGGCAAAGATCTGACTTATTATTTGCTCTACTTAGGTATTGAGCACTCTTTATTTTTAGCTTTAGAAAATCCTGGCAGTTTATATATATATATATATATTTTCATAGGTGTGGCGCTCCACCTCAGATGCAAAAACAATCTCCTTGATCTAGTGCTAGTGAAAAGAGGATAGACTCCCTTGCTGGTTGGCTTATACCGACTTTAGGCCACCCCGACGACTTTACTTACTTATATATACATAAACAGTTGTTGTCCAGGCTGGGACTTTAGAATATCCCATCTGCACCTCTGCACAGGAGTAAGACCCCCCCGCCAACGGGGTCACCTGTTGGCTGTGGGTGGCAACTCGTGATGCTTAAGGATGGAATCCTGGTGGATGAGTTGTCCATGACATGCAACACTTCACTTAGGCCCTTACTTGGGTTAGACAAGCAGGTCACATCTAGCCCTACCACCTATATGATTGATTGCAAGCCCCAACCCTTTTTATCATATGGATTATTCTATGTGAAATTTTTTCTGAAATTTTGTCCATGTGTGGATTATGATAAAGTTAGCCAATCCCCAAAATTTAAGCTTCCAATTCAAAAAATTGGCAGAGATATATTGATTTTAAGGTCTCCAAATTTGAGGGGGCCATGAAAAATAGCGCCTTTTTGTAACCTATTTTTGTCTGTAAAACGTCTTAAAGTCAACCAATTTAAAGTTATTGATGATTTCTGATTTTTTCATAGCAAGATCAATATCCTTATGTGGCACTGTGTTTACGACGACAATATTATACCAAAAAGATAGTTTGATATTTGCTCAAAACTGAAGCTACAACATTTTGCAAAAATTTGTTAAAATTTTGCTCTCCAATTTTTCTGAAATTTTTTCCAGGTGTGGACTATCTTAAAGTTAGCCAATCCCCAAAATTTGAGTTTCCAATTCCAAAAGTTGGTGGAGTTATATTGATTCTAAAATTTGACACAACTCTCTAAATTTGGGTGGGGTGTCGAGAAAAAAGGTGACTTTTTGTGATCTATTTTTGTCTATAAAATGAGTTCTAGACGTTCCCTACTTCTAAAAATTGGATTATAAATGCATTTTAGCCCAAGGAATTTAAAAATGCTATCAAAAATGTCTTAAATATCAAACTATTTTTTTGGTACAAATAATGTTCAATATATATGAAATAATATTGAAAAATTTTTTTCTTATAGATACAGTGCCACATCAGAATATTGATTTGCTGGGAAAAATCAGAAATCATTAATAACTTAAAATTGGTTTACTTTAAAACGTTTTTGATTGCATTTCTAGATTTCATGGGCAAAAATGCTTTTATAAACCAATTTTTAGTAGTAAGGAAGTTCTAGAACTCATTTTACAGACAAAAATATATTACAAAAAGTTGCCATTTTTCACCAACTCTACCAAATTTGGAGAGCTAAAAATCGACATAACTCTGCCAATTTTTGGAATTGGAAGCTCAAATTTTGGGGATTAACTAATGTTAACATAGTCCACACCTGTACAAAATTTCAGAAAAATTGAAGGGGTTGGGTGACAATTTTACTTTTTTCTGGATGATTTGACATGTAGATGCTAGAAGGCAGTGGCCGAGGGTCTTCATGTCCTGGGTATGATGTTAAACTCTATCTGATCATGAGATTCAGCACTCTTTTAACTCCAGGCTGACTGGGCTCTTTAACCTTGATATGGGATGATGCTGTTTTGGATAGAAATGCGATACTACTATGGATTGAAAATTATATCCAGAATAGCATCATTCGGGCGTAACATGAAAGGAGCTTGAAAAGCAGTGTAGCAGTTACAGATTCACCACTCTTTTACTTCCAGGATGACTGGGACATTTAACCTTGGTATGGAATGATGCTGTTTTGGATAGAAATACGATACTCCTTTCGATTGAAAATTATATCCAGAACAGCATCATTCTGACATAGCTTGAAATGAGCATGAAAAATGTAGCAAGGGGTTAAAGCGGTCAGTTTTTCATATTCCTACCATGTTAGGAAGTTTTATTAATGAAGCGACATGGCCAAAATGCACAGCTTTTGAACTCGTGGATAATTGTACAGTTGCCAAAATCGGTCTTGTCCCTTTTTCTTGAATATGTGCCGATACCCCCTACAGGGATATTTCTTCCTTTTCTCCCTGCTTCATAAAATGGCTGATACCTTTCATCCGAAACAAAGACAACAGCATCTTTTATGAGTTCTTCTGACTTCTCCCAAACTTTGGTTCATTGTCACTGCTTGCTTAGATAAGTTTAAAGGCGTTCACCTTTTGAACAGAAATAAAAGAAGAGATAAAGAAAGAAAGAAAGAAGAAAGCATGATAAACATGTGCCAGCAATATGATGATATTATTATTATTAGTAGTAGTAGTAGTAGTAGTTGTTGTCATTCTTTTTCTTCTTGGTTTCCAATTCTTCTTCTTCTTCTCTTCTTCTTTCTTCTCTTCTTCTTCTTCCTTCTTCTTCTTCTTCTTCTTTTCTTCTTCTTCTTTCTTCTTCTTCTTCTTCTTTTCTTCTTCTTCTTCTTCTTCACTTTCTTCTTCTCTTCTTCTTCTTCTTCACTTCCTTCTTCTTCTTCTTTCTTCACTCCTTCTTCTCTTCTTCTTTTTTCACTTCCTTCTTCTTCTTCTTTGTCATTTCCATCTTCTTCTTTTTCTTCTTCTTCTTCTTCTTCTTCTTCTTCTTCTTCTTCTTCTTCATCATCACTTCCTTTCTTCTCATTCACTTCTTCTTCTTCTTCTTCTTCTTCACTTCCTTCTTCTTCTTCTTCTTCTTTTCGCTTTCTTCTTCTTATTCTTTTTCTTTGTCCTTCCTTCTTATTCTTCTTTGCCACTTTCTTCTTCTTCTTCTTCTTTTTTCTTCTTTTCAGAGATCAAAAGTCTTTTAGAAAATAATTCCAGGTTTCTTCTATATTGAAAAGTTGATCTCTTGACAAGAACCAGAGAAAGAAACTCACAGTTAAGAAGCAAAAAGTGCCACTTTGATATAACGTCTATCATTTGTACAATAAGGAAAGTAAGTTCTGTAGAAATACAAATAGCCCTAGGCCTATTTTATTCTCTGCTTATACTTCTTACCCTTCACTCCATTTGAAGATGAAACTGTTGTCGATCGACAGACACTTGAGTTTTTCATACATGACTATATAATATTAAAGCGATATTGTAAGCTTTCTTTCCTCGACCTGCAAATAATTATTTGTTCGAGCGAGGTTTTTATTGGTGCCCTGTCGCTTGAATTTCAAAACCCTTGAGGCAAGATCTGTCATGAAAGCAGGTGAGAAGGTGGAAGAAGGGGAAAAAAAACCACAATCAAAGATTTGATGTTTTCATAAGAACAGAAATTAAGTCCTCTGGAAACATGTCAAATTTTTTAAAATTTTATTTGAGAAAGTGTATTTCACTTCACTAAGAAATAATACAGATTGGCTGAGTTCCAATATGTCTGTCCCTTTGTCCCTAAAGTGATTTAAGAAATGTAATTTTATTCCTTTGACTCTCTCAAGTGGGATAAATTTCTTTTGTATCTTTTTATCTTTCAGCTAAAGAAGTGAATAATTTTCTTTCTTTTTTTTTTATCTTGTAAACTTCGCCATTATGAATGATATAGCAGGGGCGGCTACTCTTCTTTAATTATTACAGAGTTAGCGCCCTTAGATCAATTTTTTTGAAAACCTGTTCGTTTTCTTATTTACTGTAATTAATTTTTTATAATACCCACCCCTAATTTTGGACGATGAAATTCTGAGAAAAAAAATTCACAGTGCATAATACGCACTGATTTTAAAAAAAAGGAATTTAAGCGCCTAAATTTAATCTAAATTTAGCATTTGTTCACCTTTTTATTGGTTCATACTGACTAAAAATAAGAATTTATATATTATTTACGGTCAAAATTTTGGCATTACAGCACCTCCCCTTTACTTTAAACTTTTATTTTTAAAAAATTAGAATTATAAATTGTCACTTACATTAATTTTTTTCTTTAGAACAAAACCTAAACTTAGATATAAAAATTTTCCAATGAATTATAAGTAAGTAAGTCGGGATGGCCTAAAGTCGATATCAGCCAATCAACGAGGGAGTCTATCCCCTTTTCACTAGCGCTAAACCAAGAAGATTGTTTTTTTTTGCGTCTGAGATGGAACGACACACCTACCATCAGCTCCTTACTTTACTGCACAGATCCCTGTGTTACTCATATGCTAAGTTGGCGAAGGCCAATATCGAACTAGGAACCTTGTGGTGGGAACGCTCTACCAACTGAGCTACGTTAAAAAGAGAAAAAAAAAACCAAATAGGCAGAAAATTTTTTGTTACGTATTTACTAAACTTAGCTTAGATGTGGCACAAGGCCAGATTATGGAGCGCCCAGTGAAAATCGAACTCACTAACAATAGTTTGTGAATCTTGCTTGCTAACCATTACACCAGATAGCTTTTAAGATAAAATAAAAAGATGTGCAACCAAACAAATATCCTCCATCAGGCATCTGCCATATTCTGAACATCTTGCTGCCCTAGGAATGGATCTGTTAAAACTCTGGCGTCTGGCAACTGACTTGGTAAAATGCTAAAGTCATTTATCATCTTAACAACAGCAACCTTGAACATCTTTTTCATCTCCATGTTTCTAACACACGTGGGCATGCCTACAAAGTCAAAAAACAGCATAGATCGCATGACTTTCAGAAACACTTTTTCCCCGCTCAGTGTTGCTGAGGCGTGGAATAAACTGCCTGCATCTGTTGTAGGCTGCTGGAACACTGCATCTTTCAAAGCCCCCATGCTTCCTGTAATTCACCAACACTATACTTAATACCCACCTCCATACACATATGCACACACACATGTATATTATTACTGTATGCTTGTATTGAACCTACGACCTACAGATGATTGTCACTTAGAACTGTATTAACTAAACCCTTATATCCATTACGCCATGTGTCCAACTAGACAAGAAAAACCTTAAGAAGGCTAGTGGGCACATTGGCTGAAACATTATGTGTAGCAAGATTAGATTTGGCAAGGACTACTAATGGAAGGGGGAGGAAGATGAGGTGGGAGATGATAAGGGTTTGAAGAATAGTGATGAGCACAAAAAAGATGAATGATGATTTGACCGGAGAGTGACCTCCGAATGGAGAATTGAGTGTCAACCGGAACCACGTGGTGACGTGGAACAACGAAGAAAGGGACCAGCCTCTTTTTGATTTTGGACAGCATAGGGTTAAGACCTGCCCTTGGTCCCGTGTGGGATGACGGTAGTTTAATAGTTCTCTCTCTCTCTTTCTCTCTGCCTTTCCTCCTCTCTGATACAGCCGACAAGACGAGCCTACCCTGGAAATAAAGGCTAGCAGTTGTGACTACATATTTCTCGCATTGTATTTTTATCAACAAGATGACCACCACGTGCAGAAGACATTTTTAGTACCATGAATATATCGCCACCTCTGCCGCCACGTTACATATATACGCTTTGGGTACTGTGACCAGATATACACAATGTTACATATGTATATAATGATAAAGATGAGGACAACAGTCAAAAAACTCTGAATAATACAAATCATCATGCTTGGTTTGACAGTCTCATCAGGTTTCTCAAAAACCGACCACACATGTGAGGTCTGCGTGTATCTATCTATCCATCTTTACAAATCTCTCTCTCTCTCTCTCTCTCTCTCTCTCTCTATCTATCTATCTATCTATCTATCTATTATCTATCTATCTTTTCAGGACTTTGTTCTTTTCAGAATCTGCTGGTATTTTAATATTTATTCAAGATTAGATCTTTTTTTTCACTTGTGTATAATTATATGTTTAATAAAGTATTTTTATTTTCATCCACAGAACCAAAAACAACTTTATATCCAGACAAATATTGCGGCTAAACTGAAGAAGAAACTCGAATGCAATGAAAAGTCAAGAAAAACACTAATCTGGCAAAACAGGTAAACCAGTAGCCATTTTGAATTAACAAGATTTGAAGGGGGGAAAAAACTAACTCCGCCCTGTCGGCTGGGGCATTAGAATGCACCGACTGCACCTCTGCAGAGGGGTAAGACTCCCCCAATGGGGCTACCTGTTGGCCGTGGGTGGCGACCCGTGATGCTTAAGGATAGAGCCCAGGTGGATGAGCAGTTCCTGACTTGCAATACTTCACTTTTCCCCTATCTTGGGCTAGACGGGCGGTCGGAGAGGCCCCCTCCGATCAATTGGCCGGTCACGTCAAGCCCTAGCACCTATACGATTTTCCCAACTCTATTGCCCTTATGGCAAGCCCCAACCCCTTTTTATCATATGGGTGCTAGAAGGCGGTGGCTGCGGGTCAACATGTCCTGGGAATGACGTTAAACTCTATCTGATGGTGAGGTTCCAGTTTTGGAGGTTTGGGGAATGTGGAGCACCCCATTCATCACCTTTGCTCCCTGGTCCACTCTGACCCGGAGTGGTAGTACCTGTTAGGGTCCCATCTATGGGTTAAATAGAAAAATATATTTATAAAAAAATTGTATTATCCATTAAGAATTGATTTATTTCAAAACTTTATCGGCATTAAATGACCCACTGAGGTTGATATGCCGTAAAACAAAACAAAACCAAACCAAACCAAAAACTATACTTTTTTTATGAATTTTACAATTTTTAACTTTTTGCCTACTTTAAACTGCTCACAGCAGCTCTCTGACCACTGTGATCTTACCACAAGCAGCTGGCAGCGGCTCTCTCAAATGTCACTAGTTTACACTGAAAAAAATCACTTTATTTGAATAGAATGAGTTCTGAGGTGAATAGATAATAAAATTTGAAATATCCCTTCATACAGTTAAAAAATACCTAGGAAATTTGGTACAGCCGTAGGGGAAGTTTGGTCAGTAAAGACTTAAGTTATTACATCAAATCAACAATTTTGTAATGTTTTGGTAACATGAAGCACAATTCAGCAGCTCCGGATTCTTTTGCTGAGGTCGTGAATGTGGCGAACCACACTGGACTGTGAGATATCAAGCTTACCTGATAGTCTCTGAGTACTACTTGCCGAATTTGCATCTATGGCTTAGATCACAGCTGTTGAATAGTTCTTTATTATTTTTATTGTACGAGGGAGAGTCAAAATCTATCCACCCTTTTGCCATAACATATCTTTATTATTGTCACACTGCATTCTGCATGTGTGTGCTTATAGTTGGCCAGCGAGTTAGAATACACTGATTGCATCTCTGCAGTGGGGTAAGACTCCCCCAATGGGGCCACCTGTTGGCCATGAGTGGTGACACGTGATGCTTAAGAATGGAACCCAGATTGCTGAGCAGTCAATGACATGCAAACATTGGCCCTTATTTTGGGCTAGACGGGTGGTCAAAGAGACCCCCTCCAATCAATCAGCCCTAGCACCTATATGATTGCCCCAACCCTATTGCCCTTATGGCAAGCTACAACCCTTTTTATCATATGGGTGCTAGAAGGCAGTGGCTGAGGGTCTTAGTATCCTGTGAATGGCGTTAAAGTCTATCTGATTGTGAGGTTTGGGGAATGTGAAGCACCCCTTCATCACCATTGCTCCCTGGACCACTCTGACTCGGAGTGGTAGTACCTGTTTGGGTCCCATCTATGGGTTAAATAGAAAAAGGTGTTTATAAAAAAAATTGAGTATCCATTAAGAATGAATTTATTTCAAAACTTTGTCGGCATTAAATGACCTACCAAGGTTAATATGCTGTAAACCAAACCAAACTAGAGCCCTGGGGAGTGTGGAGTACACCTTCATTGCCATTACTCCCAGGTCCACTCATTTAATGACCCACAAAACAACCAAAATATATAATTGGCACTGTTGCAGTCTCATGATCGAAATTTGAGCTTGATTGAAACATTTGACTTGCTGTCTTTAGGGTGTAAACATAGCCGTTCCACTAGCAGTATGCACCAAGGAAGTGACCCAATTTCTCTGGTCAGAAGGAGTGTCAGGGGTGGAAGTTCATTGGAGTCTTTTAACACAATACCTGGACAGTGCACTACCATGAAGAAATGTGAATGCGTGGATAGAAAGTTTGAAAGTGGCCAGACAACTGTGATATGTGAAGAGTGAGCAGGATGCTTGTAAATCTCCAACCCTGATGAGAAGATTCAGCAAGCTCAAGAGATGGTAATGTCAAACCAGTGAGGTATTAATCGATGAGATAGCATGTACTCTGTAGATTAGTCATGGTTCTGCTTATGAAATCATTCATGATGAAATCGACTTCCATAAAATAAGAGCGCAAATAATTTTTGAATCTTATATATATATATATATATATATATACTAGACAAAACGGACACATTGGGTCACCCATTCAGCTCTTGGTAAATAATTGAGATCAGGGAAAAGGGAGTTAGCAAAGCGAATAAAATTTAAAAAAATTAAAATATGGCCGGATGAAACCTTAAAATCATTTTGTTAGCTAAGAAAGTAAATGTTTGACCTCATTTAAGCTATAGGTTACTGGTTGTGAAACATAAAATACATTTCAAATTCTCCCATCTCTCTCTCTCTCTCTACTAAGAAACTAACATTATATAACAAAGAGGTAGTCAAGAGATACATAGAGGGGAAGAACGAGATAGACACAAAATAAAGTAAGAGATTGGTTGGTTTTTTACTTAATTGCAAATTGCGACTATTTAGAACCAATTAAAACAGAATTTTTTTCAAACATAATTCAATCCTAAAAGTAAGGAATAATTTAGTATATTTTTCGTGTCATTAAACTAAACTGTAAAAAAACCTTTAGGAAGCAAAAGTTGATTAACTCATCTTTAGTATAATAATAGATGTGTGTGTGTATGATATAGTTTGCTATATATATATATATATATATATATAGATTCTTATCTCTTTTATTTCTGTTTTTGCTAACTAGTCTAAATCCTCTGATTTTCTCTTTTCTTGGATCTTATCCATTTCTGTCGTCAGCATTAGTTTTTATTAATGAACCCGAGACTGAATAGATTTTCATGCATTTTTATTAACTCGAATTCCTACTTCATCCATACGGTTGAGAAAAGCCATTACATGGACTACAGTAATGTTAGACAATCCCCAAAATTTGAGCTTCCAATTCAAAAAGTTATGTTGATTTTTAGCTCTCCAAATTTGGTAGGGTTCATGAAAAATAGCGACTTTTTGTAATCTATTTTTGTCTGTAAAATGAGTTCTAGAGCTTCCCTACTCCTAAAAAATATTTTTGCCCAAGGAATCCAAAAATGCTATCAAAACAGTCTTAAAGTTAACCAATTTTAAGTTATTTATGATTTCTGATTTTTTCATAGCAAGATCAATATCCCAATGTGGCACTGCATCTATGACAAAAAATGTTTCTATTATTATTTTACATATATTGAACATTATTTGTACCAAAAAGATAGTTTGATTTTTGCTCCATACCTGGACAGAATTTCAGAAAAATTGAAGTGGGTGAGTGACCTGGGCTCAATGATTTGAAATGGAATTACCCTTAAGGCAGGGTGTGTGAC
Source organism: Doryteuthis pealeii (assembly GCA_023376005.1). Lineage (NCBI taxonomy): Eukaryota > Metazoa > Mollusca > Cephalopoda > Myopsida > Loliginidae > Doryteuthis > Doryteuthis pealeii. The sequence continues at coordinate 60,281,849 of CM042161.1, read as the reverse complement.
ATGGCCTGGATGATTTGACATGGAATTACCCTACTATTACATAGGAATACTGGATATTACGGTGTAATTTATTTGCATTAACAATAGTTATTTGAAGTTATTGTTTAATAAGGATAATTATTAATTACTTAAAATCATATAACTGTGTGAAAACAAATGATTATTATCAAATAGAGATAATTACTTTTCCCTTACTAATCACTCAATTAATTTTGGGGTAAATTCACAACTTGTATTTATACTGTCCCAAAACAGCATCGGATGAATTGGCCAATCAAAAACGCCAAAACATGTATTTAATTTACTATGTAAAGGCGTTGATAAATTATGTTGAATAGCTCTTTATTATTAAGATTATTATTATCTTCTTATTTCTGTTATCTTCTATCTTCTATGCTAGCTGGATTCTTACCACATGAGCAGGATGTGACACAAGGTCAATTTTTAAGCTGAGTTTAGCAGGTTTGAATTCAGAGTTTTCTTTCTCCTAGAATTGTTCCCATGCCAAGGTTAAAGAGCCGAGTCTACGCTACTATTTACCCATAACTGGAGGGAGAATAGTTTGATTCATACCTTTCCCAAGGGTATTAGCACTATGTGAAAGGCAAACAGCCTTATCTAGGATTTGAACTTGTGTTGGTGTGTCCATTTACTATGACTATAACCATTACACCACTTGCCTCTAATATAGTTGTAAAAATCATGTAAAAAAAAAAGAAAAACAAACAAAAATGATAATCGAAGGGGACCGCCCTGTTGGCTGGGGCATTAGAATACACAGACTGCACCTCTGCAGAAGGGAAAGATTCCCCCACTGGGGCCACCTGTTGGCCGTGGGTGGTGACCCAGTGATACTTAAGGATGGAACCCAGGTTGCTGAGCAGTCCATACATGCAACACTCCACTTTGGCCCTTGGTAATTGCATGTCAAATCATCCAGAAAAAAGTAAAGTTGTCACCCAACTCCTTCAATATTTCTGAAATTTTGTGAAGGTTTTAAAGTTAGACAATCCCAAAATTTGATCTTCCAATTCCAAGAATTGGCAGAGTTATGTCAATTTTTAAGTCTCCAAATTTGGTGGGGTTCGCAGAAAATAGGATTCCTTAGGCAAAAATGCTTTTATAAACCAATTTTTAGTAGTAGGGAACCTCTAGAACTCATTTTACAGACGAAAATAGATTATAAAAAGTCCCCATTTTTCACCAACCCCCCTCAAACTTAGAGAGCTAAAAATCGACATAACTCTGCCAATTCTTGGAGTTGGAAGCTCAAATTTTTGGGATTGTCTAACTTTAACAAAGTCCACACCTGCACATAATTTCAGTAAAATTGAAGTGGGTGGGTGACACGGCCTGGATGATTCGACATGGAATGTCGGGGAGGCCCCCTCCAATCAATCGGCTGGTCAAGTCAAGCCCTAACACCTATATGATTGCCCCAACCATATTGTCTTTAACCCTTTTTATCATATGGATGCTTGAAGGCAGTGGCTGAGGGTCTTCATGTCCTGGGAATGACGTTAAAATCTGTTTGATGGTGAGGTTCCAGTTCTGGTGGTTTGGACAATGTGCAGCACCCCTTCATCACCATTGCTCCCAGGTCCACTCTGAGTCAGAATGGTAGTACCTGTTAGAGTCCCATCTATGGGATTAATAGAAAAACATGAGTTTATTAAAAAAATATAATATCCATTAAGAATTAATTTATTTCAAAATTTGTTGGCATTAAATGACACACTGAGGTTGATATGCCATAAAACAAAACAAACCAAACCAAATTCAAATCCTGAATGAGGCTGTTTACCTTTCACATCAAATTAACAGAGGTCTTAACACTTGTACCGAGTTATGGTTAAAGGAATGAGAACAGTCTACCCCCATGGATTGAATAAAGGGTTTGTATCAGCCAAAATGTTGTGTAGATAACAATGAAGATGAGAACAATAGTCCGAATAATATTATCTGCATTATTCGGACTTGGGAAAGGTATGAATCTAACTAATCCTACTGCAGCTATGGGTAAATAGTAGGGCAGACTGTGCAGACAATAACCATTACACCACATGCCTCTAATATAATATTAAAAAAATCATGTAAAGAAATAAAAATAAAAACAAACAGAAATGATAATCGAAGAAGAGTCAAATGAGTCCGAACAGTATTGTTGTTGACAATTGCTAGTATCGTCCGATGCCAACTATATGCAAGTACCTTGCGGTGCTTTCGTATTGCAGTGGTAACAAGTTTCCACATTTGGATGTATATATTTCATTAATTTGTTCATTCACTTATTTATTCCTAACAGCAAATGTACAGGTAAAGGAACAATATTACAAAGGTGTTGGCTGTTGGCACCTGACCAGGTATTATTTATTTATTTAGGTTTGGAAGTATGCCTATATACTTATCAATGGACATTGACTGCCCTTACCTCCAAGGCATCATACGCAGTCAGGTTATCCTTACTGATGCTCCTGATTGCACTAAAAATAACATTGTGCAAAAGGTTAATTTAATGTCCCCTTTCACCCCTGCTTTTTAATTTTCATGAAAAAAAAAAATGCTTTGCTTAACAAAACAAAATAAATTTGTACTTGTATTATTTGGATAATTTCAGACTATTGTCCTCATCTTTATTGTTATCTACGCAATATTTTGGCCGATGTGCTCTCTGGCCTTCTTCAGGTATTTATTGTCGGACTCAGGAGCCTTTTCAAACTCAGGGACCTTTTTGTCATAATTGAAAGCCATCGTGGAACTTTGAACCTTTTATTCAATCCACGAAGGTATACTGTTCTCATTCTTTCACCCCTGCTTTTTAATTTTCATGAAAAAAAAATGCTTCACTTAACAAAACAAAATAAATTTGTACTTGTATTATTTGGATAATTTCAGACTATTGTCTCATCTTTATTGTTATCTACGCAATGTTTTGGCCGATGTGCTCTCCGGCCTTCTTCAGGTATTTATTGTCGGACTCAAGAGCCTTTTCAAACTATGGGACCTTTTTTTTTTTTTTTAACTCAGAAACCTTCTTTCATAATTGAGAGCCATCATGGAACTTTGAACCCTTTATTCAATCCACAGAGGTATACTATTCTTATTCTGTTAAGCATGACTGGATACAAGTGTTAAGTTGTGTTAATTATAATTCTATGTTACCATTAAATATTATTCTATGTTACTCTTGGTTGAACCTGCGTCCCAGAGATAACTGTCACTTAGTACTTTCTTAACCCAATGCCTATATCCACTATGCTATGTGTCCAATTGTGGGTTATTTAATGTCAAATTTGGGAGCTTTCTCTTTGAATTTGGGAACTTTCTTGATGTAATTGGACACATGGTGCAATGGATATTGGTTAATACATTCTTAAGTAACAGTCATCTCTGGGCTGCAGGTTCAATCCTGGTCAAGGGCGATAGGTACATAGAATAATTAACACAGGTCTTAACACTTGTACTCAGTCATGGTTAATGGAATGAGAACAGTCTACCTCAGTGGATTGAATAAAGGGTTTGGATCAGCCAAAATGTTGTGTAGATAACAATGAAGATGAGAACAATAGTCCGAATAATATTATCTGCATTATTCGGACTATTGTCCCCATCTTCATTGTTACTTGTACAACGTTTCGGCTGATATGCCCTCCAGCCTTCTTCAGGTATTTCTTGTCGGACTCGGGAACCTTCTCGGACTCGGGAACTTTCTTGTCGTATTCGGGAGCCATCACGGAAATTTGAACCTAACCCTTTATTTAGTCCACGGGGGTATCCTGTTCTCGTGATGGCTCCCGAATACAACAAGAAAGTTCCCAAGTTCAAAAAGAAGGTTCCCGAGTCCGACAAGAAATACCTGAAGAACGCCGGAGGGCATATCGGCCGAAACGTTGTACAAGTAACAATGAAGATGGGGACAATAGTCTGAATAACGAAGATAATACTAATCTTCAAGCCTCATCTCAAACATTCAGAGAAATAGTCCGAATAATACAAATTATCAAGGTGGTATGTATTTACCAAACCCTCCACCATGGGCAGGATGTGACACATAGAGCTGAAATTTGGATAGTGAAAAAATTATGGTCAGTTGCAAAGTGAACTGGAAATGGCTTTATTCTCTAAGAGCATTTTAAGTGGATTGTACTAATAAACCTATCCTACCATTCTCCAACTCTAACCTATCAGCTTGGGGTGTAGAATACACTGACTGCACCTCTGCAGAGGAGTAAAATGGAGACACCTGTTGGCTGTGATTTACGATCTGATAAAAAGATAGTTGAATATCCCAATGATGATGGATATTATCCACATCACCATCATCCTATACACATAATTTTTAAAATTCTTCTTTCACTCTTTTTGCAAAGGTCTTCAAGACTGTTTCAAGCATGCTGATAATTCTGGGAATTGTCAACATCATCATCACCATTGGTACCATTATATGATTCTAATTCTTTGCTGGAATTCAGATTCTTTCAATCTCTGTTCCAAGTTTGCCAGTGATGATGAACACAACTGTCACCTCCATATTTCACATCTTTTTTAGCTCTTTGGCAAAATTCAAATATATTTTCAATTTTTAACTCCTTTTTACTTTCTCATTGTTGTTGACTAGAAATGGATATATCCTATGTCACGGGAAGGGATATATTAGTAGAAGTAGCAATGTGGTGGGGCCACGGTAACAGTGTGGTACAATCGAGCAGGTAAGTAATAGTACTGGTGCGACGACGGCGTAGTAGTAGGCATTGTACCTCTAGATTGCTCTGTATTTATGGCTAACACCAGCCAATCATATTACTGTGAGGGGGGACCTAGGTGAATGCATATTCATTACATCTTATCCGTTATCTGACAAATCTTCATTATTTTTATTTATCTAAGATGACCACACCAAATGTGTGCTTTTCTTTTTTTTTTTTCATTTGCAAACATGATTATATAAAATGTAGCACATTTGATTTATATAGTTCAGTTTGTAGAGTATCCACCTAAGAACCACAAGGTTCCAGGTCTGATATCGGTCCTCACCAACTCAGCACATGAGTAGCATGGCTTAGAACTGTGAGGTAAAGTGAGCAGATGATGGTAGGTGTGGTGCTCCACTTCAAACACAAAAGCATTCTCCCTACTCTAGCACTAGCAAAAAGGGGATAGACTCCCTCACTGTTTGGTTGATATCATCAATATGCCACTCTGCTGAGAACATGGACTTTTGTTAATATTATATACCCTACCTATGAACATTAATGGGTATGTCTCAATCCTCATAAATACAGGAGTATTATGCTGACTAAGTAGTCTTATACCACTAGCAATGGTTTAACTTTCTTCACGCTGCTGGCATGTATTGTATTTTGTTAATGTTATAAAAATTCCATTTCATTTCCAACCTCCGTTTTGGTTATTTCTCATTTAGTAACCTTTGTTAGGTTACAACATTTTGGCGATAAGGATGAGATATTGACTCTATGCAGAGTAAATCTAAAATGGGTGGGGGTGTTATATGCCCTACCATGAACATTAATGGGTATGTCCCAATCCTCATAAATATGAGAGTATTATGCTGGCTGAGTAGTCTGATACCACTAGCAATGGTTTAACTTTCTTCATGCTGCTGGCATGTATTGTATCTTGTTAATGTTATAAAGATTCCAATCCATTCCATTTCCAACCTCTGTTTGGTTATTTCTCATTTAGTAATCTTTGTTAGGTTACAACATTTTGGTGACAAGGATGAGATATTGACTCTGTACAGAGTAAATCTAAAAAGAGGGGGGGGGGGGTATATACCCTACCTATGAACATTAATGGGTATGTCCAATCCTCATAAATACAGGAGTATTATGGTAACTAAGTAGTCATTTCCAACCTCCGTTTGGTTATTTCTAATTTAATAATCTTTGTTAGGTCATAACAGATAGATCAGAACAGACTGAGATAGTGTTATATTTTTGAATATTAATGGGTATGTCTCAATCCTCATAAATACGGGAGTATTATGCTGACTGAGTAGTCTTATACCACTAGCAATGGTTTAACTTTCTTCACGCTGCTGGCATGTATTGTATCTTGTTAATGTTATAAAGATTCCAATCCATTTTCCATTTCCAACCTCTGTTTGGTTATTTCTCATTTAGTAACCTATATTAGGTTACAAGATTTTCGCGACGAAGATGAGATATTGACTCTGTACAGAGTAAATCTAAAAAGAGGTGGGGTATATACCCTACTTATGAACATTAATGGGTATGTTCCAATCCTCATAAATATGAGAGTATTATGCTGACTGAGTAGTCTTATACCACTAGAAATGGTTTACCTTTCTTCACACTGCTGGCATGTATTGTATCTTGTTAATGTTTAAACGATTCCAATCCATTTTCCATTTCCAACCTCTGTTTGGTTATTTCTCATTTAGTAACCTTTATTAGGTTACAACATTTTGGTGACGAGGATGAAATATTGACTCTGTGCAGAGTAAATCTAAAAAGGAGGGTGTTATATACCCTACTTATGAACATTAATGGGTATGTCCCAAGTCCTCATAAATACAGGAGTATTATGCTGACTGAGTAGTCTTATACCACTAGCAATGGTTTAACTTTCTTCATGCTGCTGGCATGTATTGTATCTTGTTAATGTTATAAAGATTCCAATCCATTTTCCATTTCCAACCTCTGTTTGGTTATTTCTCATTTAATAACCTTTGTTGCTAGGTTACAACAGTTAATCAGAAATATAAGTATTGAAAACCTTACAGTGCTTTGATGTGGTGAAATTTGGGATAAAAATAAAAGTTGTTCTTGTCATTTGATCATAAGATAAAAACATTTTTAGAATAGAATTTGTTGGTTGTCATTGTATATCACATTTACTGATTGCTCCTGATTGTTGTTGTTGTTATGCACTCTTCTTTGTTGTGAGGGACAATTGGTCTTCATTTTTGGCTTTGTTCCACTCTGCTTTCAATCCTCATCATCTCATTGGCTATTTATATGTCTGCTTTATTCAATCAAATACTGCCACCTTTCATTAGCCTCTGAATGAAGGCTAATATGATACAAACTTGTTTGAATTGGTGTCATCTATATGAGTTATTTTTGGAAGCCATGGTTCAGCTTGTTCACTGGGATTCAGTGGGATAATCTCGGAGGGGTTTGTCTCCTAATTCAACCATTCTCGAATGAAGAATATTTCAAGAGAGTTCTTATCTCTTAATAATAATCATCTAATAATCACAACAAAAATATATTGAGAATTATCTAGTCAAAACAGATCGATTTGGATGTCTTTTTCAAGGGTTTTAGCGTTGATTTTAAAGTACATGAATTTAAGCAAAATTTTCAAAGTTAACCAAAATTTTCAAAGTTAACCAAAATTTTTTAAAAGTTAACCAAAATTTTAAAAGTTAACCAAAATTTTAAAATTTGCAAACTATCAGGCATTAATAGACCCGTTGAAGGCTTGCTAAAAATACCAAATTCAATGTTATTTTAAGGTAGATGTACACAAGTAGTAAGTAGTAAAGTAGACGGGGTGGCCTACTGTCGGTATCAGCCAGGCAGCGAGGGAGTCTATCCCCTTTTCACTAGTGCTAGACCATGGAGATTGTTTTTTAGCATTTAAGGCGGAGCGCCACACTTACCATCAACTCATCATTTTACCACACAGATCCCTGTGCTACTCATACACTGGGTTGGGGAGGGCTGGCTGGTATCAAAGAAGGAACCTTGAGGTTCCCAGCCATACACTCTACCGACTGAGCTAAACCGGCCCTAAAAACTGGTCATCTAATAATCACTACAAAAATATATTGAGAATTATCTATAGATTCTTTGTAACTGAGAACCTTAGTAAAATATTCGAATGACCAGGAGATTGCTTAGAAATGAGGAATTTGAAATCTATGAATATACAAAGATATTCTAGAATTATCTATTTATTCTATTTAACAAAACCCTCATCAGTTTATTCTATTTAACTGAAAACCATTATTTATATAAGATTTGTATTCATTGTCTTTTACTTGATAATAAAGAAATTAATGATAGCAATCATCATTTTGTTCTGTTAATGTAGAAGAAGGATTTAAAGACTTAGTTGTCATGTGTGGCCCTCATGACAGACATATATAATCCATATGGCCCTCATGACGTACATATGTAATCCATGCATTTTGACATGCTTGGTCTAAAGGAATTGCCAAAGCACAGTGACCAATAACATTTTTTTTTTCAATGCTGTAGAATTTGGTAATGAATAATACCTAATGACACCTGTTTGATTATATAATGCAATAAGTTAAAACAAGTTGTCCTTTCAAAGTCAGACCCATATAGCATAAAAGAGTGAGCAGAAATGGAAAATTCAGTATGGCACACCATATCGGAATAAAGTCAATTTCTGCAATAATCTGGGATGAAGTCAAAAAGGAAAGAAAAAAAAAGAACATCATATAGGACATTCATCTATTTATTATTTTCATCTGACCCTTATCTATATAGTCTTTATAATTGACCCTCACCTGTTCATTCTTTTTAACTGACCACCATCTATTTATTCTTTTTAACTGACCCCCCCCATCTATTTAGTATTTTTAACTGACCCTCACCTGTTCATTCTTTTTAACTGACCCTCATGTATTTATTCTTTTTAACTGACCCCCCCCTCATCTATTTAGTATATTTAACTGGCTCCCCTCTATTTATTCATTTTAATAGACCCTCATCTTTTTATTCTTTTTAACTGACCCTCATCTTTTTGTTCTTTTTAACAGACCCTCATCTTTTTATTCTTTTTAACAGACTCTCATCTTTTTATTCTTTTTAACAGACCCTCATCTTTTTATTCTTTTTAACTGACCCTCATCTTTTTGTTCTTTTTAACAGACCCTCATCTTTTTATTCTTTTTAACTGACCCTATCTTTTTATTCTTTTTTCTCATCTTTTTATTCTTTTTAACTGACCCTCATCTTTTTATTCTTTTTAACAGACCCTCATCTTTTTATTCTTTTTAACTGACCCTCATCTTTTTATTCTTTTTAACTGACCCTCATCTTTTTATTCTTTTAACTGACCTCATCTTTTTATTCTTTTAACAGACCCTCATCTTTTTATTCTTTTTTCATCTTTTTATTCTTTTTAACAGACCCTCATCTTTTTATTCTTTTTAACTGACCTCATCTTTTTATTCTTTTTAACTGACCCTCATCTTTTTATTCTTTTTAACTGACCCTCATCTTTTTATTCTTTTTAACTGACCCTCATCTTTTTATTCTTTTTAACTGACCCTCATCTTTTTATTTTTAACAGACCCTCATCTATTTATTCTTTTTAACAGACCTCATCTATTTATTCTTTTTAACAGACCCTCATCTTTTTATTCTTTTTATCAGACTCTCATCTTTTTATTCTTTTTAACTATCTTTTTATTCTTTTTAATAGACCCTCATCTTTTTATTCTTTTTAATAGACCCTCATCTTTTTATTCTTTTTAATAGACTCTCATCTTTTTATTCTTTTTATCAGACTCTCATTTTTTTATTCTTTTTAACAGACCCTCATCTTTTTATTCTTTTTAACTGACCCTCATCTTTATATTCTTTTTAACTGACCCTCATCTTTATATTCTTTTTAACTGACCCTCATCTTTATATTCTTTTTAACAGACCCTCATCTTTTTATTCTTTTTAACAGACCCTCATTTTTCTTTTTATTTTTTTTAACAGACCCTCATCTTTTATTCTTTTTATCAGACTCTCATCTTTTTATTCTTTTTAACTGACCCTCATTCTTTTTAACAGATCTTTTTATTCTTTTTATCAGATCATCTTTTTATTCTTTTTAACAGACCCTCATCTTTTTATTCTTTTAACAGACCCTCATCTTTTTATTCTTTTTAACAGACCCTCATCTTTTTATTCTTTTTAACTAGCCCTCATATCTTCTTCACTACATTGTCTTCCTTATTTTTGCTTATAATGTTACAGAAGAAAATATCCCAGTTGATATAAATAGTAAGTGGAAAACTGGATCAAAAAATTAAAAACTTTTTTTCTCATCGGAAGGAAACTCTGTCACAATTTTCCCTTACCTGAAGTAAAAAGATTGTGCTGTTTTGAATGTTTTTTTTTTTTGGTGTAAACAGCCCCTAAAATTTTCATCTTTTCTTTCCTGTCTTTCTCTCTCACTTTTTTAATATGTCCTTCACATTCAACTTTATCTTCGTTTGTCATTGTCACTTTTTGTGGAGATTATGATAATAATGAAATTATTGTGTACAGTGCTCAGGTGCACTACAACTCATCTAAGGTGCATGTATAGTACATAGAATAATGTGCAAACAACAGGAAAATGAACAGTGTATAGTCCCATGATGATATATATGTGTGTGTGTGTGTGTGTGTAGAGGGTATATCAGGTATAGTGTTTGTGAATTAGAAGAAGCCTGAAGGTGTCTCAGCAGCTAACAACTGATGCAGGTAGTTTGTTTCATGCTTCAGCAACTCTGAACATGAAAAAGTTTCCGAAAGTCATTTGAACTGTGTTAATCTTGAAATGAAACTATAAAATGTACTGTTAGAATATCATTGATTCTCCGTTAGTAAAAAAATATTTGGAAGTTTATTTTCTTTTTAACTGTAGAGCACTCATTAAGTATAAGAACATTATAAAAGAACGAATGTAATATTGTAAAATCAAACATATTTACAATTTATTAAAATTTGATATAAGAATGATAAAAGGGAGTTACAAGTTAGATTTATCCTAAGTTGGTTGACACACAGACAAGTGTTAGTCATATTGAAGATAAGAAAAAATAATTTGTTTCTTCTTCTAATGCAGCCATTTTGTTGAACCTTGTTAGAGAGATCACATTGATCTATTTTCTCTCAATTTCCAATTTTCTTTGTAGAGATTTGTTGAGTCATATTTTAATGTTGGCGCAATTACTTTTTTTTTACCTTTCAGGTCTGATCATTTCCTTTTACCAAACTTGTAGATAAATCAACCAATTTGCTCTAAGTCAGATTACACTCATTGTTTTTATATCTGAGTATTTCTTTTTTCTTTTATTTTTATTCTATGAGTTTGTATTTTTTTTGGTCATTTTTTAAGGGTTAATTATTATATGTTTTTTTTTTTTTCATGATAAACCTTTTGGAATTTCCGGATTATTTAAAAAAAATTGTTTTCTTTTCTTACACTTTTGGTTTTATTTCTTTCCATGGAATAAGGACTCGTTTGGTGTAAAGAATTTGTTTTGCTGTAATTGTTACTGTATACAAGCCCCTTTCTGTGCATCACTCTTTTTTTTTTTTTTTTTTTTTTTTCTTTTCTTACATGGACTGTGGGACAAAAAAGTTTACTTTTGGCAAAGACACATAGGAAACGGAAAAATTAGTTAGCAGCAAAAAAATAAAAATAAATAAATAAATAAATGTTACCATCTTTATTCAGATGCAAGCTTGAGGCTTCTAAAAACGTCTTTGCACATTCACTTCTACATTTTGTTATTATTTTATTTATATTTTTAAATTTCATTCTCTTTTTCCTTTTTTTTTTTAACAATATCTTTTGCCCCATCCACACACCTGCTTTTTTTCTTTTTTTTTTTCTTTTTTTGTGTTACTGGCCCTCAGATGATTGACCAGTATTAAATTAACATTAACCCCAAAGTTGCCAAAACTTCCTTTGGAAAAATGTTAAAAAAACAGGAAATGACAGCACCAATAACAACAATGTGCCGTCACTATTTCGTGTAAAACAAACAAAATAAAGGCAACAGAAAATAAAAAACAAACAAAACAAAAAAGAAAGAAATAGAAAAAAAGAAAGAAAAAAGAACTAAAAAAGAAACTTTTATGAGCAAATCAAATTGTGTCATTTGTTCTTGTTGGCCAGAATGATACAAAATGCATTTTAAAAATGTTTCATCTTTAAAAAAATCAAAAAAAAATCGAAGAAATAATAACTTTCTTTCTTTTCTTGCCTTCTGGGATGTTTGTGGGCGAAACAATAATAATTTTTCAACTTTTAATCACAATTATTCTAATTTGAAATGTTCACCAAATATTTTTTTTAATTCTTTTTTTTTTTCTTCTGTTACCACTTGTGTTGGATAAATTTGATAAAACAGAAGTGGGTGGAGAGCAAAAAATAAAAAATAAAAATAAAAGAAGACAAACAAAAATTTAGATTTTCAAACATTTATGAGTTAATCAAGATTAAGAAAGAAAAAAATTTGTAAATTTCTTTCTTTTATGTTGTGAGTAAAGACAGCCAATTACTCATGCACAAAGAGAAAGTATATAATAAGAAGATAAGAGGCTATTGGTAATAGTATATATTTTCTGTTACCACTTGTGTTGGATGAATTTTATAAAAAGGAAGTGGGTGGGGAGCAAAAAAATCTATTTAAAAAAAAAAAAAAAACAACGCACAAAAATTTAGATTTAACTGGATTTTCAAACATTCAAGATTATAAAAAAAAAACTTGTAAATTTCTTTCTTTTGTGTTGTGAGTAAAGGTGGCCAATTACTCACACACAAAGAGAAAGTAGAAGATATGTAATAATAATGAATAAGAGGCAAAGTCAAATACTTAGTAATAGTATATTTATTTGATTAAGAATTCATTTATATACTAACTCCTCGCTTGTCTGTCCGACAGCTAATTTATAAGATAGACGCAACCATACTTTTATGGTGTAGAGGGGAGGTAGGTAATCCTATACCACAATTTTTTTGTAAAACATCATTTCCATTGAGTTTGAGTGACAATAGTATCTGATGGAATTCCCTGAAATCAAGTGACAGCAAGTCTTCTCAGTTTTCCAATGCTCTTCACAATATTCTTCCTAATGTAATGCTCTATCTGAATAGTTTTAATTGGGCTGGTTTAGCTCAGTCGTTAAAGTGTCCGCCTGGGAACTGCAAAGTTCTGGGTCCGATACAATTCCTCACCAACTTAGTGTATAAGTAGCACAGGGATTTGTGCGCTAAAGTGAAGAGCTGATAGTATGTGTAAAGTTCCACCTCAGACACAAAAACAATTTCATTAGTCTAGCACTAGTGAAAAGGGGATAGACTCCCTTGCTGTCTGGTTGGTGGGCCACTCCAATGACTTCACTTATTCTTTTTATAAGATTCTTCAAGTTGTTTCAAGCATGCTGATAATAATGGGTATTATCCTCATCACCATCAACCATAATCATGAAGACCATTTTATATATATATTATGGACTCTCCGTCAATTTTCAACGTATGAGGGTTCATACACAAATGAACACCCACACAGTGATTTGTTTATAGTGGTGAAGGCTTGTGTTGGCACAGTCGATAGGAAAGAATTGGTGCATCAAGGGTTGCCACAAACCCAATCAACGACTGACCTCAGGAATTTTGAATTCAGAGTTATCCCTCTCCTAGACTGGTTACCTACCCAAGGCTGAAGGGCCCAGTCTGCCCTACTATTTAACCCATAGCTGGAGGGAGAATATATGGATTCATACCTTTCCCAAGGGTATTAGCGCTATGTGAAATGCCAACAGCTTCGTCTAGGAATTGAACTCGAATTGACGAGTCCATTTTCAACGACTCTAACCACTAGCCCACACGCCTCCATATATATATATATATAAAGGATGATTTTAATTTTCTTTAGATTTCAGATTCTTCCATTCTTCCTGCAATGTCCTAACCCTATTGCCCTTATGGCAAGCCCCAACCCTTTTTATCATATATGAACTAGAAGGTGATGGCTGATGGTCTTCATGTCCTGGGAATGAAGTTAAACTCTATCTGATGGTGAGGTTCCAATTATGGAGGTCTGGGGAATGTGGAGCATCCCTTCATTACCATTGCTCTCAGGTCTCCTGGATCAGGAGTAGTAATACCTGTTAGAGTCCAATCTTATGGGTTAAATAGAAAAAATTCATTTTTTTTTAAAAAAAATTTCTACCAAACTATCCCTTATAACAAACTTAAACTTTATCCTATAAACTTATCCCTTAAACTGATTTCCAATTCACTTAGCAATAAACAACTGCAAATAATCTACTGTTAAAATCAAGAAAAATCCTTGAAAAAAGACATAATTAATTTAACCATTCCTCACAACTTGTCACTTGGTGTTATGACCTGTTTAAGGGTCAATAAATAATAACTCAACATGGGTAATAAATGTAGGGAACAGATGGTATTCAGCAATATATATCAACGTCAATGGAAGGGTTTCCTTGTTTCAGCTTACACGAAGAACTGTATCTGGTACTAGTCATTTGAGTAGCTTTACTCTGTTAAATATATACCCTTTGGGTAAGTCCATGTTCATGTCATAGGTGAGTCACCTACAACACTTGGCATAAAATAACCCTGGATAGTTTGACATGCCATTAAAATCAATCAATCAATCTTCCTGCAAGGTTCTTTAAGATTGTTCCAAGTATGGCTATGATGATGGTTATTACCATCAAATAATTATTTTGATACTTCTTTGGATTTTAGGTTTCTTTTACTCATATTGCAAATGTCTTCAAGACTGTTTCAAACATGTTCATAATGTTGGGTATTGTCTCCATTATCATCCAGTTTGCTCATTTGTTGGTGACAATAATTTTTTTGATATTGTCGTTGCAAGTTTGAACTCCAGTTGTGCTATTATGTTCACTTTCGAAACATATGAACCCTCTCCCCCCCCCAGCTATGGGTTAAATAATACCCCTGTAGCGTTAGTTTCGTATTTGCCTGGGAGAGTTGTCTGCCTGGTTTAGTTTGCTGGTGCCCGCTAGGGGCATTAGTATTTAAGCGGCTGGTTCAAAAGGCTTCTCCCTCTTTTCCTGTTCCTGATTCTACGAGACACATGGGTAGTTAAGGTCTCCCCCGTCTCGTTGGGGCTTTTGGCCCCACTTACATTACTGTAAGTTCTTCACACAGCATGGACTATCCCTAGTCTCATGTCTGTACTTTTATATGTTATCTTGTACCATTCATGAATGTGTCTTCATCTTTATTTATGTACTCTTTGTTTATGTACCCTTTTACCTATGTACTTTGTATCTCGTCATATCCATGTGCTGTACTATATTAAATGTTTTGTCTGTTAACCTTCGTTGGAGTCATGTATCCAATATGTATACAACTGTATAACTTTAAACCCTTTCTTACACCCCTATTACTCTTCTACAAGGATGGTTTTGGTATTAAATAACCCACAGAGGTTGATATACCATTAAAACAAAAGAAACTCTAGTGTGGTGCATTTTTTGTATAAAAGTTTAAAGTTATATATATATATATATAAAGTAAACTATAGACACGTGTTTCAAGGTATCACCTCTCATCAGTGCATTATACCATTTTTAGCAGCTGCTGCCTCTTATGCTTGCCGAACTTTCTTACCCATACGGCCACAATCAGCTGCCAAGTATAGCAGGCTATTTAATCGCTATATTTCTAAGCGGAAATAAATTCACTAAGAGTTCTCAAACTTTGTAAACAAAGTGAGATTTAGCTTAACGCTGAATACGGTGAATTTGCAATTAGATTCCTCCTAAATAGAGTGCTCAACTGAAATTAGGAGTATATATATATATATATCAACCAACCCCATTGAATGCATTGGATGTGACACAAGTTCAATTACTTAAGCAGAGTTTAACATGTTTGAATTCAGAGTATTCCTTCTCCTAGACTGGTTACCTAACAAGATTAAAGAACACAGTCTGACCTACTATTTACCTAGCTAGAGGGAGGATAATTGGAAGCATACCTTTTTGAGGGAATTATCAATATGTGAAATGTAGATAAATGTTTCATTGACATGATGTTTTAGAATTTCTATTTCTATCTAGACACACCTATATATATATATATATATATATATATATATATATATATATATATAGAGCCAGGTTAGCTTAGTTGGTAGAGCATTCAGCTAGAAACAACAAGGTTACTAGTTCAATACTGGCCCTCGCCAACCCAGTGTATGAGTAGTACAGGGATCTGTGCAGTAAAGTAAGGAGCTGGTGGTAAGTGTGGTGCTCTACTTCAGGTGTCAAAACAATCTCCTTGGTCTAGCGCTAGTGAAAAGGGGATAGACTCCTTCACTGATTGGCTGATACCGTCTTTAAGCCACCCTGACGACTTTTACTTTATATATATATATATATATGTGTGTGTGAATCATGTTATTGTTAATTATGTAACATGGTGGCACTCATTTGCAATGGGAATGGAGTGATGATGTGTAATTAAAAATAATCATATATGTATACTTATCTCTGGACCGGTTCTACTTTGAGAGGTTCGAATCTGGTTGCTGGGCTGATGTTGAGTTGGCTGGCAGTTCTTTGATGTTTTGAGTCTGGAAATAACTTTTGTTTGCTGGAGGAAGTGTGCTGGGCCCATAACCTATTAAGTTTCTGACCGCCATCCTTGGCCAGTTGAAAAGGACTTAATGTAAGTAAGTAAATAAGTCCTGATCTATAGAATCCTTTGGTAAGTGAATAAGTCCTGAGTTATGGAATCCTACGTAGTGTCAAAGGTCCAGTGATATAATCCTATGTTCTGTCGTCCACGAATGTTCAAAGCAGTGTGTAGGTATGACCAGAACAGCCGGTAGAAATAACACTATCAGCAGCAGAGTACTGCCAGTGATTGGCCAAGAATATAGTCACATGATTATCGCCCAGTCTATAAGTAGGAGTGGATTTCAGGCACACACCTTATAACAGAAAATCTCAACATCTTGCTTTCTGCCATTAATGATTATTAGTAATAACACAAGGCGACTTATTTTTTTCTCATGAGATTTTTCCCCAAGTCAAACTACCCTGAGTGAAGACACTTCTCACCCTGCCACCAGTTCATTCCAAACACTCCCTCCACTCTCACCTCTACTCTTCTACACTGCGCATGTGACACTTCTCAACAAGTAGAAACATGCCAGGTGGCATTGTGCTGACTCATCCTAAAAAAATTTCCATGCTAAACTACACATCTCTTACTATTGAAGTCAGTTAGTCTACTGTTTGAACAGCAGCTAGCTAAGTATAACTGAAGCAGTGTCCAAGACAGTTCGCATTTATAGAAATCAAGAATGATCCATTCATGAATTTGGGTGATTCCATTCCTTGAGTTCTGATTCGCTGCTTGATTTGAATGATATTGTGGAGTTTTATAAATACCCTGTCATTCTGCAGTAGACTTTGCAACTATTCGGTTTGTATTGGGTTACAACCATTTGTTGCCATGTCTTCCCAATTCAATGGTAATTGGAACTTTGATTATTCTTCATCTCCCCTCCCCATTGCGCGGGCGTAGTGGCCTTTGAGGGGGAATTAGTTCCTTTCGACCCGGCCGATTACAGGGGAGTAATCTTGATAATGCACAGGATATTTTTGATGGCATTGGTTAGGGGTTGGAGTGAAATTGGGTGAGGCTTGGTCCCTAGTTGATGTTACCATTCTTTTGGTTTGTGGGACATCCTCAAATATTGGTTATGGGGCTAGGCAAAGCAGTAGGAATAGGGACAGGAGCCACTGGTGTTTGGAGCTTCCTGAGGAATCGGTGATTCCGCAATGTGATCCTACCTGATCCATCAATCCTGGCTCTTTCCATTTCCTCTCCCCCTCCTATTATGTTACAATTATTCTTTTAGAAAATGATATTACAGATTAGTAAGAAACATAATAGAAAAGAATCCACAAAAATGTTCCATCTAAAAAGTTGTTATTCCTAGCTTGGTTAATTATTCTGTTAGAAAATGATATAAAATGGTCAAACTCAAGTGTCAACTATCAAACTGAAAAAGTAAAGAATCCATAGAAATGTTCTGTCTAAAAAGAAGGTGTTATTCCAAAGTAATCATTAGTGCTGTAATAATAAACGAACACACACTGTTAGGCTTAAGAAAGCTTTATTCTACTTAGAATACTGTTACAGTTTACTGAGAGTTTATATACTCTCAGAAACATCAAAGAGTTCCACAAAGGGGAGGTAATAATAAAACAGGGAAATTAACTCTCAATTACTTATTACAAGTATATCAACAACCAAAAAAAGTTCAAGGCACACCTCAAAGGAAGTTTGGAGGTGAAATCTAATAATTCATTTATTTTTCTTTCTCCATGAAAAGTTTGTAGTAAAGTTTTGTCATTTTAATATTTCAGTACCAGAAATTGCTGAATAAAAGTATTGACAACATGCAGGAATTGTTCTCAGACTTCACAACTGAAGATTGGCAAGAAGTTTCAGAAACTACTTCTTGGTGAGTAATTTTTTTTTATAACATACATATATAAATTCTCTAAATCCTATCAAAATAGTTAATCTCTCTCACTATCTTTCCTACATATATATAGGGTGTCCCAAAATAATGTATACATTCAGATTTTCTCGGCGAATTCTAGAAATTATCAATAACTTCTTGTGCTCTTTTTGGGCTTGTTGATGATCTGTGTAGTCCAGAATGGCCCTTTCTCATTAAAAGTGTATTGAACAGAACGGCAACCAGTTTGAGCCTGAAACACTTGCTGATTTGAGAGTAGCAATTGAAGAAGAATGTGCTCAAATACCAAATGTTGCTGGACGTTTGTGGGTTTATTTCTTCAAGATATGAAAAGTGTATTGAAGAGAACGGCAATCAGTTTCAGCACTTGATGTGAACTCATTATATAAACATTCTGCCATTGCTCCAAGTAGCTTTTATATTATAAAAGTTAGTTTGCTATATTTTTTTGTATATTTTACTCTCAAATTCTTTAAATGTGTATTCTTTCTCTTGTATCAATCTTATTTACAAGTCAAAATACATAAATTGAATGTTATAACGATTCAAAGAGTGTATACATTATTTTGGGATGCCCTGTATATATATATATATATATATGATATATTGAAAAAACAAAGGATGTTTACAAATGCATGGGCTCATCAGGAGAGAACGGTTTGCACATTCTCTCCTGATGAGCCCATGCATTTGTAAACATCCTTTGTTTTTTCAATATATCATATTCACACTGTCGGATTAATTTCCATTTTATTTTCACACACACACACACACATATATATATATATATATATATATATATATAGAATTAAACAAAAGGCACATCTCCTGTTTAACAATTTTATTTTTGATCTTTTCTAATTTTCTGGCCAACTTTTTAATGTTTGGGTGGAATTAGTGGACAAGTCCACCAAAGTTCAGTTCCCGAGTACTTTCGGCACTTTGAAGTGCCATCATCAGGGGTGATGTATTCCAGTTTTTTTTTTAAAAATATATTAATGTGAAGCTGGAAGAAGGAGAATTGGTGAGAAAAGTGTTATAGGCATTTTAGAATGTGTGTACTGTATTGAAAATTAATTTTGTTTAAGGATGGTTTGTATTGTTTTATGTATAAAGCTTCTAGTATTTGGAGTTTTTGTTTATTTTTTTTATTTGTGCAGAATGTGTGTATTTTCCGTTAGAATATTTTGGTAATTAGAGTGGGGGCATGAATGTAATTTTAGGTGTTGTGAAATAGAGCTATTGTCTGTTAAATGGAGGGTTATATATATATATAGGTCAGCTGTGGTGGTGATAAGGATTATCTCATAGTTTGCTGAAAATTTATAGATTAGAATTGATAGCAATTCAAATTCTTTGCAATTTCACAAAATGATAGTCCGCAATCAATGTATGCCACAATTTGTCCTTTTTTTAAACTCAGACATTTTCTTGGTAGTCATTTGCAAAGTGTCCTTGTGAGTCGAGATTGTGAAAGGGGTGCCTAAAGGTCATAAACATAAATTAGGATATCAAATCAAGGAAAAGAAAATTTTAAGAAATTTTTTATGTTTTTGAGAATTTTGATTTTTTTGCTACAACTAATAATAACATCAATAATCTCTTCCTATTGAAGATTATTTTATTTATCATTCATTGAAGTTTCATTAAGATGTGTGGCAATAATAAAAAATAGTTCTGTTTTTACAGTCTTTTTTTTTTGTCTAGTACTGTATATATATACCCATCTATGGGTTAAATAGAAAAATGTGTTTATAAAAAAAAAATTGAGTATCCATTTAAGAATAACTTTATTTCAAAACTTTGTTGGCATTAAATGACCCACTGAAGTTGGTATGCCGTAAAACAA
>CM042161.1:60254199-60256699 GCA_023376005.1 Doryteuthis pealeii | reverse complement strand
TTTAAAAATTAAATAAATAAAATTATTCGTCGGATCTGAAACCCCCCCATCTAAAATCTTTTTTCTTTTTCTTCAATGGATTATTATCGATTACACACCAATCTATCAGATTGTAAAAAAAAATTCAAAAAAGTTATTTATTTTTCGACTTTTCAGGGGTGCTCAGTTCCCCGTATAAGTTTATTGTAAATCGATCCCCCATATCGGAACCGCTAAAAATTTTTTTTTTTTTTTTTTTTTTTTTTCCTTCAATGGATTGTTATCGATTACACACCAATCTATCAGATTGTAAAAAAAAAAAAAAAGCGCCTGATTCAAAAATAAAGAACTTTTTAGTTCTTTATTTTTTGAGTTTTCAGGGGTGCTCATTTCCCCGTATAAGTTTATAGTAAATCGCTCCCCCTATATCGGAACCGCTCTACCTTAACAGTTGGGCTGAATTTACACAAAGGTGTCAAAATTAAGGTGACATTGAAAAAAAACAGAACCCACAAATTTTTGTTATAAATTGTTAATTGTAACTAGGGGGTTTAGCGTTAGGATTTGAGGTTAGGGTTGGTGTTGGGGTTTAAGGTGAGTTTAATGGGAAAATAAATAAATAATTTGGGTTCTGTTTTTTGTGGGCCACCCTAACTTTGACACGTTTGCGCCAGTTTCCTTTCGAGCGGTTCTGATATGGGGCAGCGATTTACTATAAACTTATATGTCGGCATGAGCACCCCTGAAAACTCAAAAATAAAGAACATTTAAGAATTTTTTTAAAAAACCTGATAGATTGGTGTGTAATCGATAATAATCCATTGAAGGAAACAAATAAAATAAATAAATGAATAAATTTTGTAGCGGTTCTGATATGGGGATCGATTTACGATAAACTTATACGGGAAACTGTGCACCGCGAAAAATAAATAATTTTTTTAAATTTTTTGTTCTTTTACAATCTGATAGATTGGTGTGCAATTGATAATAATCCATTAAAAGAAAGAAAAAAAAATTAAAAACAAAAATTTTAGATGGGGGGTTTCCAGATGCTCAGGTCTGCCAATTATTCAATTTAATGCTTACTTTAATGGATAAAATTTATTATTAAATCTCTAAGAAAATGAATTAAGAGTGTAACAACATATATTATATTCATTAATTTATTGTACAAACATTTTACATAAACTAGCAAAAAATGCCATCTGGGCGGTTATAAAAATTAATTTTTGAAAGATATTGTCTGAGTTAAAATTTCCATATAAGAGGGTTTGTATTATCGGTAAAATCATCAAATTTATTAAAGGAGTAAAGAAAAATGAAACCATTTGAAATGGAAACTTACTTCTGTCCCCTCAAATCAAAATGTTGCATGCATCTATTGATTATTAATCAAATAATATTTTTATCAATGACAGTGTTTTGATGTAAGCAGTGACATAGTTTTAGTTACAGACAAATTGATACTGAATCTATTATCAAAAGATTTTATTTATTGAAAAAATTTTTTACAAAATTCATATTTTACATAAGTGTACCAAACAAATTTAGTTGAAAATAAATCTATAAATTAGATTTTTTATTTACTCCAATTAAAAAAAATTAATATTAAATATTATTTAGCATTTAAAAATTGATTTAAGGGTATTTGCCTGCTCATCCCACTTATGAGGAAGTATCATTACTCTATTTTATTTTATGTAATATTTATTTACACTAAAACTAAATGTTTGTTAAATGTAAAATAAATAAAGTGAATGTTTATTTTTTTTTATTTCAAAATTTTTAGAAATAATCAAAACAATAAAAAATCATTTTGTATAGTTGATTGTTTTATTCATTGATAAACCAAATTTAATTTTATCATTAAATATTATTTCAGGAAAAACTTTGGTGTAGAAAGTTAACTTTCCTAATTTCTATTTCAAATTGTTTATTTTTTACTCCTTTAATGAATTTAATGATTTTAATTAATAAAATCATTAAATGTTGAATGTCCTTTTAAAGTTTTTGGCATATTTTGGCATTGTTGTTTTTTATTACTTCAATTCATTTATTAATTTTACTTGGATACTACCCCTCTGACATTGAATTTTAAATCCCACTCGGCTCAGGCTATATTTTTCAAAATTTTATTTTTACACCGCCCGAAGGGCGGTTTTGTTATGCTAGTATAATATAATAAGATAAATATATAAAGGTTTTACATATCTATTTATTAGGTGACAAAGGAACATTCACAACCATATTGGTTTCATGTGATTTGAAACATCTTCACCTGATGATTGCATCGCATGAAACCAATATGGTTGTGAATGTTCCTTTGTCACCTAATAAATAGATATGTAAAACCTTTATATATTTATCTTATTATATTATATAACAGCTCTATTTTATATTGAGCACTCTACCAATAATACTGCCTTTGGTACACCATTCCAGCAAAAGCTGAAACAATGACCATCTCACACTATAGTATATATATATATATATATATATATATATATATATATAGAGAGAG
>CM042161.1:60199199-60249199 GCA_023376005.1 Doryteuthis pealeii | reverse complement strand
TGACCCAGAATGATTCCTCCCATTTATGGATCAGAAGTTGTGGACAATTGGCAAAAATTAATGTCAATCAATGAGGTCAATTGCCAAAAAGTTGCATGAGTCTGAACAATCACTGCCCTGTTGGCTGGGGCATTAGAATGCACCGACTGCACATCTGCAGAGGGGTAAGACTCCCCAAATGGGGCCACCCGTTGGCCATGGGTGGCAACCCATAATGCTTAAGGATAGAACCAAGGTGGTGGAGCAGTCCATGATTTTCAACACTCCACTTTGGCTCTATCTTGGGCTAGACGGTCGGTCAGAGAGGCCCCCTCCAATCAATCGGCTGGTCATGTCAAGCCCTAGAACCTATATGATTTTCCCAACCCTATTGCCCTTTTTATCATATGGGTGCTAGAAGGTGGTGACTGAGGGTCTACCTATCCAGGGAATGACGTTAAACTCTATCTGATGGTGAGGTTCCAGTTTTGGGGAATGTGGAGCACCCCTTCATCACCATTGCTCCCTGGTCCACTCTGACCCGGGGTTAGGGTCCCATCTATGGGTTAAATAGATGAGAAAAATATTGATCCAGACCAAAAGATTAACAGAAGAAATGACAGATGGCTATGTTCAGATTCTTTGGAGGTGCTAAGAGTGATGCATACAAAACTTTCTTCAAGTGTCATGGTTTTTGGGTGTTATAAGCAATGAAGGACATGACCCAGTTAGGGTCCCATCTATGGATCAAATACATGTGTTTAAAAATGTGACGGAGAACGAGAAAGGAAAAAGAGCAAGACATTGTCTTACCTGCCAGGATTGAACTCGCGTCCTCCTGCATGCAAAAACAAATGCGTTTTGGGCACTAGACGGACGCGAGGTTCAACTAATGTGCCCGGATGTTTGGCTAATATGCCCATAAAATAACAAGTGAGTCGAGTGCTGTGCAGTGAGCAGCAGCAGAAGCAGTCGACGACGAAGCACTTTTCAGTAAAGAAATGGATTTTAGTCGAACAGAAACAAAACTAAATAGGAAATGTGATTTTGAACTGCCAAAGATTATTTCGACTACGACGACGGATTTTTCCAGCTGCTAGATGAAGAATGTGTTGACCAACAGAGGGTCTGACTTGTGAGAAGATGGAGAACTCGCTTGTTTTTGTGTCCCCCTCGGCAGGAGCTTGTTGATTTGAAGGTCTATTTCGCCCTATATATTTTCCCCCCTTCTTATTAGTATTAGATAAGAATATGTGAAGCCATATAATTTTGTGCTAAAAGAAGATTATAAATAGAACCGTTAGTGTTAAGAATCCTATAAATCTAAGGATTATTAATCGTTACTTGAGACCATATAATTGTTTGCAAATTATTGGTATTAGATAAGAATACTTGAAACCATATAAGTGTGTGCAAAAAATTATTATTATTAAATAAGAATAGTAAGTATATAATTGTGCATAAATTATTAGTAAAAGTCGTCGTCGGAGCGGCCTAATGTTGGTATCAGCCAATCAGCGAGGGAGTCTATCCCCCTTTTCACTAGCGCTAGACCAAGGAGATTGTTTTTGCGTCTGAGGTGGAGCACCACACCTACCATCAGCTCCTTACTTTACCACACAGATCCCTGTGCTACTCATACGCTGAGTTGGCGAGGACCGGTTTCGAACTAGGAACCTTATGGTTTCTAGCTGAACACTCTACTGATTGAGCTAACCTGGCCCTTAGTATTAGGTAGGAATACTTGAAATAATATAAATGTATGCAAATTATTAGTATTAGGTAGGAATACTTGAAACTATATAATTCAAGCTTCGTTGTCTGGCTGATACTGACAATAGTGTTGCATAATCTAAATGGTTTCATAGATTATTGACAACACCATGTAGCGAGAATACAAAGAGCCCAAATGGAAAAATACAGACTGTTTCAAAAAATTTGACCTCAGAGGCGGGAAACCCGAAAGTCACGTGAGAACTAGTTAGGTAATCAGTTGACAGCCCGACACAAAGCAGAGAGGGTCTCTCTGCTTTGGGCTGTTGACTCCCGGGCAGTGTTAGAAAATGGGCTAAAATAAAAGCTTTGATCAAAGTAATACAAGTCTTGCTAGAAAATGAAGCAGTAACAAGTTAGAAGACCGGCCAATAGAAGTAAAGATCCAACATAGCGATTCAAAAAAAAGATAGAAGGAAGAAGAACAAGTAAGTCACAAATCTATCTGTCTCTCTCTAATGTATTATCACAAGAACACTATTGTTTATATGGCTGCAACATGGATACTGATATAATGAATATGTAAATACCTTGGTACCCCCTCACTATAATCTGATTGGACAGTGTCATGTATAAATAGTTGACACTGTGTTGGACCGATACCTAAGCCTACAAGCTAAACTTACTCGCTAGTCGACACCACGACTGCTCGCAGACAGATTGCTATTCGACGTACCAATTACTACTGCGATAATATACCAAATACCAACTTCAGAATATATCCCTTAACCCGGATATATCAGGTACATAACAATTGGCCACTCCACAAAGTTTACTTTAATTACTTACCTAATGTGTTCTTTTTTTTTTCTTCTTTTTTCAGGTTTCAGTTCGCAGCACCAAGAAACACCAGGTCCCACGTGGGAGAATGTCAAGATCTCATACCAAGTCAATTCCTTGTCAGCCGCAATTCCAAGGAGAGCAGGGGAGCAATAAACAGATCAAAAGCAACATTTCACCAAAAGAAAACAAGGATAATCTTCAGGGAAAAAGTCCCATAACAGGTGAGAGAGATTCAATAACATGCATGTTTTGAATGTTGGTTCTCCTTGAGCAGTCCATGACATGCAACACTCCGCTTAAACCCTTACTTAGGCTAGATGGTTGGTCGGATAGGCCCCCTTCGTTCAATCGGCTGGTCACACCAAGCTGAATATAGACATGAAACAAATCAATCCCATACAATATAATCCCCAATAATGCTAACACATTGTTAAAACCAATTACTAAAAGTATATATATGAATACACAATATGTATTACACCCTAACTGTTAGGCATGATATAACCCCGGATGGGTTGATATGCCGTTAAAATCAATAAACCAACCAACCAACCACCCATATGATTGTCCCGACTTTATTGCCCTTATGGCAAGACTCAACCCTTTTTATCATATGGGTGCTAGAAGGCAGTGGCTGAGGGTCTTCATGTCGTTGGAATGACTTTAAATTCTATCTGATAGTGAGGTTCCAGTTCTGGAGGTCTAGGGAATATGGAGCCCCCTTCATCACCATTACTCCCAGGTTCACTCTGACCCAGAGTGGTAGTATCTGTTAGGGTCCCACCTATGGGTTAAATAGAACAAAATGAGTTCTAAAAAAAATGTGTTTCAAAAGAAAAATTGAGTTTACAAAATAACTGAGTACTATGTCTTCAGCATAAAATGACCCAACAAGAGTTGACATGCCGTAAAACCAACCAACCAACTAACTAACCACCTTGGCTGAAATCATAATGGCTTGTTTTGTTGGTCTGGTTTGTGGCACCCCTAACTTTTGATGAGAGCTTTCTGATCATGGTGTTTCTTCTACTCCTTGGGGATCTCTACAGTTATAATGTAGGGATGGAGTCTGTTGGTGGTGATAGTATGTGTGGTGTGTGTGGGGGGGTCTCAAATTCTTGTAACAGAGCTGAGATTTCATGTGTGTTTGTGGATTAACAGGAAAAGTACTGACATCAGTTATGTCTTCTGTCTCTTATAATGTCTTTTTCTTTCTTATAATGTCTTTTTTCTTTCTTATAATGTCTTTTTTTTTCTTATAATGTCTTTTTTTTCTTATGTCTTTTTTTTTTCTGTCTTTTTTTCTTTTATAATGTCTTTCTTTTCTTATAATGTCTTTCTTTTTCTTTATAATGTCTTTCTTTTTTTTATAATGTCTTTTTCTTTTATAATGTCTTTTTTTTTTCTTTCTTATAATGTCTTCTTTTTTTTTTCTTATAATGTCTTTTCTTTTTTTTTATAATGTCTTTTTTTTCTCTTATAATGTCTTTTTTTTTCTATCATTATTAATTTTCAAAAGAGGAAAAGGAGATTTTATCATAATGTTTTATTATCATTTTTCAAATGTTTCATGTTCATTTATTCATTGGTTTTGTTTTTTTGTTGTTTTTTTTTAAATTTTAGAACTGAAATATTCTTTTGGACATGGTTTAAAATTCCTTTATTTGGTTCAAGGGGAAATTTTGAAAGTTCCGGAACTAATGCACTTAGAAGAAGAAAAAAAAAAAGAAAAAGAATTTAATTAATTTTACAACACAGTGATGATGTTTTCAATTACATGTCTTCATCAGTGGAATTTTGTGGAGTAGGAAAATGGGGGAGGGGGGGTTGAGTTAATTCCTGCTTATCTTGAAGCTAATAAAAATCAACATAGTTTTTAACTCATGTATTTTCCTTTCCTTTTCTTCCACTTCTTATGATTTCTCAAACTCTTACTTTCTTTCTATTCTGCAAGAGTTGTCTACCTTTCTTTTATTTAATGAAAAAAAAAAACTCGTGTAATCTGTCTCTATTGTTTTATTTAAAAAAAAAAAATTTTTTTTGCCTTGTATGTAGGTTAGTGAGCTTGGCTAGCAAATTATTACTCAGAAGTTCAAATCCCACTTCTGGTTTTGTGCTAAACTAAACTTAGTTAAAAAAAAAAAAAATTAGAAGAGTGGTCTATTGTCAGTATTAGCCAGCCAGTGAGAGAGTCTATCCCCTTTTCACTAGCACTAAACCAGGAAGATTATTTTTGCATCTGAGGTGGAGCGCCACACCTAATATCAGCTCGTCACCTTACTGTACTAATCCAAAACTTGCCACTCATTCACAAAGTTGGTGAGTGCCTTGTATGTAGGCTTGTGAGCTTGGTTAGCAAATTATTACTCAGAAGTTCAAATCCCACTTCTGGCTTTGTGCTAAGCTAAACTAAACTTAGTAAAAAATAAGTAAAGTCAGCAGAGTAGCCTATTGTCGGTTTCAGCCAGACAGTGAGGGAGTCTATCCCCTTTTTGCTTGCACTAAACCAGGGAGATTGTTTTTTTTGCATCCAATGTGGAGCCCCACACCTACTATAACCCCCCCCCCACACACACACACACTTTACTGCACCAATCCAAGCCTTGTCATTCATTCATTGAGCTGGCGAAGGCCGTATTGAACTCTGAACCTTGTAGTTCCTAGGCAGATGTTCTACCAATTGAGCTAAACTGCCTTTTCTTTTCATTTTTCACCTTGTTATATCAAAATAAGATTTGGCATCATAAGGTTTGATATACCATTAAACAAAATAACCAACCATAATTTTAAAATTAATGATATGCCATTAAACAACCATAATTTAAAATTAATGATATGCCATTTAATAACCATAATTTTTTTAATTAATGATATGCCATTAAACAAAATAACCAACCATAATTTTAAAATTAATGATATTTATAAATTTTTAAATTAATGATATGCCATTAAACAAAATAACCAACCATAATTTTAAAATTAATGATATGCCATTAAACAAAATAACCAACCATAATTTTAAAATTAATGATATGCCATTAAACAAATAACAACCATAATTTTTAAAATTAATGATATGCATTAAACAAAATAACCAACCATAATTTTTAAAATTAATGATATGCCATTAAACAAAATAACCAACCATAATTTTTAAAATTAATGATATGCCATTAAACCAACCATAATTTTTAAATTAATGATATGCCATTAAACAAAATAACCAACCATAATTTTTAAATTAATGATATGCCATTAAACAAAATAACCAACCATAATTTTTAAATTAATGATATGCCATTAAACAAAATAACCAACCATAATTTTAAAATTAATGATATGCCATTAAACAAAATAACCAACCATAATTTTAAAATTAATGATATGCCATTAAACAAAATAACCAACCATAATTTTAAAAAAATGTCAATCTATTAATAATGGAGATTATAATACCAAACACTTTCTCTACCATCTTGACTCTGATATACAAAAAACAACAAGAAGACTTAAATGTTTATTTCTTCTTGATGATATTTAAGTGTAAACATTTACGTCTTCTGTGGTCTTATAAGAATTAGAAATGTATTAGTTTATAGCTAACAGCCGCACTCTATAATGCATTTGGTTATTCATAAAAGGATAACCCAACACAGAATATATGGCAGGGAAAAGACAAGTCAATTTATACAAGATAATATTTAATTAAAACAACATACAAAGATGGAACATGGTCCCAGTCCCAAACAATAAAATAGGAGTGCAATTTCTTAGTTATGTTGAGAACCACAGATTTAAACTAAACATCAACAGCCCTAGCCTGAGTTTGAACCCATTTTGACAATTTCATTTTACATGTAGCTGATTCTGAAGTGGACAAAGTATTAGATATCTCTTTTAATAATGGAGATTCGCTCTCTTTTTGTCTGTAACAAAAACTGCGTCACTGCTTACGTCACATTACCCAACACATAATCCAACGTCATAACTTAGAATAAATATACTCAAAATGTGAGCATGCAATGTTAGACAATCCTCATTGTTTCAATGAATAGATGCCCGGCGTTATATATTTATATATAGATTGTTTTATTATAATATAATATGTAAAGTTATCAGAACTGTTTCCATTTCAAATTCTCTTTCTTTCTTTCTTTTTTTTACTCCTTTAATAAATTTGACGATTTTACATACTTATGGTACACACTCTATGACATTGAAATTTCAGCTCCCATCCCCTCAGGCAATATCTTTCAAAAAATTATTTTTACATCGCCCGGAGGATGTCTTTTTATTTTGCTAGTATTAATAATGGAGATTTGCTTCCGGTTTTTGTCTATAACAAAAACTACGTCACTGCTTATGTCACATTACCCATAATCGTCATAACCTAGAATAAATACACTCAAAATTTGAACATGCAACATTAGACAGTCCTCATTGTTTTTTTAAAACAAGTTTTAATAAATACATAACTGGTATTATATATCTATATCTAGTTTGTTTTATTTTAATACATATTTAAAGTTTACATTTCATTTTATTTCTTAATCCTTTAATGAATTTGATGATTTTACTTACTTAGGGTACAAACTCGCTGACATTGAATTTTTAACTCCCACACCTCAGGCAATATCTTTCAAAAATCCATTTTTACATCGCCCAGAGGGTGTTTTTTATTTTGCTAGTTATTGTTAATAGATTAATCATTTTTAGAACAAATTTCTTAATCAGATCAAAAACTGCAATAGTCAAAAAAAAAAAATTGAATTGGATGATTCAGAATGTTAAGAAAAAGAAATAAAATGAACAATTTTGGGAACTATTGAATGAATTGTTGTCGTCAGGATGGCCTAAAAATTGGTATCGGTCAGGCAGTGAGGGAGTCTATCCCCTTTTCACTAACGCTAGACCAAGGAGATTGTTTTTTAGCGTCTGAGGTGGAGCGCCACACCTACCATCAGCTCCTCACTTTACTGCAGAGATCCCGGTGCTACTCATACGCTGAGTTGGCGATGGCTGGTATCGAAACAGGAACTTGGGGTTTCCAGCCAAACCCTCTACCGACTGAGCTATTGTTCTGTATATAGATATTGTATTAATATTGGACTAGCGGGACACGTGGAATTTTAACCAAATGAAACAAAAATCAAGAGGAGTTATTTAAGCCAGAAACAATGATTTGCAATTTCATTACATATAAATCCTATTGTTGTATTTGCAATAAATAATACAAAAATAAAAGTGACAAAATCACGACTCGGAAAAAAAAGTTGGGTTGGAAATTTGCCTGACGCTGGCTTGCTAAAACATAGTGTAAAATAGGGCAGGAGGCCTGAACAAAAGTGGATCAAAATTACCAAAATATCTTCCATAATTCAAAATTTCAAAACTCTGCTAACAGATCCTGATGACCACCTACCTCACTACCAAACGATCTCCTTCTCCTTTCACTGATCCACCCTGACTATCAATTTCCTCTGATGCACATCAACACATTTGACCCACACTCCAAATATCAAATTTCTCTTCTAAGTCAACCAACTGACCCCCATAGAAAAATAAAAGTCCCTACATACCACCCCACCCGAATTTCCCTCACCCCTCAAACCCCACCTTTTCACTATAAAAGCAGGACGTACAAGTACTTATGTCAATAAAGTTCTGAAGAAGCTTCATACAAAAATGAGGCGAAATATCAATTGAATTTATGCTGTCTGTGTTGTTAGATTCACACTTTCCTCTATTCTCAACCACAATTTCAATATTACAAATAATACTTCTGTAAATACAATGTAAGTAAAAAGTAAAGTCGTTGGGGGCGGCCTAATGTCGGTATCAGCCAGACAGCAAGGGAGTCATCCCCTTTTCTCTAGTGCTAGACCAAGGAGAGTGTTTTTTTAGCGTCTGAGGTGGAGCGCCACACCTACCATCAGCTCCTCACTTTACTGTGCTACTCATATGCTCAGCTGCTGAGGGCTGATATTGAACCAGGAACCTTGTGATTGCTAGTTGAACGCTCTACTGACTGAGCTAAACCGACAGACACTCACAGACACACGTTTGTATTACGCTGTCTCTCTCTGTCTCTTGAGAATTTGTAAAGTCATTTTTCTCTCCTTCCTTGGGTGTTCATACTTCTCTCTCTCTCTATCTCTCACACACAAACAACTGGAAAATTTGTACCTTCCCTCTCTCTCTCTCAGTATCTGTTGATAGAGAGAGAGAGAGAGAGAGAGAGAGTTTGTAATGTTATTTTTGTCTCCTTTTTTGGATGTTCATACTTCTCTCTCTTTCTCTTTGCTATTCATACATTTCTCTCTCTCTCTCTCTCTCTCTCTCTCTAGAGATGAACACCCAAGGAAGGAAAGAAAAATGGCATTACAGAGTTTGTAATGCCATTTTTCTTTCCTTCCTTGGGTGTTCATACTTCTCTTTCTTTCTCTCTCTCTCTTTCTATTAGCTATTCATACCCCCCTCTCTCTCTCTCTCCTCTTCATGCTTCTTTCTATCTCTTTTAAGGAGAGTTCATATTAAAAGGTGAGGAGGCATTTAATATTGCAAAATAAAACAAAACAATCATCATTTTTTCTTTTAAATACAAATATTCTTACGGTTTTTTTTTCATCCAAATATTAAAAATTTCCTACATAAGATAAGAACACATCTGTTTTTTTCTTTTCTTTTCTTTTGATAAAATTTTAATTCTGAATTGAATATTGAAAATATTGCGTTAATATTTCAGTAAGAAATTCTGAAAACGCCTGGAGCAATCTTCATCTCCAATTGCAGGTTTTTCCTGATCCGCATCTACATTGGAAACGGATGAATTCTAAACTTTCTCTAAAATCTGGATTAAAAATAAAGAATTTTCCGTTACAAAAAAAAAAAAGTACAGAAGGAAAAAAATTGGAAAAAAGACAAAATTATAAACAAAAAACAAAATTAAAAAATATTCCATTTCCATCAAGGTGTTTTTTTTTTTTTTGTTTGTTTTTCCCCAGACTCATATTCAGATAAGTGCTAAATATTTAGTCATGGGATGCAAACATAAAATCAGAGCACCCCCCCTCCTAAAAAAAGCCCCCTAAAACAACCCCGACTTTATTGAAAGGATACAAAGCATGTTTTTTTTAGTTTGTGTTGGGGTCTTTGAATTTTATTTCATTTTCAATCATAGATATTAAATTCTAATAATTTCTTGAAATCTTTTTTTTCATCTAAATCATACTTTTTTTTTAATGATCTACTCTTGAGATTTTTTTTATTACAGAATTATTTCATACTAGATGAACTGTGAACCTCTTGGATTCCCATTGTAGCGACAGTCCCTGATGATATTGATGCTTCAATTTTGATTAGTATTTCATAGTTCTCTCCTTTATATTGAGAAGTGGCACGATTAAAACAAATGATATTCAACATGAACAAAGATTTTACAAAATTATAATTTATTTACAAATTGGACTGGAAATTGCTTTATTTTCTGTCAGAGCATTTAAAGTCTATTGCCCTAACAAAAATCTCACTATGAGGTGCAAATTTTCTAGATTATTGTTATATATATATTATATTATATATAATATATATATATATATATATATATATACTTGGGTGGGGTACCAAGTCATTTGGTATTAGGATGATTCTAAGCTGGTCCTTTCTTACAACTGTACGGTGTTGAAAAGTTCAGGTCCGATTTGAGAGTTCAATGTTTAATTTTTATAAACAGAGCAAAGTAATTAGTAAAGGCAAAAAGCTTAAAAATCGGGTATTAAGTGATTATGGTCCATTTCCACCCATGGCTATCTGAAACCTCTCTTTCGAGAGAATGTATAAAAAAACTGAATTTATTTGTATACCATTTTCAATAAAGAACGTGATCTGATGAAACTCAGAGGGTTCTCAGATATCCATGGGTGGAAATAGACCATAATCACTTAATACCTGATTTTTAAGCCTTTTGTCTTTACTAAAAACTACAAATATATATATATATATATATATAATATATATATATAAACAAATATTCCAAAAGAGAAATTTATTTGTAGATGTTGAAGTAGATGTTAAAACATTTTGGTTAGTTATAAAATCTTCATCAGGACATTAGGATGAATATTGTGTCGTCTAAACTGAGTTAGATAAGATATATATAAAAAGAAAAAGCTCTGCAATGCAAAAAATAAAATATAGTAGAATCATAAATGTAAATATATTCTCATATTTTTCCTGTTTTTCTTTTCTTAGCCCAATTGAAAGATGCAAGTACTTCCCCTGTGAGCATTTCAACACTCAAGAGAATAAGTGATCTTGGCAAAGTACCCAAACCTGTTTAGCTAATCGACCATTGGGGAAAATATCGAAACAAAAATTCCAGGATTTACAAAGACAGGTAAATTACCAAAAGTGCTTTTATTATTTCTTTATGAATTTATTGTATTCAGTGTTTAATAATAACATAATCCAAATACATCAGTGTATGGTAAGGTTCCCTCATCATCATCATGTCACGCTTTTCAGCGCGGAATCCATGACAATCTCTCTCCATCCGTCCCCTATCGCTTCATCATTCCTTCGGAGGTCCTCTATGCAGCATCCGCATCTGCACAGAGCTGATCAACGTACGTTTTTGCTGTCAGCCCACACCTGGCTTGTCCCATGTGCTGGCTTCCACAGGAGGACGTCGCTTATTGATTTTGTCCTTGCTTCTCCAGCATGGTCTTGTATTCTACTCAGATGGTTGGGTGATATGTGGCAGGTGGCTGGTACAGCTGTTTTCTCAATAGGGTGCTGTTTGCACATCTTGTTCATGATCACCCGCAGCATTCTTGTGCAGCTCCCATCTAGTTTATTCTCTAGTCACTTAGTTAGGGTCCAGGTGGGTTGCAGCCTACTACAGCAGTACTGACACAACAACGGCCTGGAAGAACTGTCTCTTTAACTTGTCTGTGAGATTGGACCTCCATATGATCGATAAACTATTTATAGCGGCCCATGCCTTTCCTATGCGTGCATTAACGTTGTTTTCTTTTACGATGTTACTGCCTAAGTATCTAAATTGTTCTACTCGCAAATACACCTGCACAAGCCGAATCCTTACTACACAGCCTAGAAAAGGCAGCATGAAATGTCGGCCTGTATGTGAACTCTGATAAAACTGAGTTCATGTCTTTCAAAAACAAAAGCGACATCTCAACCATTGATGGCAAACTCCTAAACTCTGTATGGTAAGGTTAATAATTGCATTTTAATATGAATTTTTGATGATTTTATATTAAATAATTTTATTATACACAAATATATTCTGGCTAAGCAACTAAGAATGATCTCAGGTGCTTTGGTATTGCCCCTTTGCGGGGAAATTGCTCACGACGCCCTCGTGGTGGCAGGCTCTCTGTAGAGGACTGTTCATGTCAGAAGTCAACCCTGCCCACAACACCATACGCTAAGAGGTCCAGAAAAGAAAGCAGCAGCAACAAAAAGCACTGGCACATAACATCTTCAGGGACAGCCTTTCAAATGCGACATCTGGGGTCGAAAAATGTGTTTTTTCGAAGCATTGGACTTTTACAGTTACAGGAGGGCTGGTAGTAATTTCAGGGCACAAAAATATATTCCACCCTAGTCCCTTCTCGAAGACTGATAATTCAATGACTCGATTAGTATCCTCATGTGTGTGTTGTTGTAAGTATGGGGGAGTGTGTTGTGTGAGGTTGGTTAGGGATGGTGTTGGGTGGCTTGTGGGGGGGGTTGTGTAGTGTGGGTTCGAGTGGTGTCAGCAATCTTGTTTGAACCGATTGTTTACTCTGTGGCCCTTTGCTCCAGATTCTGGTTGCTGCAGAATGAGAACACAAGATCCCAATTATTATAGCAGTTCTAATAGAAAGAATCATATATTATGTTATCATGAATTTTGTATGATTTTATAATAAAATTATTATTTATACAAAATTGTTACATTTTATGGGCCATTGGTTCCTTTTAGCTCACCCAACAATGAGCCGCTTTGCAGTGGGAGATGGTCCTTTGGTAGATTCTTTGGATGTCTCACTGATTATTGGAATATTGGTCCTTCGGATTGCAAAGTGGACTGAAGTGGAGATACGTATCAATGTTTAATGATAGTTCTAGCCACAGCATTAGGGGTACTTTTTGGATTAGGTGGAGGATACGACCGACTGGACCCGCTATCCCATAATTTTAGTGTGTATTGCGGAACCACTTAAATACAAAAACCTTGGGGCTGCTTGTGGTCTTAGAGTGTTTTAGAGTCCCAGGAAATGGACCTCGTCGATCTGAGTTGTCAATGTTTGGTCTCCTGGACGGGGAAGCTGTTTTCATTGTGTCACGATTTCCTGAGAGTACCGTGTCTTGGGAAAGGTTAGTGAAATTTCCAACCTTCTCCCTCCAGGTCTATGAACGTAAATAGCAGGGCTAAATTGGGCGTTTCTTATACCAGTGGTCGAGGTGAATCCAGTCTGATAGAAAGGGACAACTCTGAATTCAAACCCTGTTTGGGACGCTGCTAAGAAAAGTTGACCTTGTGTCGATGCGATCCTGTTCGTCGGCAGGGGGTTTAATATAGTATATACGAAACACTTGCTTTGTGTTTATTGTTTTCTTAACCTATTGTTGTAATATACTTAGAACTGCAATGATCCCTGCTAACAGTGAGATGCACACCAGAGAAGACACACACTGATGAGAGGGCAGGCTACCTCGTGGCTTCAGAGAGTAGGGCACATGCAGATGGGCCACCACTCACACCACCACCAATGGCAGGCTCCTCCACACAAGTGAATATCCGCATCGCCACAACCGACCTATCACAAAACTTTCAGATTTTCACCACCACAACACAAAACAGCTCAGGAGGTGGACCCCCAGCTAAATTTTTTGTTCCCGAGTCTCGACCAGTACACCCACTTGTTTAAAACAACGATAGATAACTCTTTATGGGCTCGGAGAGCCCAACAACCAAACCCCAGCTCGCGTTTCGAATTACAGTCCATTCAAGGTTTTACATATGGTCTGTTATTGTCTTTGTCTCGTCATTCATCTCGATATTGACTTATACATTAGTTGTTGGCAACTAGTGGTTTGCGGTGGATAGTCTTTATTTCTGCAATGGGCCATGGTGAGTATCAGGATGATAGGGCGGGGTCGCGCAGGCGTATGTTTGATGTGAAAAAGATTTCAAATATTTGGTTAGGGCTACATTCCTTTCATCTGTCATATGTTTTATCTCTATTTTCCCTCTTCGGAGAAAGAAGTATTGAATCAGGTATAAGACAGATATAAAAACAAGACAGAAGGGAAAGATAACAAAAAACGATAAAAGACAGGAGTATGAAAAGAGAACAGATTGGGAAATGGAATGATGCTGAAATCTGAAGTCAGATATTCCATGTATAGTTGTTACTTAGAATTGATGTTCGCCACTGTCTCTTGTTCGGGTGCAGGATGACTAGGTAGACGGAGTTTCATAGACAGCCAACCAACCCGTTCGTTACAGCAGCAAACTGAACTCGTGCCGCAGTCAGTTTAGGTAATATTCGGTACGTAGGGTTTGTGTATTTCGTTGGGGGATAACGCGAAGAACTGCCTAGAGAGTGGACTAAGCATTAGGTTGCAGTGCGGATCGGTAGTAGACTGTTGTTTGTTCCACCGTGTTGAGTATTCATACTGAAGGACGCGGTGGTAAAAGACGAAAAACTGGCTGTTATGACAATCTGACATGTGTTAACAGCAGCCGTAGTCAGTCCAGTTGAGTATGAAACTTGTTTTTCAACGCATACTCCCTAAGCCACGAACGGAACGGGTGTACCGTAATCCAGTGTCGATTGTATATNCGTTGTGAAATGCTCACAGGGGAGTACTTGCACTTTCATTGGGCTAAGAAAAGAAAAAGGAAAAATATGAGGATTGTATTTCCATTTATTGATTCTATTATATTTTTATTTTTGCATTGCAGGCCCTATCTTTAATACAATATTGTATCTAACTCAGTTTTAGACAACACAATATTCATCCTATGTCCTGAACTGAAGATTTATAACTAACCAAAATTGTTTAACAGTCTACTTCAACCATCTACAAAAACAATCTCTTTTTTCGCTTTGAATACTTGTTTATATATATATATAATATATACATATATACTTATTAATACTTATTTGTAGTTACTTTAAGTACAGACAAAAGGCTTAAAAATCGGTATTAAAGTGATTATGTTCATTCACCCATGGGTATCTAGAAAACCCTCTGAGTTTCATTCAGATCACGTTCTTTATGGAAACATGCGTATACAAATAAACAGTTTGCTTTTATACATTTCTCAAAGCTGCAGAGGGTTTTCAGAACCCATATGGGTGGAAATGGACCAATAATCAACTAGATACCCTTTTAAGCTTTTTGTCTTTACTATTACTTGCTGCTGTTTATAAAAATTAAACATTTGAGCTCTTCCAAATCGGACCTGAACTTTTGAAATACCGTTACCGGTTGAGAGAAGTGACCATCTTTAGAATCATCCTAAATACCAAATGACGGCACCCCCACCCAAGATATATATATTATATATTTATATAAGCTTCTGCTGATGAGGCAATTTAGGCGGGGCATACCGGTATTCAATAGTAAGGGCTAAACAAATCGGGAGAAAAAAATCAATCTCTGTATGTACACATTCGGGCCTATTAGGCCCTTCATGCAGCAGGAGGCTATATAAATATATATATATTATTATACTCTTCGGGTGGGGTGCCAAAGGGTCGTTTGTGGTATTAGGCATCGATTTCTTTAAGATGGTCCTTTCTTCAACGGTACGGATTCAAAGTTCAGGTCCGAATTTGAGAGCTCCAATGTTTAAAATTTTTATAAAACAGAGCAAAGTATATTAGTTAAAGAACAAAAAGCTTTAAAATCGGTATTAAGT
The DNA here is from genome assembly GCA_023376005.1 of Doryteuthis pealeii. Lineage (NCBI taxonomy): Eukaryota > Metazoa > Mollusca > Cephalopoda > Myopsida > Loliginidae > Doryteuthis > Doryteuthis pealeii. The sequence goes on along the minus strand of CM042161.1, from coordinate 60,233,724 downwards.
GATTATGTCCATATTTCCCACCTCATGTATCTGAAAACCCTCTGAGTTTGAGGGAAGAATTGTATAAAGGCAACTGAATTTATTTGCTTATACCACTTTCCAAATACAAGAACGTGATTGATGAAACTGCAGAGGGTTCTCAGATACCCATCGGTGGTAATGACCATAATCACTTATAATACGCCGATTTATAGCCTTTTGTCTGTACTAAAAACTACAAATATATATATATATACATATATATACTATATAATATCTATATATAAATACAAAGCTATTCCAAAAGAAGAATTTTATTTGTAGATGTTGAAGTAGATGTGTAAAACATTTGGTTTAGGTTATAAAATCTTCCATCAGGACATTAGATGAATATTGTGTTGTCTAAACTGAGTTAGATACAATAATGTATAAAAAGAAAAAGCTCTTGCAATGCAAAAATAAAATATAATAGAACTAAATGGAAAATACCAAGTCTCATATTTCCTTTTTTTCTTTCTTCAGCCCAAGTGAAAGATGCAAGTACTTCCCCTACGTGAGGCATTTCAACACTCAACCCGAGAATAAGTAGCTTGGAAAGTACCAAACCTGTATAGGTAATCGACCATTGGGGAAAAATATCAAAACAAAAATTCCAGGATTTACAAAGACGTAAATTACCAAAAGGGCTTATTATTTCTTTATGAATTTATTGTATTCAGTGTTTAATAATAAAACACTAATCCAAATACATCAATGTATGGTAAGGTTATAATTGCATTTTAATATTAATTTTTGATGATTTTATATTAATAATTTTATTATACACAAATATATTCTGACTAAGCACCTAAGAATGATCTCAGTGCTTTGGTATTTGCCCTTCCAGCTGGGAAATTTGCTCACGACCGCCCTCCGGTGGGGCAGGCTCTCCGTAGAGGACTGTTCATGTCGAGAAGCATGCTGACGCAACACCATTAAGCTAAGAGGTCCAGAAAAAGCAGCAGCAACAAAGCACTGGTACGTCAACATCTTCAGGGACAGCCTCAAATGCAACATCTGTGGTTGAGAATGTTTTCAAACATTGGACTTTACAGTCACAGGAGGTGCTGTAACTTCAGGGGCACAAAAACTATATTATAGTCTTCCGAGACTGAAATGCCAATGACTCTGACTAGTATCCTCATCTTGGTTTTTATAGTCACAATCTTTGACCATTGTACTCTGTGGCCTTCTCAGATTTCTGTTGTTGTCAGATGGAGAACCACACTAATCCAAATATATCAGTGTATGATAAGGATAATAATTATGTTCTATTATAATGAATTTGTAATGATTTTATAATAAAGATTATTATTATACACAAATTGTTACATTTTTATGCCTTCAAGTAAGAGCGCTTGTCCAGTGGAAATCTTTGGGTAATCCTTGGTTCTCCTTAGTAGTGTAATTTCCTTTGTCAAAAAAATTGCAAATGGACTATGGAAAGTATCAATGTTTAAGTAGTCAATTAGCCACACATTATGGCTTTTGATTGGCGGAGGAATAGACCACGTGATCCCGGCTAGTCTATAAATTTAAGTGGTGTATTGAAGGACACCTTATATACAAAAACTTTGGAGGCGCGTGGTCTAATGGTTAGAGTCATAGGAAATGGACTAGTCGATCCGAGTTCAATTCCTGGACGAAGCTGTTTGCATTTCACATTATGCTAATACCCTTGGGAAAGGTATAAATCCAATTCTCCCTCCAGCTATGAGTAAATAGCAGGGCAGATTGGGCTCTTTAACCATGTCTAGGTAACCAGTCTAGGAGAAGGAAAACTCTGAAATCAAACCTGTTGCACCCTGCTTAAGAAATTGACCTTGTGTCACATCCTGCTCGTGCGGAGTGGTTGGTAAATATATATTATATATACGAAAGCTTCTTTTTGTTTATTTTTTTCTCTTTTTTCTTAGCTATGTGTCTAGATATCTAAACTGGCGATATTCCCTTGCCATAATTGCTTTTTAAGGGCCATCATAAATGTCAGCTCATTATCAACATCTCTTTATTTCAGATTTTTCATCATTTATTGGCTAATTTTTCCATATCTTTTTTTAAAACACTAAAACTTTAGCAAAGCATGAAATATGCTGCTGTCTCAGTGGTAGAGTCAGTTCAAATTTTTACATTGTCTGTATGTTCTTTCATCATTTGGATATATGACTGATACAAGTCTGTGTGAAATGGGTTTGGCTGGTATATATCTCATTGCCAGGTATGCATGTATGGTATGAGGGTGGCGGTGGGGCTATGTATGTGAAGAGATTTCAAATATATTTTTTAGCCATGTCCTTTCATCTTCAGCTGTTTTTATCTCTTTTCCTCTCAAGAAGAAGTTGAAATAAAAAGACAAAAAAAAACAAGACAAAGGGAGATAAACAAGAACAGACTATGATAGACAGATAAAAGAAACAGATTGAAATGGATATTATTGAAGTCAGTCAGTCAGTATACTGTTGGTTTGGGTAACAGCAACTGGCTAAGCACAACTGAACCTGCCAGTCAGTATACTGTTGGTTTGGACAACAGCAACTGGCTAAGCACAACTGAACCTGCCAGTCAGTCAGTATAATGTTGGATTGGACAATAGCAACTGGCTAAGCACAACTGAACCTGCCAGTCAGTCAGTATAATGTTGGTTTGGACAACAGTAACTGGCTAAGCACAACTGTACCCAAGACAGCTGGTACTTATGGAAATCAAGAATAGTCCATTCATGTATTTGGGTGATTCCATTCCTTGAGTCCTGATTGGCTGCTTGGTTTCTATGATGTTATGCGGCTTCATAAATACCCTGGCATTCTGCAGTAGGATTGCAACAAGATTAGATCCGTATTCAGTTACAGCTACTTGTAGCCTTGTCTTACCAATTCGATTGTATTTGGAACTTAGCATGATTATTCTACAGATATATAGGAACAGACTGTGATGAATGGATATGAACAGATAGATACAATATCACCCATGAATAAATAAAGTAAAAAAGTCGTCGGGTTGGCCTATAGTCGGTATCAGCCAGACAGCAAGGGAGTCTATCCCCTATTCACTAGTACCAGACCAAGTAGATTGTTTTGGCATCTGAGGCAGAGCACCACACCTACTATCAGCTGCATACTTTACCGCACAGATCCCTGTGCTACTCATATGCTGAGTTGGCAAGGGCCAGTATCAAACCTGAAACCTTGTGGTTTCTCGCAGAACGCTCTACCGACTGAGCTAAACCGAAGATGTTAATTTCTTTCTAGTCCAAAAACATCAGGATTTTATTATTTCTATTTAATATTACAGGATAACATTACTGGTAAGGTTCTTCCTTGCTTCTCCAGTAATGCCCAGCATTGGATGGTTTTGTAAGTGGCTGTACACCTGCTATTTTGTAGGTTGCTGCTTCCAGAATTTGTTCCGAACAGTACACAGCATATATATTATATATATATATATATATATATATATATATATGATAAAGAAGATAACTTACAGGGAATAAAATATCGAGCCAATCGCAATATTGACAGATGATACAATATTAACCAAATAAGTCATTGCTATAACAAAATTTGAGTAGGTTATTTCTATATACACTTCAATACTATATATATATATATATATATATGCTGAGTGCTGTTCTGATCATATATATACTAATCCTATTAGTAAGCCCTTGCGGTAAGAAAAAAAAAAGGCAAATAATTTGTTAGTAAAAATATACTACCAAACTTCACCTGGGGAAAAAAATGAAAAGACCAATCGAATAACATTATCAACACTTGGCCAAAAGAAAACAAATTATATATAAAAAAAAAAATTATATAAAAAAAAAAATTATTTACCCAACCTGTTCACTCAGGGTGAGCAGGTTGGGTAAGTAATTATTTTTTCTTTTGATTGTTCTCAACTTGTTTTGACCCCATAGGCCATTGTCAGGAAAACATTTTTAAATGTCCTGGTTATGATGTTAAACTGCATCTAGTAGTGAAGTTCCAAATCTGGAACTCTGGGGAATGTGGAGCACCTCTTTATTGCCATTACTTGCTGATCCACTCTGTTAGGGTCCCATCTATGGGTTAAATAAAAAAGTGAGTTTTTTAAAAATAAGGTTAAAAAAATTGAGTCTTTATAAAAATATTTGAATACCCCTCAAGAATGAATAAAAACAAAATGTCTTGAACATAAAATAACCCAACAAGGGTTGACATGCCATAAAACCGAACTAACCAACAGTTTTTAAAATAGTTCATATGCTTTAGGAGAAACAATGAAAAATGAACTGGTAACATAGCATGTGTGTGCATATATTTAGATATGTTTTTTTTCCTATGATATCTGTATACAAGGTGTGTCAAAAAAGTTATCAAGATTTTTTCTACTTTTTGACACATCTTGTATTCTGAAAAATTAACGTTCCATTGGTTTCTATCTTGGTAAATACAGCTTCAAACTAAGCACTTTTATCACAAGCCTTATATTCTGTAAATAAATTAGCGTTCCATTCATTGTTTATTTCTATCTTGGTAAATACAGCTTTAATCTCAATACTTTTATGACACACCTTATATTCTGAAAATAAATTAACATTCCATTCATTGTTTATTTCTATCTTGGTAAATACAGCTTTAATCTCAATACTTTTATGACACACCTTATATTCTGAAAATAAATTAACATTCCATTCATTGTTTATTTCTATCTTGGTAAATACAGCTTTAATCTCAATACTTTTATGACACACCTTATATTCTGAAAATAAATTAACATTCCATTCATTGTTTATTTCTATCTTGGTAAATACAGCTTTAATCTCAATACTTTTATGACACACCTTGTATTCATGTTTTAGTGTATAATGGTTGTTTTCAATTTTAACAATTTTTGATTTTTTTTTTTTTTTTTTTAGATTGTCACCTTAAGGAGTTGTCGTTCATCCGCATTTAAATCAATTGGTGAACTCAAAGAAACCGTGCAACAATTACAAGCTGATTTAACTCTAGCCAATCAGAAATTGAAATCTGTCAGACAACATTCCCAGGTATAACAACAAATAAAAACATTTACGTCTTTGTTAAGATGTTACAAATACATCTACTTTTAAATATCTAATAATAAAGCTAATATACATACATACATACATATATATATAACTTTCAAAGAAAGAAAAACTTAACAAACTGTCATCCTGTTATAATATTTATTTCAACCAGAAACTCAAAAAATGAGTCTAGCCTCATCAGACGGGTTTTTATAAATACAGGGAATCTCAAAGAAAATATATCACCAGAATTAAATCTTCTCTTATGCTCACATAAGAAAAGCAATATTTATGACAATGCAAAGATAACAAATAGAATATATATATATATATATATATATATATAATATATATATTATATATAAGGTATCCAAAAACTGGTAGTAAGGGATGTATCTACATGGGATTTTCAAAATCACACTGTATAATTATTGCATGTTTTAGTAGGTGCAAATACAGATATTTTTATAAATCCCTAAAAGAGAGCTCAATGTATAAAAATCTTTTCAAGATTAAATACAGAGCAATATTTACATTTGAAAGGAAGGAAAAACTAAAAGAAACGTCATTCTGTAATAAATTTATTTCAACCCAAATTTAAAAAGGCTTTTAGAAATTTAAATAAATTTCCAAAACTCCTTAAAATTTTTTTTAGTCACCTCATACAGACGGCACAAATAGAAATGAACTGGAAATCTGAAAAAAATTTTTTTACCAGAACCCCTCAAAAAATGTGTCAAACAGCAAATATGAGTTTACAATTTAAGAAGAGGATACAATGTATCTTTTGAAATCGTATATACTCAAAATGTATATGTTTGATTTAATATTTAATATTTCCAGTTCATTTCTATTTGTGCCATCTGTCTGATGAGACTAAAAAAAATTTAAGGAGTTTTGGAAATTTATTTAAATTTCTAAAAGACAGTTGTGTGTATGTATGTATGTCCAGAGGAAACTATGAAAATAAAACAATTATTGACAAAGTAAATATAGGAACACATTCACGATCATCATATCTTGCTTTTTGAGCAAAAATATCAAAGATTTGATTTATATTCAGGAAGATAATTAAAATGTAAGATTTAAATGATAACAGCATGGGATTTTTTTTTGCATTTAATATTTTCAATAGTAGACATTAATTTTTCTTTTCAGAGTGGTTGGATTTTTTTTTTTTTTTTTTTATGTGAGGATTTTAATGGGGCATCCTGGGGATCCAACACATGATTCAGTTGAAATAAATTTATTACAGAATGACGTTTTTTTTAGTTTTTCCTTCCTTTCAAAAGTAAATATTGCTTTGTATTTAATCTTGAAAAGATTATTATACATTGAGCTCTCTTTTAGGGATTTATAAAAATCTCTGTATTTTTTCAAAGAAACCAAACTTTTGACTCTGTTTTGTTTGAAACTTTTCAGAAACTTCAAGAGCGTTTTGATAAACAGCAGGAAGAAAAATCAACATTGACTGAAAATGAGAAAAAAGAAAATGCCAAATTAGAAGAGAAAAACATAACAGAATTACAGAAACAGATTTCTGAGTTACAACAAAACAAAAAAGATTTGGAGACTCGAATGAAGGTAAGTTACTTTTTTTTTTCAGCTTCCCACAAAACTAAAATCGACTTGATTAAAGGATTATGTTGTTCCTATGTTGAAAATAAGTACATTTCTTCTACAGTTATTCTTAACTACAAGAAATATTGACCAATTTAAAAAAAAAATTTCTATTTTTATTTATCTATTCATTTTTTTGTTAAAGGCCTCATCAAATGAAGTGAGCAGACAGGTAGCTGCTAATAAATCTCTTCGAACAGACAATGACAATTTACAGGCTCAGGTTAAAACCCTAACAAGCAGGTAAGGGTCCAAATTTTTATTTAATACTTAGTTCCTATGGTAAATTTTGTTTGACCATTTGCGGAAGTGATAACGCTAATCTGTTTCAATCGATCATAATGAAAAGATGAAAAGAAGGAAAGAAAGAAAAAAAAGGGTGAGAGAGAGTTAAATAAAGATTATTATATTTTTTACATATTAAACTATTTTTGTTATTGTTCTTAAACATATCAAACGTTGTATACATTAAATTATCATACTGCGGTATATCCACACATTCTGCCAGTTCTTTATATATATATATATATATATATATATATATATATTTAAAAAATTTTTTTTGATGAAACAAAGAAATCACAGTGCTCAACCACAAATTTGTAGGAGCTTTATTTATTCATTTGTCAGGTTGCTAAATCTTCTGGTGTTTATGTGAAGACATTTCTTGCTGTTATGTTATATATATATATATATATATATATATATATATATGAGTTGGCAGCCTTCCATCTACGAGAGCCGATGGAATAGTGTCAAAGTGTTTTTTTGGGTTTTTTTTAACTACATAGCCTGGGTGGGTTCATATGGAGGATGAGCTGTTGCCCAGGTAGCAAATCCCCCCTCTCCACACTGCCGCTGTTATCTAAAGCAAAGGTAAGGAACCAATGCAGTTTGGTAACGGTAGTATCGCAGGAGTTGATGGGTAACACTGGATTTCAGCGTCACACCACCTTAGGGACTCCGGCTCCTGATTTGTTTTTGGGGTTTACTCCCCTAGCCTTTCCTTGAAAGGCAGCAGATATATATATATATATATATATATTTGGAGGATATGTGCTTAATTGAAGTCATACCTAATTTTGAAAATTAATTAGTTAATAATTAATGAATTTAGGCGGGCACATATGTTCAAATGTAAGGCTAAACGAATTGAGAAAATGTCAATCCCTGAATGTACATTTCGACCTATTAGGTCTCATCAGCAAGGTCGAAATGTACATTCAGGGATTGACATTTTCTCGATTCGTTTAGCCTTACATTTGAACATATGTGCCCGCCTAAATTCATTAATTATTAACTAATTAATTTTCAAAATTAGGTATGACTTCAATTAAGCACAAATCCTCCAAACATTGTCTGCTTAAAGCCATATAAAAATATACACATTTGTTTGTTTACTTAACCTCATATATATATATATATTAAACATTTTTAGAAAAAACAAACAAATGATGTTATGTTATGTTTTTTTCTAAAAATGTTTAATTCATACTGTCGGATTCACTTCCATTTACTTTTCATATATATATATATATATATGCAAATAAGAAATAAGTACAGAACAAAAATAAAAGATGTGGTTGGATGTATCATCAGAGATGTTCTTTAGTTCATTGGGGGTTTTGGGTCTTTCAACATCATACCCCTCTTGCTAAAGTGACCTTGCCGAGTTCAATCATGTCTTAGCCTACATCCAACATACTTGTTTGTCTGCACTTCCTGCATTGCTCTCAGCTAAGAAAAGGGGACTTAAGTAATATTTTATGTAAAAATAATGTTTTATAACTTTATGAATAATTCTTGACTCAAGATATGTGTACAATAATTGAAATACTAGAAAACAAATGGATAAAACGTCTACAAACACATGTGCCATTTGGATATACTATAAATGTAAAAATGATGTTTTATAACTTTAAGAATAATCATCATCAGGTCATGCTGATATCAATGACCCTCTCTCTCCAACTGTCCCTATCAGTCATCATCCCTGGGAGGTGCTCTGTGCAACATCCAGAATCCACACAACTGATTGATGTAGATTTTTGCTGGTCAGCCTACATTGGTGTGTCCATGTACACATGGACACACTAGTATAGAATGTCACTTATGAGTTCGTCCTTGCTTCTCCAGCAGTGTCTAGCTTGTCTTGTTTGTCATACGCAGATGGTTTGTGTGAATCATACAGCTGCTTTCTTGTGGGGTGCGGCTTCCAAGATTTCCTCAAGACAGCATGCAGCATCCTTGTATAGCACCCATCTGTCATTTTCTCTAAGTGCTTTATAAGAGTCCAAGTGATTCTCTTTCTCTCTCTCACCCCTGGAAGGTGCTCTGTGCAACATCCAGAATCCACACAGACTTGATTGATGTAGGTTTTTGCTGGTCAGCCTACTCTGATGTGACCACAGGAGAACGTCACTTATGAATTCATCCTTGCTTCTCCAGCAGTGTCCAGCATGTGTTCTTTGACTTAGTAAGTGGCCATATAGCTGCTTTCTTGTGGGGTGCTGCTTCCAAGATTTGCTCAAGACAGCATGCAGCATCATTGTATAGCCCCCATCTATCTTTTTCTTTAAGTGCTTCATTAGAGTTCAAGCGATGCAACTGTATTGTAGCACTGACACAGTTAATTCTTAGAAGAATTTTTGCTTTATCTTATCTATGATTCAGACTCAAAATGTGTGTACAATAAATGAAATACAAGAAGACAAATGGATAAAACGTCTACAGACACATATGCCATTTGGATTCACTATGAAACTTAATTACTTTACCTTGAAACAAAATTTGACAGCCACAACAAATAAACCAGCTGGTGAGCCAAGGTTAATTTGAAATGTACTCCTCCCAAACCTTATGAAAAACTCATTAGACAGTTGCCTTCACCACAGATATATATATATAGGAAATATCAATTGAAAATATTTGAACCAGGAGATGGTTTTCATTCAACAAATGGATATGTCACCAATATAATTTTCCAAGTTTCTCTTGTGGCATATCAACTTTGAAAACTTTTTAACAAATTTTCTAAAATGATTTTTTTTCTACAAAAGATTTTTCTCTTAACAATGAGCTAAGGTGGAAACTTTATAATTTTATTATAGGCTAGAAATGGTGTTGCCTGCATAGAGGGCGATCTTTTTTTAAAGTTAGTCTCGCAGATCTATTATTACTGAATCAGGTGTTGGATCCCCACAGGATGCCCCATTAAAATCCTCACGTAAAAAAAAAAAAAATTTAAAAAATTGATCCAACCACTCTGAAAAGAAAAATTAATGTCGACTATTGAAAATATTAAATGCAAAAAAAAAAAAATTCCCATGCTGTTATCATTTAAATCTTACGTTTTAATTATCTTCATGAATATAATTCAAATCTTTTTTTTTTTTTACAAAAGATTTTTCTCTTAACAATGAGCTAAGGTGGAAACCTTTATAACTTTATTATAGGCTAGAAATGGCTTCCTGGTGTTGCCTGCATAGAGGGCGATCTTTTTTTAAAGTTAGTCTCGCAGATCTATTATTACTTGAAGAATAATTAAAGTTCCAATTACCGTTGAACTGGGAAGACAAGGCAACAAACGGTTGTAACTTAAATACAAACCCGAATGTCACAAAGTCTACTGCAGAATGACAGGATATATATAAGAATCCACAATGTCATTCAAATCAAGCAGCCAATCAGAACTCAAGGAATGGAATGACCCAAATCATCCAAATTCATGAATGGGCCATTCTTGATTTCTATATATACCAACTGTATTGGACACTGCTTAAGTTGTACTTAGCTGCTGTTATTCAAACTAACAGTAGACTTACTCACTTCAATATTACTGAATCATGTGTTGGATCCCCACAGGATGCCCCATTAAAATCCTCACATAAAAAAAAAAAAAAAATTGATCCAACCACTCTGAAAAGAAAAATTAATGTCTACTATTGAAAATATTAAATGCAAAAAAAAAAAAAAATTCCCGTGCTGTTATCATTAAAATCTTACTTTTTAATTATCTTCATGAATATAAATCAAATCTTTGATATTTTTGCTCCAAAAGCAAGATATGGTGATAGTGAATGTGTTCCTATATTTACTTTGTCAATAATTGTTTTATTTTCATAGTTTCCTCTGGACATACATACACACAACTGTCCTTTATATATGTATAGATAGATAATAAAAAAATGAATATCATAAAAGAAATATTTCTATTCATCTTATCACTTTTGTTCTACCTTTATATGAAACAATAAATTTCTTGTTTCCATTAAATTTGATATTTTATAAAAAGATAATTTTCTTTTGTTCCATTAAATTTGATATTTTATAAAAAAAATAATAAATTTTCTTTTGTTTCCATTAAATTTGATATTTTATAAAAAGATAAATTTCTTTGTTTCCATTAAATTTGATATTTTATAAAAAGATAAATTTTCTTTTGTTTCCATTAAATTTGATATTTTATAAAAAGATAAATTTTCTTATGTTTCCACTAAATCTATTACTTCATGAAAAGTTATTAGAATCCAACTAAATTATATAAATAAAATGAAACTTTTTATGAGTTTACATATCTTTTTGATCATTCAGTTTGTCTCAGTTTCTCAACACATACACATTTTAATGCAGATATGTATATACACTAAGAAATACAAACATATATATATATATATATATATATATATATATATATATAACTAATAAACATACCTGTACATTCTTAGGCATATATATATATGGTGCTTTTCTTCTCTCTGATGAATTCTTCAGATGATGTCGCCATTCTTTTGAGATTTTTTGGCGCTGAACCAATATGGTAACCTTTGAACAACAAGTTCCACTGTGTGCAAAAAGCAGGAAACAAGAGTTGACGCTGGTGGAATTCTTCAGTTGTTCACAGTGGGTTCCTCAATGGAGTCTTTCACTCTTGTTGATTTGCAATTGGTGACTGGGTAACCAATCAGTTTTGGCTCGGGTTGGGTGGGGGTGCCCTCTTGACATAAGTGAAAATGAGAATTTAAATAAGCATTCCCACTGGGATGTCGGCAGAAGGTTAGGAAAGAGGGATAAAGAAGTTTAGAAATATTTTTGGCAGTTTCCTGTGTTTGTGTGGGTGTCGTTGGAGGTGGTGTGTGTTTATCTTTAGGTGTGTTTTATTTATATAGCATCAGTTTAGCTATTAGTAGACTTAGATATGTGTCTTAAATATTATATATATATATATATTATATATATATATTTCATATTTCTGGAATGTTCTATTCTTAGTAAATCATCTGTGTCATATATATCTATTAGGTAGGGGCAAAATTAATTGCATTTTTTTTTTTACCTGTAATTAAAAAGCAATTTATCTTAGTTGTCATGTTTACCCAACCCCTCCATATGTGTCGTATTGCGTCACAAGGTCAATTTCTTAACAGGTTCAATTTCAGAATTTTTCCTTCTCTTAGACTGGTTGCCTAACCAAGGTTAAAGATCCCAGTCTGTTCTATTCTTTACATATTTACTGAGCCTTCCGCATGAGTAGGATGCAGCACAAGGTCAATTTTTAAGCAGGCTAAAATACTTGTATTCTTTTCTCCACATATGTAGGATGCATCACAAGGTCAACTTTTTAAGTAGAGTTTAACAGGTTAACCCATTCTACTCTACTCTTTACATGGAGTTTAACAGGTTTGAATTCAGAATTTTCCTTCTCTTAGAATGGTTGCCTAACCCAGGTTAAAGATCCCAGGATGCCCTTCTACCTATCCATAGCTGTAGGGTTCTCCCTTTGGGTGCATACATTTCCCAGGGGTCTCAGCACTATGTGAAATGCAAACAGCCTTGTCCAGTATTTGAACTCATGTTATTGTGTTCATTTGTATATAAACTAAGAGATACAAACATGTGATGTATATATGTGACTAATATATAAAGAAAGGAAAATAATATTTAAAAAATAATTAATTTCAAAATGTTATGAGTTTCGTTATAAATTCTTTTTTCTTTTTGTAATTTTTTATTTAAAAGGGTGAGCTGGCTGGAACGAGATGTCAGCCAGAAACGTCATTTGATTGAAGAACAAAAGTCTAAGATAAAATTCATGGAGGATAATGCCAAGTGTATTACAGACACAGTTGTAAGTTTCTCTTCTTTATTTGCCTTCTTTTTCAATCAGGTTTATATTTATTAATAATCAAGATTTGGTTTCTATTTGTCTGTAACCAAAACTATGTCACTGCATATGTCACATTACCCAAAATTACATAGCATTCCCACTGGGATGTCGGCAGAAGGTTAGGAAAGAGGGATTAAGAAGTTTAGAAATATTTTTTGTGTAAGTGTCGTTGGGGGTGGTGTATATTTATCTTTAGGTGTTTTTTTATTTTTATATATTTATATATCATTACATAGAATAAAAACCCATTAAAAATTAATAAAATAAATAAAAGCTGTTCCTTGAATTCTTTCCATTGTAATAATGACAATTTAAATAGATAAACTATATATCATTTAAATTTAAATAAATAAACTATATAAAATATGAAATTGATTAAAAAATTATATAATTACTTTAAATGGAAAAAAAATATTTGTGAAATTTGTAATCAATTTTAAGAATTATTTTTTAATCTAGTCCTTTTTTTCAGTAACAAGAAGTTAACTAAAAAGTTTGCAAATAAATAAATAAATACGATTTTGTGTAAAATTTGTATAATAATAAATGAACACACATGGCTGGGCTTGAGAAAGTTTTATTCTACTTAGAATACAGTTGTAATTTCTTGGGAGTTTTTATACTTTCAGAAAGCTAAAGATTTACACAAAGGAGAGGTAATAATAAAACAGGGGGAGTAACTCTCAATTAGTTATTACACATTGAAAATAATTATTTAATCAATGATTAATAGACGGGTGCAACATTTTGTTTTATTTAAACTAAGTTTCCATTTCAAATTGTTTTATTTTTTTTACTCCTTTAATAAATTTGATGATTTTACTTAGAAACTGGCATTGAATTTTTAACTCCCACCCTCTCAAGCAGTATCTTTCAAAAATTAATTTTTACACTGTCCGGATGTCTTTTTTTTTTTTTTTTTTTTTGCTATTCTATTTAATGTTGATTTCAATTCAAATAGATTTAACCAATTCTGAGGATACAGTAAATATATATACTAAATAGATTTTTTAAAACTAATTTAACAGCTAAGAAAAAAGGACCAATAGGCAAAGTATAAATTTTGGCCTTTCAAATCTACTACCTTATCCTCTAAAGCAGGAATCACCAAACTTTTTTCACGGTAGGCTTGATAATTGAAAAAATAACAAGTGCAGGCCACATTATTATTATGTTCAATACTTGCTAGTCAGAATGAAAGCTCTGAGAAAAAGATGTAAAACTAAATTTATCTTTCCATGTTGTATTATTGGAAATTCCATAACCAATTATCTCCCCCTGCCGCTTGGGGGCGAATCGCCATCATCGTATGTTGGCGCCCATACCAAAAACTTTACTTATCATGGAGCACCCACTGAGGGTAGTCGTGTAAACAGCGGTCCCTACATTTCATTCATCACTTAGCCCAAAAACAGGGCTTACTTATCGCATAGCAGTATTGGAAGAGAGACGTAAAAACACCAAGCTCTCATTACCAAGCCCAAAACAGGGCCCACTTATCACAGAACTCTACAACCAGCTCCCTTCTAAGGCATTGTATCTGCATACGTTAAAAGGCAGGTACAATAGCACACTTACTGAAGGACGAGAAACTACCGAGACAAAGCGTCTTATCAACATTTCCTACTGACGAAAAGAATACCCTGTTATCACCATTACTCCAAGAAAATTACTTAATACAGATAAGTCTGTAGCAAATACCATTAAAATTAGCAACAATTTTATGTAATTTTGTCAATACAAGTGTCTGCATTTAATTTCATGTTTGTTCCTTCTCTGTCCGACAATTTGCCTACAACCACGGAGAAATAAGAGCTTCTTCGAAACTCGTAAATACTCTTATTATTCATGGGTGAGTGGCATAAGATGCACAAAAACAAATTTAACCAACATATTTATTTTTAAACACAACATTCAAATACCATCGACGGGCCTGATAAAATGCCTGCATGGGCCAGATCCGGCCCACAGGCTGTAGTTTGGTGATTCCTATTCTAAAATATTTAGCTTAGTCTTGTATAATTAAGAATAATTAATGATAATCAAGTATACAAATTTTAAAAAATAAAGATTTTTTCTTAAGAAAGTTTGAGTAATTTTTTAACGTTTGTTTTTCAGGAAAGCCTGAGTCAAGCTTTAAAGCAAGGATCAGAAAGTCATGAGAAACGCAGAGTGCAGGTCAGTTAGGTGCAATCTTTTCTTTTCAAAGATTTTATACACTGTATGCATTTGATGTATTGAAACTAGGTAAATATACATTGTCCTAACAAAGAGTGCTGGTCAGATATGTGAATTGAAGTGTGTATGTCATTACCCACAGGATTTTTTTTCTTATCTATTCACCAGGGAAAAACTTTTGGCTTTTGGAATACTTTCAACATGATTATATTAGGGATGCTATTACCCTAGAGATTTGGAAGGCAATTTACTTAGAGAAACCAGAATAAAATAATGAGATTTAGAGACATTTTTGTGTTTTAATGAAATTGAAGCTGAAATTGTAAAGGACAATTTTAATATGGGGTAATTTGGCCTATTGCCCAAACACTATTGTGATATTGTTACATAATGAAGGGGGTAGCCTTTTCATTTTGTAATGTAGTGTTGTTAAGTTTCTGACCACCATCCTTGGCCAGTTAAAAAAGACTTAAAGTAAGTAAGTCCTGAACTATAGAATCCTATAGTCCTAAGTTTTGGAATCCTACGTAGTGTCAAAGGTCCAGTGATATAATCCTATGTTCCGTCATCCACGAAGGTTCAAAGCAATGTGCGTAGGTATGACCAGAACAGCCAGTATAAGTAACAATATCAGCAGCAGAGCACTGCCAGTGATTGGACAAGAAGTTGGTCACATGGTTGTCGGCGAGTCTATAAGTACAAGTGGCCATCTGGCACACACCTTATATCGGGAAAACGCCAACAAGTGTAAAAATGTTTGAATTTAAAAGTTAACATATAATTTGTTAGAAGAATCATGGAAATAACCATAGATTTTGAAAGACAGGTTTTGACACCTTATTCACTAATAGCATCAAATTCTAATTGATAGAATATCATGTGATAGTAAAAATCTGTGGGAAAAACTTAGCAGTTTAGTGAGTTGGGCTTAGAAGCTCCACTGAGCTGCATGCTCTGAGTTCTTCTCTGTGTGTTGGAATGTGGGGTCTTGGGAGATAAAGATGTCGAAAATGAACTTTGTGTTCCTGATTTGATTAAAAACTAACAGAAGAATGATATACAACCTGAAAAACGATCCAAGATGATCCATATGATCAAAGACTCAAAAGATAAGAGAGCTCAGCCTAGATGAAAAGAAGATTGAAGATATATCCAAGATAAAAAGAGAATAAGAATAATTAGACACTATCCAACAATGTGTGTCATCTTTTATATCTTTATATAAAAATGTATGCAACTGTATATATATATATATATATATATATATATATATAAGTTGTTGGGGTGACCTAAAGTTGGTATCAGCCAATCAGTGAGGGAGTCTATCCCCCTTTTCACTAACGCCAGACCAAGGAGATTTTTTTGCGTTTGTGGTGGAGCGCCACACCTACCATCAGCTCCTTTACCACACAGATTCCTGTGCTACTTATACACTGAGTTAGCAAGGGCCAATATCGAACAAGGAACCTTGTGGTTTATATATATATATATATATATATATACATACATGTGATGGATACTGGGAAAAAAATTTTTCTATTGTCTTAGAAGCATGGAAAAATATGTTGAAGAATAGAAACAAGAATCTAATTGATGGATATTGTGTTCTTAATCATCTTCATTTTCCTAATATATTTTGAGCATCTTACCCTTTATTAAAAGTTTCTTATATATATATATATATATATATATATATATATACACACATATAAAGTTGAAAATGGAAATGAATTTTTTTTTTCAAACATTTCAAAACTCTCTGTATTTTGACCACTTTAACTTCAAATAATAATAAATAGAATACATGTGTACATGAACAAACTCCTGGCTGAAACATGGGTTAGTAAATCTGTTTTATCCATTCAACATTTTCTTTCCTTTATTCATTTTTCCTTTCAACATATATATATATATATAAAATATATATATATATATAGAAGAATCCACTAACCACCCCCAACTACACCTCCCCCTACTGACGACCTTCCGTTTTCAGCATTTTGAGAATTTCCATCATTGGAGTAAGAACTATATCCAAGTCCTGAAGATGGTCTAATAAGAGACCGAAACGTTGCACCGTCGACAATAAACATCAAGTTTCCATAACATCCCGTGTTTGTCTACTTTTCTCCACATATATATATATATGTAATTTTTATATTCTTAATTTTAACAAATATATCCATGAAAGTAATTCTTTTTAATATATATTTTTTTGCATAAAATTAGATGGAGATCATCTATCAAATTGCATTTTGTAATTTTTTTATTTTCTTATATGTTATATCTATTTTTTTTTTATAACAGGTGGATTCTTTAAAACAACAATTATCGGCTGCTGCAAGAGAAAAGGAAAATTATGAAAGGAAATGCAAGCAACTCTCACATGGATTGGAAAAAAAGGTTAGATATTTGGTAATTTTCACCTTTAGTTGGCTAAATTCCTAGCATAAAATTGTGTGTGCGCATTATCTGAAATGAACTTAGTTGTTATTAAGGACACATTTTATGATATTTTTGTGTTAAAGCATGCAGCTGTATTGTTTTCAAAAAAGTTTCTAAGATTTGTTTATTTCGCACGGAGACTTTCAAAATAGCTACCAGCTTGTTTCAAAGTGAAAGTCAAGGGAGGTTACTCTAATTGCCTTATTTGCTAGGAATTTTGACAACTAAAAATTGTATTATCCATTAAGAATTGAATTTATTTCAAAACTTTATCGGCATTAAATGACCCACTGAGGTTGATATGTCATAAAACCAAACCAAACCAAACCAAACCACAAACCTGTCTTAAGGCCACTACTTAGAACCAAAAATTGGCCCCATTGGTGGGTGACATGTTGTGGGGGTCTTACCACTCTGCAGATGTGGAGTTGGCATATTCTACAGCCCTGGCTGACAGGGCAGACATTTGCAAGTTGTGCAAATTGTAAAAGTAAGTAAAGTAAAGTCGTTGGGGTGGCCTAAATTCGGTATCAGCCAGACGGCGAGGGGGTCTATCCCCTTTTCAATAGTGCTAGACCAAAAGAGATTGTTTTTAGCATCTGAGGTGGAGTGCTACACCTACCATCAGCTCCTCACTTTGCAGCACAGATCCCTGTGCTACTCATATGCTGAGTTGGTGAGGGCCTGTATCGAACCAGGAACCTTGTGGTTACTAGTCGGACACTCTACCAACTGAGCTAAAATTCAGAGTAAATAATTATAAAATAGAGAAATGATTTTAAGCATGGACAATTGAATTAGAACAGTTTATTTTTTACCAGGTTCATTATCATCATGTCGCATGAGTAGCACGGATATCCATGACAATCTCTCACCAACTGTCCCTATCATTCATTGTACTCAGGAGGTCCTCTATGCAGCACCCAGTATCCATGCAGATCTGGTCAATGTAAGTCTTTGCTGGATGACCCACACTGGCATGTCCATGTGCTGGTTTCCACTGGAGGACGTCACATGAGTTTTTCCTTTCTTCTCCAGCGGTGTCCTTTGTCTCATTCAGATGGTTTGTGTGATAGGGGGTAGGTGGCCATACAGCTGCTTCCTTGTGTGGTGTTGTTTCACCAATTTGTTTAAGATCACATGCAGTATTAAAACAGGTCTAAAGTACCTTTTATATATATATGTAATAAAAAGGTCCTTATTATTTAGCACACAAAATTAAATTTTAAAAATTTTATATATATATATATATATATATATATATATATATATATATATATAACAAAAACACAAAGCCTAATGTTAAAAGAATTTAAAATTATATTCAAGTTGTATACAAATTTCATAAGAGGATCAACTGAGAATGTTCACATAAGAGAAGATACTGATATGAATTTCTTTAAATTTTTAACATCCTAAATATTTTATTCTGCAATATTATTTTGCTTATATCTTCAATTAAAAAATAAAATAGAGAGAACACGACCAATAAATAAATAAATTCTTCAAACCAAATAAGAAATTCCAAGTCTTGTTTAAGGAAAATGAAATCAACTGAGGAAATGTCTTATTCAGATGGTTTGTGTGATAGGGGGCAGGTGGCCATACAGCTGCTTCCTTGCGTGTTGTTGTTTCACCAATTTGTTTAAGATGGCATGCAGTATTCCTGTGCAGCTAAAATCTAGCACATTCCCTTGTAGGGTCTTATCAATTTTCGCTTTGATATAGTTTATCCTTATGGCATTATTTTGTGCAGCAATTATAAGTGATTCAGTTTCTCTTTTGAGGTTTCCCTTTCTTAACCATATCCAAGTCTTTTCGTGTGCAACCTCTTCTATTTGTCCTTTGAAGCATCCATATAATTGTTTTTCTTCCCATTTTTGTTTTCCTGTTTGTCCATCTGTCGCCTCTACTATTGTTGGTCGCCATAAGTAGTTTGTCTTTGCTCTTTCTTGTGTAATCCTCAAGTTGTTGGATCGTGGTTTCTACGCATTCCTCTATGTTGGCAAGACCTCTTCCCCCTTTCTTTCTTGACACATATAATCTATCTCTATCATTTCGTTAGGGTCAAAGTAGTGCAGCCATACAGTAATACTGATACAATCTGGCTTGGAAGAATTGTCGCTTTAACTTGATCTTGCCAGGGTTAGTATGATTGACATTTTTGCTTCATCCTAATTGTAGAATTTATCCTCCAGATATAAAAACAATATGATACTCACCGTCGCAGTGGGGTTCTAACTACCGTCGAGTTAGTAGACAAAAACAAACAGGCAAGCTGTAACTTAAATACAGTCCTTGCATGCTGCTGGCATAATGCAAAGTAATGGCTGAAGAGTGGGTACTTATCCATCTTCTTACTCACCCTGAAATCCAACAGCCAATCAGAACTCAGGAAATGAACTTGCCTGAGTTCATAATGGAACAATCCAAAACTCCATATAAGCCACCTACCAAACTCTAGTTTTAGTCTTGCATTCATCTTGTAACAGAGTTAAATACTTTACACAAAATCCAACACTAATAAAAAGTTGAAGAAAATCCCATCCCTTACATTATTTTTTATCTGTCCTCTGATGTTCTTGTTTTTCGGAAGTTTTTAATTTATATTTTCATTTGATATTTGCACAGATCCGACAATATGAAGAAAGTGTTAGTAAACAAATTAAGTTGAAGTTGGCTGTGACAGAAATGGAGAAAACTGCCCAAGAACATATCTTCAGTCTGGCATCAGAGAGTGAAGCTGCCATTTCTGTGAGCCAGGAAAAAATGGTTGAAGCCCATAACAAGTTGGAACAGTTCAATCGATTCATTAAGGTAAGAAGAGTTGAAATTAGCAGTTATCAATTTTCAAAAATTTTCAAAAAAAAAAAAAAAAAAAAAAAAAAAGGTAATAAAAAAAATTGTAAAACTGGTAGCAGAGCATAGTTCTTTAAAATGACTACTGAGTATATAACTGTTATAGGTGATACACCCTATAAGACTAATGGAATGCACCGACGGGTTACTATAAGTAACAGGGACAATTGTGGCTTGGCAGTAAGCCAATAACTCTATTTGTCGGGCGTAATTTCCACTTCTCTGTATTGTATTTGTCTACTTTCTGTTAATATATTTTCCTACATTTGTTACCCATTGTTTTGTTGTTATTTGATCCCTTAAAACCTCACAACAATAACTATCTGTACTTTGTATTTGATACTTTATTTTATTCTTTGTATTTGATACTTTATTTTATTCTTTATTTTATTTTATTTGATACTTTATTTGATACATTATTTTATTTATTTTATTTGATAATTATTTTATTTTATATATTTTATAATTTATATATTTTATATATATATATTTTGTATTATATATTATTGGATTTACATTAATTATTACAATAATTATTGTATTATATATTTTTATATATTTTATAATTTTATTTGATAATTAATTATTTTATTTGATACTTTATTTGATACATTATTTTATTCTTTGTATTTGATACTTTATTTTATTCTTTATTCTTTATTTTATTCATGCTGATAATTTCTTGACAGACTTTGAGCCGTGAGTTAGTGTTGCGAACTGATCAGACAAGAGCTATGATGAAGAGGTCTGAGGTGAAGAAGCTTCGACAAGAAAAGCCCTCCCCTCTAAGCATGCAAAAGGCCAAGACTCTAGCGAAAGATATCTTGCACATTAGTGATGCAGAAATGGATGATATTATGAAGGCTGATTCTGCCAGTGCAAAATTGGTATGTTGCTTTTTTTATTATTATTATTCTGAAAGGATATTAAATATAGGGTAAAAAAAGGATTTAATAAGCAAAGATATAAGGTAAACAGAGAAATTAGCAATCTAGCGGTGCCGCCCGACTCTGCACCACAACCCTGCCCTCGCTAATCAGTGTATGAGTAGCACAGGGATCTGTGCGGTAAAGTAAGGAGCTGATGATAGGTGTGGCGCTCCACTCCAGACGCAAAAAAAATCTCCTTGGTCTAGTGCTATTGAAAAGGGGATAGACTCCCTCGCTGTATGGCTCATACCGATATTAGACTGCCCTGACGACCGACGATTTGAATTTCCAAGACCTGTGAAATCTCACTGTTTCTCGTACGAGGTTTTGTCAGATATTATTCATAGGAAAAACAGACTAACAGGTACTACCATTTTGGTTCTGCCATTGCAAAATTGGTATGTTGCTTTTTTTTTTTAAATTATTATTTTAAAATGATTTGTTATCTTTTTAAAGCCTTTTGTTACTTTTGATTATTCATTTGCCGGACAATAAAAGAAATAATTTACAAGGACAGTCCCACCCCTACACACTTTATTCCATCATCATCATGTCGCGCAATTAGCATGGATATCCATGACAATCTCTTGCCAACCTTCTCTATCATTCATTGTCTTGGAGAGATCTTCTGCACAGCATCCTCGCATAGTTGGTCAATGTAGGTCCTTGGTGGGCGGCCCACATTAGCATGTCTATGTGTTGGTTTCCACAGAAGAACGTCGCTTCCTTGCTTCTCCAGCAGTGCCCAGCATGCCTTGTTTGTTTCACCCGGATGATTTGTAAGATTGGGGGCAGGTGGCCATACAGCTGCTTTCTTGTAGGGTTCTGTTTCCACGACTTGTTCAAGACCGCACACAGCATTCTTGTGCAGCTACCATCTAGCTTATTCTCAAGTAGCACCCACGGCCACACCAAGACCTCCTTCACCTTGCTATGCTTATTAATCAAAATCAGGAGCCACCATATCCTCAACCTGAGGGTTGGACTTTTTCGCTCCTCTCAATCTTAACTTGATTGGCAATTCTGTCTCATTTTTAGATTCTTGTTCTCTACTCCATTGCTTTTGGAGTTGGGACAGAGGTAACTCATCCTCAGAGTCCCATCCACCTGATTCTTCTCCAGAACTCGGTGGCGGAAGGCTTTCAGCTTCCAGATTTGCCTTAGGTCCCCCCGGCCTAAGTTCTAATCTATTCGAATCTAAATTGTTCATCAGCATTTGTCTACGGAAGGTCTCTCCGTCACTATCTGATTCCTCGGATTCAGTTTCAGTATGCATCTCTTCTGGATCTACCAGAGTTGTCTTCCTGATTTTATTCGCCTCTTCTTAGACTGGGGTTCTGATCTATCCCACCCATCTAACTCGGCCAACTTCAAATCATTCGCATGAGCCTCTTCGCTCTACCTGAAACTGATCCAAAATTATGAAAGAGACTGGACCCATTTGTTCCACAATTCTATAATACGGTTCCCACCTTCGGTCCAGCTTTCCTTCTCTCATATGAACTTTGTAATACACAGGATCCCCTATGCACAGTTCAATTTCCTTTCTTCCCCTATTAGTCCGCTCATTCCTACGTTTCTGAGCTCGACGTATCCTTCTTCTCGCCTGGGAGAATATCTTATGCTGTCTTTCCAGGATAATCTTGTGGTGATCTTCGCCCATGTACTTTCGACGGGGTTTTAATAGATTGTCGATAGGCAACACCACATCTCTTCCAAACAACATAAAGTACGGGGAAAATTTCGAGGTCTCATTTATCGAAAACCTCACAGCTGCCAATGCTTGGGTCAGACACCGATCCCAATTACCTGCATTTTCTCCGGCCAGCTTAGCCAATATGTCTGCTAAGGTCTTGTGGAACCTTTCGACCTTTGCATTACTCTGGGGGTGGTAAGGAGAGGTGGTCACATGGTCGATTTTTAGACTTGCCATCGTCTCTTGCATTATCTTATTCACGTTTTCCGGGCCGTTATCCGTCACCAGCTGCATCGGTGACCCGTACCTGGGGAAGATCTCGGTCAAGATCAAGTCAGCTACTGTCTGAGCTTTCTTATCTGCGACCGCAAAAGCTTCAGGCCAATTAGTCAGCCAGTCTACAAAGCTTACTATGTACTGATTACCGCTTTCCGTTTCTCCGTATGGACCCGATATGTCCATACTGATTTTCTGAAAGGGGAAGTTAGGAATATCAGTTTCCTCCAGGGGTGCTGTTTCATGCCTTCGACTCTGCGCCTGGCATATTACACAGCCATTCACATAGGCCATCACTTCTTGGTATAATTTTGGCCAAAAGTAATGTCTACCTATCAAATCATGGGTCTTATCTATGCCCATATGGCCCAACTTCTCATGGCATTGGTTAAGTATCTCATCCCTTAAGTTCGTGGGAACAAATAATCTTAAACGCACCTCATCATCCTTCCCAGACAAATAATACAACAATCCATCTTGGATTACATATCTCAAGGTGGTCTTTTCTTCCACCTTTTTCCTCAGAGATTTTATCTCAGGGTCCTCCTGACTCCTAAAAATCTCTTCCTTCCAGTGAGGATCACTCACCACCTCGGTTTCTTCATCCCCCCACCTGGGATGGCTTCCGAGTCTATGGGAGTTTAACACACAAATCTGATAGGCTCTATCATCTACCCCTGGTTCCAAAACGACCGATTCGGACTAACTTCTTGGGTATTCTCGATAATAGATCAGCGCAAGTGTTTTCACGACCAGCCAGATACTCAACTTTGCAATTATAACCGCTCAACTTCAGAGCCCATTGCTGTATCTTCTTGTTATTCCATTCGGCATCTAACAAGTGCTTGAGAGGCTTATGGTCAGTTTTTATAGTAAAGATGGCTCCGTCCAAGTAATAGTGCAGCTTTTGAACAGCGTACATAATCGCATACGCCTCTTTTTCAATCACGGGCCATCTTTGTTGGGTCGCCGACAACTTATGGGAAAGAAAATATATCGGTATCTCTTCGGAGATACCCGGCACTGGTCCTTCCTTCTCCGGACACGGCTGGGCCAGAACTGCCCCAACACATGTATCACTAGCATCGGTATACAGGACCAGATGTTTGCTTAAATCAGGATAAGTTAACAGAGGTATGGCTGTCAGTTGTTCTTTTAGACAGTCAAATGCCTTTTGGCAATCCTCTGTCCACTTAAACCTAGCATACTTCTTCGTCAAGGCTATAAGAGGGGTGGCTAGTCGGGAAAAGGCTGGAATGAACCTTCTATAATAACCAATCATACCTATGAACCCTCGAACCTGTCTTACAGTCGTTGGCTCAGGCATGTTACGTATTATTTCTACCTTGTCCATATCCGGCTTGATTCCTTCCCTGTTAATTATGAAGCCCAGGTATTTAGTTTCCTTCTTCAGGAACTGGCACTTCGGTAATTTTAGTTTTAAGTTGTGTTGCCTTAACCTATCAAACACTTTTTGCAGGTGCTCCAAATGCTCTTCGGGAGATCTGGAGAACACTAAAATGTCGTCTAGGTATGCCATGGCAAACCCTTCCATGCCCTCCAACACGATTGACATCAATTGAGTGAAAACACCTGGGGCATTTGACAACCCAAAGGGCATCACTTTGAAATTAAACAAACCTCGATGACAAGCAAAAGTTGCCTTCTTTTGGTCTGCCTCGTCAAGAGCTACTTGCCAATATCCGGACCTCAAATCCAGAGTTGAAAAGCATCCCGACTTCCCTAGTAATGCTAATATGTCATCAATTAGGGGCAAAGGTACTGCTAATGGCTCAGTGATAGCATTGAGCTGGCGGAAGTCAACACAAAATCTGTGCCCTCCGTCTTTCTTCTCAACCACAACTATTGGGAAGCTCCACGGTGAATTAGCTCTTTCAATGATATTTGCTTCCAGCATATCATCAACAGCTTCCTCCACCAACACCCTCTTATGTAATGGTGTTCTATAAGGCCTTAACTTTATTGGAAGATGATCACCCGTATTTATCGTCATCTTCACAGTCTGTGTTATACCTAACTCTTTATCTGTCTTTGCGACCACATCTCTGTTTTTCCTCATAAGTTTCCATACTTGTTTTCTATATTTCTCAGGAGCAAGTATTTCCTCCTCTTTTATCTCAGTATCTCTATCCTCATACTGATTCTTTTTCGTCTCGTTAACCTTCACCCGGCTAACATTTCTGATTCTTTGCGCTTTGCCTATAACTGTGTTCTTCAGAATTTTCTCGTTTTACATGAGTTATTTATCAGTATCAGAGGGATCTCCCTCCCTCCATTAACTATCGCTTCGCATGCTGATATTTCAAATTCCCCTTCCTCCTCCGGCAAGGGTACTACCTGATAAATCTCTCCACTCATTACTGATTCGGTGTCGATCACACCATAACAACATACCGCTGATCTAGGTGGTAACCTTGTATCCTCACCCATCAGAATCCGGTACTCACCCCCGGCCTCACTACCCAAGGGAATTTCCATTTCGCCCACTGTCAATACTGGGGGCTCAAAAGCTAGACGAGCTTTATTTTTTTTAACCAATCCTCTCCCAGGATCAGTTCACTACAGAGATCAGTTGCTACATATACCCTGAGCAAATCCTTTAATTTACCTAATTCTAAAGGTAAATTATCCATGCCCACCAAGGATATTTGATCTCCGTTCGCCTGACTGATCACCAAATCAGGTTCGATCAGATTTTTATTAAATTTCAAGCGATCATAGGTTTCCCTATTCACTAATGATACCGACGCTCCCGTATCAATCAGTGCCCTTACAGGGGTCCCCTTCACCGATACAATGCATGTTAATTCATTGGTCTCGGCCAAAGCTGGACACACCAAGGCATCTTTCTTTTTAAACTTTTCTTCTATTTCTTCTGTCAACCCAGACAGAGGAGCTGGCAATAAAAAGTCTTCGTTAGAATGTTTCTTTTCCTTTTCCAGGGGCACCTTACAATTCCTCTTCATATGGCCTACCCCAAAACATCTCCAACATTTCGTCTTACAGCGTCTTTTAACCAGGGCCACCCTCCCCCCTATTCTTGGGGCGGCCCCTCTTCGTTTCCCGTCTTCAATTGTCTAACTACCTGTTTCTCTGGCTTCTTTGATTTGGGGCCCTCTCGAGGGACTCTCTCCCTCCTAGGCTCCCCATCTTTCTTCCTAGAGGGACAGTCCCATGATATGTGACCTTCCCCCTTGCAGGACCAACACACAATTGTTGAGTTAGTCCTTTGTTCCCTCCTTTGAGGGGTCTGCCATCCTTTTCTCATGTCCAACACCCTTCCGGAGGGGTCAGCCTGTCTACCCCAATCTTCCCGCTTTCTTTCCCTCCTAAAGGGCTTCTTAGCTACCTTGGGGGCCCCGTTACCCCTCCGAATTTCTGCTCTGAACCTGCGCCTGCTCAACTCTATACGTAACAGCTCCGCCTCCGTGGTGCTAGCAGCAACCAACGCCTCGGCAACTGTCTCGGGCCTTATCCTAAGGACATCCCGTTTTATCTCGTCGTTATTCAAGGCATCTACAAAAAGGCCGGCCAACTGGGCCTTAACTACCTCATTATTCTTCACTAGGGGGTCGGGATAGGCTATCGCCGCTAACCTCTCTAGCCTCTCACCTAATTCGGCGAGAGACTCTTTTTCCTCCTGCGTTATTCGGCTTAATTCACGCATCGCCTCCATTGCGGAGGCTACACCGGAAAATCTCTCTTCCAGTTTTAGTTTTAACTCATCCCAGAGTATTTCTGGATTTTCTAAATATATTCCCCCTATGAATTTTGAAGCCTTTCCCAACGCAGCATCGTAGGCCAGCTTAACCAGCTCACGATCACCTATCCCAAAAATGATACGTTTTTTTTCAATGGTCTGCAACCAATCGTGCAGACCTATTGCCTCCCCCAGTAAGGGGGTATCTGCGTCCCCCCTACTAAACTCTTAAATGCTCTCGTAAATGCTTCCATTTCCCCCCCCTCACTAGTGGTCTCGGGATCTTGCATTGCCATTATGGTAGAAAAATTTTAAGAGAAAAGAAAACAAAATCAACGATACAACAAAAGATAATGTCCCGACAGACGTGCAACCAACAACGAAATTAACCAACGAAAAGTGTCCTACCTGTTCAGTGGAATAGAGCTGACTGCTTGGTCTTTGTTGGTCTCCGGTTCTGCTCCGGGGAAGTTGTTGTTTTCTCCTGTTCACGACACAGTTTGTGTCAAAGTTCGAGACACAAGGTGTGTCAAAGTTCGTGTCACAGCACAACCTTCTCCGCCGTAGTATAGACAGAGTCTATCCTGGTCACGTCACCAAATATGACCCTTTACCGGATGTCTCTAATGAATTCAGTGACACCAATCAGCCAATTAGTGTAAACACCAATTGACTAATTAACTGGAGATTCTTTTTTTGCTGGAGTCGCTGGTTTTTCTCCTCGGGTGTAGCACCCCCTACACACTTCCACCCCCACGTTGTGTAGTTTTAGAAAATGAAAGGTGACAGGTTGCTGCTGGAAGAAAGATTGTTGAATCTCACAATTGGTAAAGAATTATATGAAAAAAAAAACACTTCAACAATTGTTTTTGAAGTCAAAATGCTTTTATATCTATACAGGCAAAGTCTGTACAGCCCGTCGCTGTTCTCAGGAAAAATGTTCTTTTTTTTTCTGGTGGAGTGACACTCTAGACTGGCTTAAGGACAGGAGCTGGTTGTTCTTATCTAAGTTGGTCTTGAGGGGTGTTCATAACGTCTTTCAGCGCAGCAGAGTTTCGTGAGGCAAGATGGCGAAGTGCCGCGAGCCCCAAAATCAGCTCGCTTAAGTAATAATCGCCCAAATACAGGGTATGGTCAGACGGGGGAAGAAGTGTCTTCCCTAATGTCAGTTTCTAATCAATTCGCGTCCATCATTCCTTTGTTTGAAATCTTAAAATCCCAAACTTGGAAAAATGCGAAGTTAGCAAAATTCTAAGCACAACCCCTTTTCTCCAACCTTCTAAAATCCCTTTCTGTTACCATTACCTACAATGAGGATAACAGGAGGATAGCTTTCCTCCTCTCTTAATGCTTATTGTGACTACCACTTTTTAGGGGCGTTAACTTTCGCCCACTCAGCAAAAGTATTTGGGTAAAGGGATTTCCCAAATCGAAGCTCATTAATCAATTATTCCCGGTCAAGCCACAAGGCTTCCTTTGTATCATCTCGAGATTTGCCATATGCCCAACTCGTACTTTCGGTTTTCATAGGTGCTGTCCCTAAGTCCAGACTCTGGGAATCAAAACAGAAAGTCCTCAACTTAATTTCTTATTTTCTCTTCCTTTGACAAGGCCATTCATCAAAAGGGGCATATGGTTTCCTAAGTTTGAATTTTGCACTTACTGAGAAAATATACGCTATCTTAATAATAATTCAGACAAAAAACGTCTCTTTCCTCAAAACAAAATTTTATCGCTTTCTTCCCCAAAAAAATAATCCTATATTATTTTTTTAGAAACTTGGTGTTTTCAATATCAGGAGATATCAGCTCTTTAACGACCACTGGCAAGGATTACCCCCCCCCCCAATGTCCATAGTGTCACATTTGGAACAAAAATATTAGAAGAAATTTGCTTTTTTACGCTGATTTTTATAATTATGTTATAAAAATCGGCGTAAAAAAGTAAATTTCTTCTAATATTTTTTTCCAAACAAAAATATTAGAAGAAATTTACTTTTTTACGACGATTTTTATAACATAATGCCTTCTTTGGAAGAAAAATATTAGAAGAAATTTACTTTTTTACGGCGATTTTATAACATAATGCCTTCTTTGGAAGAAAAATATTAGAAGAAATTTACTTTTTTACGGCGATTTTTATAACATAATGCCTTCTTTGGAACAAAATATTAAAAGAAATTTACTTTTTTACGACGATTTTTATAACATAATTGTTTTTGGAACAAAAATGCCTTGTATTAGAAATTTACTTTTTTACGACGATTTTTTTTTAACATAATGTCTTTTTTTTAACATTATGCATTTGCATTAATAAAAAATTTAAATTTTTACGACGATTTTTATAACATAATGGCATTTTTGGAACAAAAATGCCTTTTATTAGAAGAAATTGACTTTTTCACGACACTTTTTATAAAATATTAGTTTTTTTGAACAAAAATGCATTTTATTATAAGAATCTTACTTTTATATGACTAATTTTTTAACATAAGGCCTTTTTGGAATAAAAATGCCTTTTATTAGAAGAAATTTACTTTTTTAAAACAATTTTTATAACAAAATGACTTTTTTGGAACAAAAATGCCTTTCATTAGTAGAAATTTACTTTTTTACGACGATTTTCATAACATATTGTTATTTTTTATCAAAGAAGCCTTTTATTAGAAGAAATTTACTTTTTAAGACGATTTTTATAACATAATGGCTTTTTGGGAGCAAAATGCTTTTTATTAGAAAAAATTTACGTTTTCGCAATTTTTTATAGAACATAATGCCTTTTTCGAAATAAAAATTCCATACATTAGAAGAAATGTACTTTTTTTATAACGATTTCTATAACATAAACCTTTTGGGAACAAAAATGTTTTTATGAGAAGAAATTTAATTTTTTCCCGACGATTTTTGGAAGAAAAATGATTTTATTAAAATCATTTTTTTTTTAAACGATTTTTATAACATAATGGCTTTTTTGAAAGAAAATGCGTTATATTAGAAGAAATTTTGTCTTTCACGACGATTTTTATAACATTGTTTAGAACAATAGGTTTTTGGAACAAAAATCTCTTTTAATAGTTGAAATTTACTTTTTTACGACCATTTTTAAAACATAAAATGCCTTTTATCAGAAAAAAAGATAATATAATGGCTTTTTTGGAACAAAAATGCCTTTATTAGAAAAAATTTAAATTTTTACGACGATTTTTTTTTCTTTCTTTTTTTAACCATTATTTTTATAACATAAAGGCTTTTTTTTAACAAAAATGCTTGTTTCTTTAGAAATAAATAAAATCTTTACGACGATTTTTATAACATAATGGCTTTTTTGGATCAAAAATTCCTTTCATTAGAAGAAATTTACTTTTTTTACGACGATTTTTATAACATAATCGATTTTGGGGTTCAAAAATGCCTTCTATTAGAAGAAATTTACATTTTCACAATAAAGGCATTATGTTATACATAATGCCTTTTTCGGAATAAAAATGCCATCCATTTGAAGAAATTTACTTTTTTTACGACGATTTCTATAACATAAACCTTTTTGGAAAAAAATGTTTTTTATTAGAAGGAATTTACTTTTTTTCCGACGATTTTCATAACATTATGGATTTAAAAAAAAAAAAAACTTTTTATTAGAAAAATTTACTTTTTTACGACGATTTTTGCTAAGATAATCGCCTTTTATGGAACAAAAATGCCTTTCATTAGTAGGATTTTACTTTTTTTAAAACGATTTTTATAACATGGCTTTTTTGGAACAAAATGCCCTTATAAGAAATTTACTATTTCTCAACGTTTTTTATAACATAATGGCTTTTTTGGAAATAAAATCCTTTTATTAGAAGAAATTTACTTTTTATAACATAATTGATTTTTTGGAACAAAATGTCTTTTATTACAAGAAATTTACTTTTTTACGACGAAATTTACTTTTTTACGACGATTTTTATAGCATATTGTTTTTTTTAACATAATGGCTTTTTTTAACAATTTTTTTTTTTAGAAAATCTTTATGTCAATTTTTATAACATCTTTATAGCATGAAGGCTCATTTGGAATAAAATTGCCTTTTAATAGAAGAAATTTACTTTTTCACAAATTTTATAACAAAAATTTTTGAACAAAAATGCCTTATATTATAAGAATTTTAATTTTAGATGACGATTTTTATAACATAATGCATTTTTTTAACAAAATGCATTTTATTAGATTAAATTTACTAAAAAATGCCTTTTATTTGAATAAATTTGCTTTTTTCCGACGATTTTTATAACATAATGCATTTTTTGTAAGAAAAATGCTTTTTATTAGTGAAAAATTACTTTTTTACGATAATCTCTATAACATAATGGCTTTTATGAACAAGAATGCCTTTTATTAGAAGGAATTTAATTTTTGAAAACGAGTTTTATAACATGTTTTTTTTGTTTTTTTTAAATATCTTATTAGAAGAAATTTTCTCTTTCACGATTTTTATGAAATTTTTTAGAACAATGGCTTTTTTGGAACAAAAATGCTTTTTTTTTTAGAAAAAATTTACTTTTTCACGACGATTTTTATAACATAATGGCTCTTTTGGAACAAAAATTCCTTTTATTCGAAAAAACCTCAATTTTAAACGACGACTTTTATAAATATTGTTATTTTTTAACAAAAATGCCTTTTATTAGAAATATTTACTTTTTTACGACGATTTTTATAACATAATGGCTTTTTGGGTTCAAGAATGTCTTTTATTAGAAGAAATTTACTTTTTCACAATGATTTTTAGAACTTAATGCCTTTTTTCAGAACAAAAATGCCTTTTATTAGAACAAATTTACTTTTTCACGATGATTTTATAACATAATGGCCTTTTTGGAACAAAAATGCCTTTTATTAGAAGAAATTTATTTTTTTACGATGATTTTCATAACATATTATTTTTTCCCACGATTTTTATAACATAATGGGTTTTTTTTTTAACAAAATGCCTTCTATTAGAAGAAATTTTCTCTTTCACGATTTTATGACATTTTTTTAGAACAATGGCTTTTTTTTTAACAAAGTTGCCTTTATTAGAAGAAATTTACTTTTTGAGGACATGATCTTAGAATATTATTTTTTAGAACGGCAGTGCCTTTCATTAGTAGAAATTTACTTTTTTAGGGCTATATTTTAGAATATAATGACCTTTTTATTAAAAAAATCCTTTTATTAGAAGTAATTTAGTTTTTACGACGATTTTTTTTATGGCCCTTTTTTTTAGAACAAAAACGCCTTTTATTTGAATAAATTTACATTTCTAGGACATTATTTTATAATATAATGGATTTTTTTTATATGTTATAAATTTTTATTAGAAAATGCCTTAAATTAGAAAAAAATTACTTTTTAGGACGAATTTTATAACATAATGTTTTTTTTAGAACAAAATAGCCTTTTATTAGAATAAATTTACTTTTTACGATGATCTTTGTAACATAATGGGTTTTTTAGAAGAAAAATGACTTTTATTATAAGAAATTTAATTTTTAGGACATTATCTTAGAATATAATGGATTTTTTAGAACAAAAATTCCATTGATTATAAAATATTTACAACGATTTTTATAACAAGACACACCCACTACCAACGTTGTAGCTCTGAAAACCATAGAACAAAAATGCCTTTTATTAGAAGAAATTTACCTTTTACAACGATTTTCATAAAATAATGGCTTTTTTAGAACAAAAATGTTGTTTTTTTAGAAGAAATTTACTTTTTTAGGACTTGATTTAAGAATATAATGGCTTTTTTTTTTAGAACAAAATGGCCTTTTATAAGAAGAAATTTACTTTTTTTACGATGATTATTATAACATAATGACTTTTTTTTTTCTTTTTAGAAGAAAATGCTTTTTACTGAGAAATTTACTTTTTTTACGACGATTTTTATAACATACTGACTTTTTTTTTTTAGAAAAAAATGGCTTTTATTATAATAAATTTACTTTAGGACGATTTTTGTAACATAATGGCTTTTTTTATGCCTTTTTTTAGAAATAAATGAAATCTTTACGTCGATTTTATAACATAATGGCTTTTTAAAACAAAAATGTCTTTTATTAGGAGAAATTTACTTTTTACGATGATTTTTTTAATATAATGGCTTTTTTTTAAACAAAATGCCTTAATAAAAACAATTAAAATTTTTACAAAGATTTTTATAACATAATGTCTTTTTTTAAAAAGAAAAATGCCTTTTATTAGAAGAAATTTACATTTTCAGGACGATTTTTAAAACATAATGGATTTTTTGGAAAAAAATGTATTCTATTATAAGAATTTTAATTTTAAATGACGATTTTCATAATCCTAGAGGGACAGTCCCATGATATGTGACCTTCCCCCTTGCAGGACCAACACACAATTGTTGAGTTAGTCCTTTGTTCCCTCCTTTGAGGGGGCGTCTGCCATCCTTTTCTCATGTCCAACACCCTTCCGGAGGGGTCAGCCTGTCTACCCCAATCTTCCCGCTTTCTTTCCCTCCTAAAGGGCTTCTTAGCTACCTTGGGGGCCCCGTTACCCCTCCGAATTTCTGCTCTGAACCTGCGCCTGCTCAACTCTATACGTAACAGCTCCGCCTCCGTGGTGCTAGCAGCAACCAACGCCTCGGCAACTGTCTCGGGCCTTATCCTAAGGACATCCCGTTTTATCTCGTCGTTATTCAAGGCATCTACAAAAAGGCCGGCCAACTGGGCCTTAACTACCTCATTATTCTTCACTAGGGGGTCGGGATAGGCTATCGCCGCTAACCTCTCTAGCCTCTCACCTAATTCGGCGAGAGACTCTTTTACCTCCTGCGTTATTCGGCTTAATTCACGCATCGCCTCCATTGCGGAGGCTACACCGGAAAATCTCTCTTCCAGTTTTAGTTTTAACTCATCCCAGAGTATTTCTGGATTTTCTAAATATATTCCCCCTATGAATTTTGAAGCCTTTCCCAACGCAGCATCGTAGGCCAGCTTAACCAGCTCACGATCACCTATCCCAAAAATGATACGTTTTTTTTCAATGGTCTGCAACCAATCGTGCAGACCTATTGCCTCCCCCCAGTAAGGGGGTATCTGCGTCCCCCCTACTAAACTCTTAAATGCTCTCGTAAATGCTTCCATTTCCCCCCCCCCTCACTAGTGGTCTCGGGATCTTGCATTGCCATTATGGTAGAAAAATTTTAAAGAGAAAAGAAAAGAAAATCAACGATACAACAAAAGATAATGTCCCGACAGACGTGCAACCAACAACGAAATTAACCAACGAAAAGTGTCCTACCTGTTCAGTGGAATAGAGCTGACTGCTTGGTCTTTGTTGGTCTCCGGTTCTGCTCCGGGGAAGTTGTTGTTTTCTCCTGTTCACGACACAGTTTGTGTCAAAGTTCGAGACACAAGGTGTGTCAAAGTTCGTGTCACAGCACAACCTTCTCCGCCGTAGTATAGACAGAGTCTATCCTGGTCACGTCACCAAATATGACCCTTTACCGGATGTCTCTAATGAATTCAGTGACACCAATCAGCCAATTAGTGTAAACACCAATTGACTAATTAACTGGAGATTCTTTTTTTTGC
>CM042161.1:60129169-60199099 GCA_023376005.1 Doryteuthis pealeii | reverse complement strand
GTCATCGTCGTCCATACCAAATCCTAGGTGGTGCTTCAGTGTTTGGGGTAAATCATGACCCAAAGAACAGAGATCACCCTATCTTATACGGTTCCTTCGTATCTCTCAGAATCTCCGACACTTGGTCTATCCCCTTTATCCGCTGCTCGTAACTGTATATACCGTTGGCTGGCGCAGTTGACATTGTTATATCGTCTCTGGGTGTGACGTTGTACCAGTACACAGCCTCCTGGATGGAGCACTGCGTCCTGGCTGCTATTCTTTTAATGGTGCGGTGACACCGTTCCGCTATCCCGTTACCCTCCGGGGTGTATGCGCCTCTGTACCGCACTTGCACTCCCCATTTGGCTGCGAAGTCCCGAAAATCTCGACTGCAGAAAGTCGGGGCGTTGTCTGTCAGTATCTCAACAGGGGCACCGCGCTCACAAAAGACAGATTTCAGTTGTCGTATAACTGACAATGCATCCTGGCGCACTAGTGTGCGCCACACAGTGAAACGCGTTGGGCCACAATCTGTCAATGATAGGAAATGACTGCCGTCGTAGTGGGTTACATCCATGCCCAATCGCCACCAGTTCTTGTCCACCTCGAGTTTACTCTTATTCCACCGTATTGGGGCAGGGTCCAACGCACAAACTCCTCACAGTCTCGTATGGCCGTCCTGAACATTGACTTGGTGATTGCGGGACACACTCTTCGGACGAAGTAAGTTGTGCACCGAACGCTAGGGTGTCCGCTCTTTTTATGTATAGCGCGGATCTCCTCGTTGGTTAACTGGCCCATCAGGGTGGCGCACGTCGGCGGTTCTGCTCCTTCCTTCAGCATATTAAGCCATCTCTTTGGCACTCTAGTCAACTTGTCAGCCAAATTTCTCTCCGACGTGGTCAGTTTGACGTCGGCTACCAGACCGTACTCCTCAATTATTTTCTGGAGCGTCGACAATCGTCTGCGCACAAGCATCTCACTCGCGACTTTTGTCCTCACTCTGGTTTTACCTGTCAGGGTGTTCGTCAGCCAATGGTATACACAGAACGAATCTGTGTACAGGTGTACCACCTTGGCTTGCCACTGTAATGCGAGGTTAACACCTTTCAGCATGGCATCCAATTCTGCCAGGTAAATATGCTGAACATCGTCCGTCGGTCGAAGCCAGCATGCATCTTCTAAAATAGTACCACGGCTTTCTAGCACCACGCCCATCGCCAGGGAGCTTGCATCACCCCACACGTTTATTTCATTCCCTGCACTCTGGTCAGTACTTCAACCATCATGGTCTTGAGAGGGGCATCCTTCACAGCATCTGTCCATCCATGTGTCACCATACTCGCCCGTCTCTTTATCGTTCCTGTGGCTGCACGGAGCCACCCGCAAACAGGAAAATGTCCCACCAGCTTCCCGCACGTTGAAAATATTGAGCGTCGCGTCAGTGGAACAGGGAGTTCTGGAATTACGCTCCCACGCTTCCACCTCAGTGTGTCGTGCTCCCCCAGACCTTAAGTCCCAGTACGAGGGTTCCATCTTTCAATCGAGCAGGGTCCTTGCTAGCCAGACCGAAGGATTCCAGCCTGCTCTTGACTTCGTCAGCTGAAAGTATGTCCTCGTTAACGTATATGTCGTCAACATACGCTGACGTAGCTCTCATCATCAGCTCATCTTGCTCCAACACTGTCTTAACAATGGCTTTCATAATTAGGGGCGCCACATTAAGGCCAAACCCAAGACGCGTCAAGCAGTGTCTCCTTCCTTTGACGATGACTGATTGAAATGGCCACAGCGATTCATCGATCCGTATTTGAAGATACGTCTTCCGTAAATCAAGCAATGCCACATTGGCTCCCTGCCGTCATTTTTTCGGCACACACATCCGCGTTTGCGGTGAAGGCGTCCACATATCTGTTCACCTCTCTATAATCCATCACTGGCCGTACCTTAACCTTGGTGGGTTGCGTGACGGCCATCAATGGGATCAATCCCCTAGGGGGGCCCAGTCGTTTTTGGGGATATGGTATCAGCCAGCCATTCGCGATCCATGTCCCCAATTCAGTCTCATATGCAGCTCTACTCTTATCGGACACTGTATACTCTGCGATGGTGTTATGCAGTCGATCTGGTGCCTCGTTCCCTGTCCACTTCCACCTCGCCGTCCAAGCCTTCTTCTTGTGGTCAAAATCAGCAAAGAAATCCTGTTCATCGATCGTGATAGCTGCACACGATTCGCGTTTACCCCCGAGCCGCACTTCTCCAGTAGGCCCGATCTCCATACCGCCTAGTGCACGTATAGCGTCGATTCCGAGTAGCAGATCGTATCCAAGAGGCTTGTCGTGCACTACCAGAGCGTCAACCTCAGCACAGTCACCCTTTTCCGTAAGAATCGCAACAATCCCAACTCCACAGCACGCCTGGGACGTCCCGTCGATTGTCCTAATCACCATATGTCGCCTAGCCCAGGCCCGACAGCGATTTGCACTAATCATAGTGCGGGAACATCCCGTATCTACTAGAGCCGAACAACGTATGCCATCCACACATATGCTGACCACTGGCAAAGCCGCATTCACTGACTGGAAGGGAACAAGGGTGGCGACAGTACCTTATGCCCAGACGCGTTCCCCGGGCAATTGCGTGCAATGTGTCCCAGTTTGTTGCAGCGGTAGCAACGCGGTTTGTTCCGACTTGTACCCCCTGCATTACTCTGATTCCGGCACTCCCGGGAGAAGTGATTAGGACCCCCACACTTGTAGCACTTTAGACCACGGAAATCATCAGCAGCACCTTCCGCTTTAGATGGCGTTTGCTCTACCCTTGAAGCTGCTACAGCGTGTTCAGCCTCCTTTACAATGGCACGGGCCCTGGCAAGCTGCTGGTCAATACCAATCTCTCCCGGTTTTGATGATGCTCGCATGAGCCGGCTGACGTTCTCAAGCAGTCCTTCCATGAATGCACATCCAAGTACTCGGTCGCTTACGCCTCCAAATGCTACCGACAGCCTCCGTAAATCAGCCAGGTACATGTCAACAGTTTCACCTGGGCCGAGTCGTTGTCCAATGAATTGCTTCCAAGCAAAAGATTCATCCATGCCGAATGCTGTGTACAGAGCATGTTTTATCTCGTCTAAGTCCGCATCATCCTTGAGTTGTTGGTATACTGTGTAAGCACCTCCCGTCAATCTCAACGGGATAACTTCTGCTGGCGCCTTTATCTTGAACAGCCTGCAAACGCGCTCCGCTTTTTCAAACCATTCAACAATAGACGAACCAGTGGGGGATCCATCAAACTCGGGTATCAATTTCACATCGAAACCGTTCATCATGGAGTAGTAGCCGAAAAAGCTTGTGTCTTCTCGTAGCAGTAACTTCACTCTCACATCTCGTTCTTCGTGACTAGATTGCTGCCACGCTGGCAAATAAATGAGCTCCTTTTATATCGTCGGCGTAATTTGCATAGGCCACGCTCACGCCACGAACGAGACATAACAAGACCACACCTTACAAATTCGCTCGTCAACGGCGACCATGCTTCTTCAGCTAAATTCAGGCAGAACCTAACAAGCTAAGCAGATGCGTTTCGCCGGAGGGAAGTAAGCTTGTTCATTTCATTTTATTAATTTTCGATAGTGTTACACCGTTTTTTTTTTTTTTTTTTTTAATAGCCGTTTGGAAGTAAAAAAAATCCCTTCAAACCCCGATTTGGAAAATTCGCCCAAATTTTTTCAACGTACCAACTATCAGGCAAGGTGCCCCTAACTAGAAACAACAGTTGGATCGTTAATTTCATAGTTTTAAGGGGTCCGCCAGACGTTTTTAAGTTTTTGTTTACATACATCAAAACAAGCTAAAAAAAATGCCCTGTTTTGAAGGCCTTTTAGAGTGTTTTGACGCTCGATTTTCAGTATATGAATTTAAGCAAAATCTTTAAAGTTAACCAAAATTTTCAAACTTGCAAACTATCAGGCATCATTAGACCCGTTAAGGGCTTGCTAAAAATACCAAATTCAATGTTATTTTATTAATTTTCGATAGTGTTACACCGTTTGTGTGTATGGTTGTGTGTGTGTGTGTGTGTGTGTGTGTGTGTATAAATCTTTGTGATAAACGACAGCGGAAATAAACCTTAAGGTTGTGTGTGTGTGTGTGTATTTATAAGAATTAGGGGGAGAGGTGTCATTGTGCGTCAAAAGAATTTTTTTATATTAAGAGAAGTTAATATTAAGTGTTACACCGTTTTTTTTTTTTTTTAATAGCCAGTTTGGAAGTAAAAAAACCCTTCAAACCTCAGTTTGGAAAATTTTCCCAATGTTTTCCAACATACCAACTATCAGGCAAGGTGCCCTAACTAGAAACAACAGTTGGAATATTAATTTCATAGTTTTAAGTGGTCGGCCAGGCGTTTTTATGTTTTTTTTTACATGCGTCAAAACAACCTGACAAAAAAAAAAGGCCTGTTTTGATTGCCTTTTCACCTGTTTTTCATGCTCGATTTTCAGTATATGAATTTAAGCAACATTTTAAAAATTAACCAAAATTTTTAAAATTAACCAAAATTTTCAAACTTGCAAACTATCAGACATCATTATATAACCCGTCGGTCGCTACCGAGCTAAAGGGCTCACAGAATCTCTGAAATTGGACGTCAAGATCGGATTTTCTGCATCAACCAAGGATTGCAGGGTGTCTATAATTGCCGAAAGTCTAGCCGAATGCCCACGTTGTGCGAAGATCTCAAATGACTAGAAATCTGCTATAGAAACTGATTTCCAAGGTTAACAGCGGCCTAGTGGTCACATAAAAAACAACGACTCTTTTTCTTCAAACTTCACAAAATTTATATTCAAACAACAAAAGAATACAAACAATTACTTCTCAAGACTTGTGGGAGTGATGGACCCGTAATTAACAACTTCTGGTCTTCTGCAAAGTATTGTGCAAAACAGTTTGTAAGTTGACTAAGTTTTCAAATGGTCTTAGCTGAAGTCAAGTTTCTCTCAGCTCTCAGTATTGTGTTAATATTTTCAGTTAGCCCGGTCCCAAGCTGGTGTGGCTTCATTTGCCCTCAAACCAAAAACGTCTGAGTTAAATAATATTTCAATCGGAAATTTTTATTTCCGGCCGGCATGAAGATATTAGGAATTTTTTTCTGCGCATCCCACTCTGGCAGGGTAACCGCCCACTTCTAGTTCCAACCAGCCAATCAAATGCACTTCCGCCAAATCGACGGGGGCTTCAATTCTTCCGGCTACATGAGTATTTTTTAATACATTTGATTTTCTTTTAATTTCGATTTTCAACAAGAGTTTTTCTCCCTTCTTAAGTGGGAAGGAAACAATAATAAAAAAAGATTCTCTTCCCGACAATCTTCCGGGCGACATCAGTCTGGTTATATCAAAAGAGCTATCTCCAGCCTCGATCTCTGGATATCCCGTTCTGCGCCCATGGTCTGGCCACTTTAAAGGACCGTCTCCGACCGCCGCAGATTCTGGGAGTTCTTCTGACCTACTTGAGATCTCACCTCCTGATATGGTCATTTCCGGATTGCCCATCTGTTTTGAATCTACTCTGATCGAGGTCACCCGGCGAATTAAATTTCCGTTTTTTTTTCTTTCTTTCTTCTAATTTCAAAACCTAAATCGGTCTCATCACTCCCTATGCCTTTTGTCAATTACTTGTAAATGACATATAAACCCACCTACCAATTGGTAAGTTCATAAACAATTCATGCATAAGGTATCTACTAATCATGCAGTAGAAACAGAAAACGTCCTTACTTCTTCCTTGAGCATGTAATTGTTCCAGTTCTTTCTTATTCCCTTTTTTTTTCGTACATATTAATTTTCTTTCTACTAACCATGCAGTAGAGTTTTTTTCTTTCTTTTAAATGTTCTTTTTATGCAGTAGGATAGAATTCAAACAGAGCTCTCAGCGCCCCTTACCAATTACTCAATCCGTTGCGCCTCTCTCGTAGTTGGGAGATAGGTACAACTTCCTCTCCCTCACCCTTACTTGCGACTATCCTTCTGGGCGGACTTTTTACATCCTTCTTGGCTAGTATTCCTACTACCTTTTCTTCACCGCCCCCCCAGGGACACCTCTACCCCACCCACTGACAACATTGGGGGGGGGGTAAACGTCAACTGTGCCCTATTTCGTTCTAGCGAGTCTCTCCCTAAAATTACCTCGTTGTGCAAACCAGACACTACATACAGCTTGTGGTTTCTTTTCACCCGTCCTACCCTTAATGGTTGCCATGTCATACCTAACACTGTCACCTTTTCACCACTAGCCTGACTAATACTTGGGTCTGATTTCCTTAATTCCTTCCGGGTCTTCGAGCGATCATAAACGATCCTACTGATCAATGACACGGACGCCCCAGAGTCAATTAAAGCTTCTACTTTAATTTTTCCTAATATAACGCTACGGGTCAGTTGTTTCTCCCCAGTTAAGAGCGAGAATACCTGAGCCTTTCCTTCTGTCTTCTTCCGTTTTCTCCAGCCCTGTATCTTTCCAGACATTGGAACAGATGATGAAAGATATCTGTTGCCAGAACAAATATCTTTCATCATCTGTTCCTACCTCAGAGTCACAACTCTCCGACTCTACCTTACTTTTTCTTACTATCTTCTCTCCTTTACTCCAGCCCTGTGTCTTTCCAGACATTGGAATTGACAACAAATATTTTACCTTATCCGTTCTTGCCTCAGAGTCACAACTTTCCGATTCTATTTTACTTTTTGTTCTACTGAAACAGTATTTACTAATGTGGCCCAATCGAAAGCATTTCCAACTCTTCGTCTTGTTTCTCTTCTTATTCTCCTGGGACAGGACTTCTTAACGTGACCTAACTGATCACAAACCCAGCACTTCCTATGGGGACAGTTGGCAGACATATGGTCTGGTTGTCCACAGTTCCAACATCTAAAGCTTATCGATCTAATTGGGGCCACCCTGGTTCTAATTACTCTGGTTGTTCCATAGGCCTTTCCCTGATTTCTTGGGACAGCTTTGGGACTAGCTACTGGAGATTCTTTAGGCCTATCCTTATTCCATCTATCCCCTCCAGCTTTCGGTCTATTTCTACATGAAGGACACTCCATATACCTATGCCCTTCACCCTTACATGTCCAACAAACCGTCCTGTTATGTCTCGGTGGGGGGGTTATGAAATCCACGCCACACTGACCATGTTTCACGCCTGGAGTCTATTTCTTCCTCCCAATCTTCACTTATTTCCTAGAGTATTCTCCGCCCCCTTGGACCTGGGACCCTTCTTTCCCAAATATTTTCCCTCCTTCCTGAATTCTTTCCTGAACTTGGCTCTTTCTAATTCGAGATCGATCCCAGAATCTCTCTCCATCTCGGGCTAGCTCTAACGCATCGGCCAACCTGGCCGGTCTCCCACGAAGTATCTCATTCCTCACTTCGTCGTCCTGTAAGGAATCTACGTATAGATCCACCAGCTGGGCCTGGATCACCTTACATTCTCGAGCCGCCTCCTCCGGGTAGGCAAGCAACGCCAATTCGGTCGCTCTCTCACCTAACACTGAAGGGGTTTCCCCAGATTCCTGCTTCAGCCTAAGTAACTTTCTA
Organism: Doryteuthis pealeii; assembly: GCA_023376005.1. NCBI lineage: Eukaryota > Metazoa > Mollusca > Cephalopoda > Myopsida > Loliginidae > Doryteuthis > Doryteuthis pealeii. Next base: position 60,191,516 of record CM042161.1, on the reverse strand, counting down.
TTTGCCTCTATCTCGGTACGAACACTTGCGTACTTTTCCATCACTCTCCCTTTTAAGTCTTCCCACTCCAAACCGGGACTTTCTTAAATCCATCTTCTTATGGATTTCGAAACCGGTCCCGCTGTTGCCTCAAATGCTAACAGCACCGATTCCCTATCTGATAGTCTATAGATTAATTTCTTTTTCTATCGATTCTAACCAGTCTTGCAGTCTGGTAGAATCACTTTTAAATAATGGCACTCACATCCCACCTAATATTCTATGAAGGTTTCTTCCTATTCCACCCTCATCAGCTTCCTGACACCCCCTATTCAAACTATCCTGAGACCCGCTCACACTCATTATACTCAAAAACACTGGCAAGAGATATAGGACAACAAGGAAAAGGGAAAAACCAAAAGAGTGTCCTACCTTTAAACGATCCTTGCCTCCTCTGTTTCTGGGTTGCTGGTTCTCTCAGAATCTTTTTTTTAAGTCAAATTGACTGGAGTCTTTTTCGTTTTTTAAAAACAACTGTCGTCTCGTTCAACACTTCTGGATTGCCGGGTCTCAATTTCCAGCGTCCTGGGGTGGTTTCTTCTTGGGAATTTTTTTCACTGTGGTCATAGTCCAGTCGAAAAAAAATCCTGGTCGTTACGGCACCAAATATAACCCGTCGGTCGCTACCGAGCTAAAGGGCTCACAGAATCTCCTAAATTAGCCGTCAAGATCTGATTTTCTGCATCAACCAAGGATTGCAGGGTCTCTATAATTGCCGAATGCCCACGTTGTGCGAAGATCTCAAACGACTAGAAATCTGCTATAGAAACTGATTTCCAAGGTTAACAGCGGCCTAGTGGTCACATAAAAAACAACGACTCTTTTTCTTCAAACTTTACAAAATCTATATTCAAACAACAAAAGAATACAAACAATTACTTCTCAAGACTTGTGGGAGTGATGGACCCGTAATTAACAACTTCTGGTCTTCTGCAAAGTATTGTGCAAAACAGTTTGTAAGTTGACTAAGTTTTCAAATGGTCTTAGCTAAAGTCAGTTTCTCTCGGCTCTCAGTATTGTGTTAATCTTCTCAGTTAGCCCGGTCAGCTTATGTGATCCTCAAGCAATCACAACGTCCTCTCCCAAGCCCGGTGTGGCTTCATCTGCCCTCAAACCAACCGACCGCCGCCGATTCTGGGAGTTCTTCTGACCTACTTGAGATCTCACCTCCTGATATGGTCATTTCCGGATTGCCCATCTGTTTTGAATCTACTCTGATCGAGGTCACCCGACGAATTGAATTTCCGTTTTTTTTCTTTCTTTCTTCTAATTTCAAAACCTAAATCGGTCACAATTAGACCCGTTAGGGGCTTGCTAAAAATACCAAATTCAATGTTATTTTATTAATTTTCGATAGTGTTACACCGTTTGTATGTATGGTTGTGTGTGTGTGTGTGTGTGTGTGGTGTGTGTGTGTGTGTGTGTGTGTGTGTATAAATCTTTGTGATAAACGACAGCGGAAATAAACCTTAAGGTTGTGTGTGTGTGTGTGTGTGTGTGTGTGTATTTATAAGAATTAGGGGGAGAGGTGTCATTGTGCGTCAAAAGAATTTTTTTATATTAAGAGAAGAGAAGGAAATCGGGTGTGTGTGTGTGGGGGGTAAAAAAGGTGAAAAAATTTATAGTAAGAGTTCTGTATTTAAAGTTTTGAATATTGTTGTTTTATTGTTGGAACTGATTTTGTAACGATTAATATATATTAATATTACAATTATGTATAAGTGATTGAATTATTATTATTATTATTATTATTATTATTATTATTATTATTATTATTATTATTGTTATTATTATTATAGTTTTTATATTTATTTTCAATTACTATTATTATTATAATTTTTATATTTATTTTATTATTATTATAATAATAATAATTACTATCATTGTATTACTATACTTATTATTATTTTATTATAATTTTTATTGTAATTTGTATTATTATTACTATTATTATTGTTATTATTTATTATTATTAATATTATTATTATTGTTATTATTATTATAATTATTAGTATTATTATTATTGTTATTATAATTTTTATTATTATTATTATTATTATTATTATAATTTTTATTATTATTATTATTGTTATAATTATTATTATTATTATTATTATTATTATTATTATTATTATTATTATTATTATTATTATTTTCATTATTCTGATGGCAATTGTGTGCTAGTGAATGTTTATGCAAATAATGTTAGTGTGGTTATATATATGTGAAAATCATTATTGGTTAATAAAGATGTATGTTTTTGATTATTATTTTTATCTGTAGTTATGTTGTAATTGTGCATATATTAATTTACATAAAAATCCACATACATGGGTAGTCTTTTACATGTGCATATATGATACATATGGAGTGAGTTTTATTATGGAGGTTTTTTCTGGAAAAATATGAAAGTATGAGGGTGATTAAAAAGTGAATGGTGTCAATAGGGAGTATAAATGTGTGGGGGGTGTAAATGGAAATATTGTTATATATTATTATTATCAAAAATATATTATTATTCATGAAAAATGTTGGTTAAATAGGTAAAGTGTGATAATCTGTTGTGTGTTGAGAGATCAAATGGAAATTTGCATGTTATAAATAAGTGTGTGGTCTAAGAAAGATTGTTGGTGGTCATTCAGTGATAAATGAGGAGAGTTAATATGTAGAAAATAAAATGAGATATTATCAGATGTAGGGAATTTTATAATTCTTGAGAACAACCTTAGACAGAGACCCGGAATTTTCCTTCTATCGCCTTACGATAGAAGGAAAAATCCGGGTCTCTGTTTGATTGTATTGAAAATGGAGATGGCGCAAGATTCTACAATTTTCCTTTCGTTATTATTGTGAATTCTAATTAACAACTTGGATTCTTTAAAATTAAAGGAATGGTTAGTTTCTGATATGTGTTTTGTGAGTGCGTTGTTCATTTGACAATTTCTTATATCTCTCTTGTGTTCTCGGATTCGTTGGTCAATATGTCTGGGCGTCTTTCCTATGTATTGTTTGTCGCAATCCAAACATTGAATGGTGTACACACCAGCATTGGACCTTCTATATATATATATATATATATATAGAATATATATATATAGTATTCTATATATATATTATATATAGAATATATATATATATAGCATACTATATATAATAGCATATATATATATATATATATATATATATATATATGTATATGTATATAGAATACTATATTATATATATATATAAATATTAAAGCATATATATATATATATACATAATATATATATATAGCATATATATATATATATATAGCATATAATATATATAATACTATATATATATATATATAGTATATATATATATATAGCATACTATATATATATATAGCATACTATATATATATATAGCATACTATATATAATATATATAGCATATATATATATATAGCATACTATATATATATATATATATATATATATATATATATAGCATACTATATATATATATAGCATATATTATATATATATAATATATATATATATATATTATATATAATATATATATATATATAGCATAATATATATATATATATATGTATATATATATATATATATTATATTATACATACTATATATATATATATATAATATATATATATATATATATATATATAATATAGCATACTATATATATATATATATAATATAATATATATATATATAGCATACTATATATATATATATATAGCATATATATATATATATATATAATATAGCATATATATATATATATATATATATATATATATATATATATATATATATATATATATATATAGCATTACTATATATATATATTATATATATATATATATATATATATATATATATATATATATATATATATATATATATATATATATATATATATATATATATATATAGCATACTATATATATATATATATATATATATATATATATATATATATATATATATATATATATATATATATATAATATATATATTATATATATATATAGCATAATATATATATATATATATATATATATAGCATATATATATATATATATATATATATATATATATATATATATATATATATATATATATATATATATATATATATATAGATATATATATATATATATATATATATATATATATATATATTATATATATATATATATATATATATATATATATATATATATATATATATATATATATATATATAGCATACTATATATATATATAATATATATATATATATATAGATATATATATATATATATATATATATATAGCATATATATATATATATATATATATATATATATATATATATATATATATATATATATATATATATATATATATATATATATATATATATATATATATATATATATATATATATATATATATATATAGCATATATATATATATATATATATATATATAGCATACTATATATATTATATATATATATATATATATATATATATATATATATATATATATATATATATATATATATATATATATATATATATATATATATATATATATAGCATACTATATATATATATATATATATATATATAGCATACTATTATATATATATATATTATATATATATATATAATATATATATATATATATTATATAGCATATATATATATATATATATATATATATATAGCATACTATATATATATATATATATATATAGCTATATATATATATATTATATNGTATGAATGGATATTATTGAAGTTCAGTCAGTATACTGTCGTTTGGATAAACAGCAATGGCTAGCCAACTGAACCTGCCAGTCAGTTAATATACTGTTGGTTTGGATAACAGCAACTGGCTAAGCACAACTGACCTGCCAGTCAGTCAGTATACTGTTGTTTGGACAACAGCAACTGCTAAGGAACAACTGAACCAGCCAGTCAGTCAGTATACTGTGTTTGGACAACAGCAACTGGCTAAGCACAACTGAACCTGCCTCAGTTAGTATACTGTTGGTTTGGACAACAGCAACTGGCTAAGGACAACTGAACAGCCAGTCAGTCAGATATCTGTTGGTTTGGACAACAGCAACTGGCTAAGCACAACTGAAACCTGCCAGTCAGTCAGTATACTGTTGGTTTGGATAACAGCAACTGGCTAAGCACAACTGAACCTGCCAGTCAGTCAGTATACTGTTGGTTTGGATAACAGCAACTGGCTAAGCACAACTGAACCTGCCAGTCAGTCAGTATACTGTTGGTTTGGACAAACAGCAACTGGCTAAGCACAACTGAACCTGCCAGTCAGTGTGTTAGACTTTGGTTTGGACAACAGCAACTGGCTAAGCACAAGACTGCTGGTACTCATGGAAATCAAGAATGATCCATTCATGTATTTGGGTGATTCCATTCCTTGAATCCTGATGAATGCTTGTTCTATGATGTTATGTGGCTTCATAAATACCCTGCATTCTGCAGTGGGATTGCAACAAGATTAGATCCGTATTAAGTTATGCTACTTGTTGCCTTGTCTTACCATTCGCGGTATTTGGAACTTAGCATGATTATCTACAGATAATATAGGAACAGACTGTGATGAATAGATATGAACAGATAGTACAATATCACCCATGAAAAAATAAAGTAAAAAAGTAAAGTCGTTGGGTGGCCTATAGTCGGTATCAGCCAGACAGCAAGGGAGTCTATCCCCTATTCACTAGTACCAGACCAAGGTAGATTGTTTTGGCATCTGAGGCGAGCACCACACCTACTATCAGCTCCATACTTTGCCACACAATCCCTGTGCTACTCATGCTGAGTTGGCAAGGGCCAGTATCAAACTGAAACCTTGTGTTTCTCGCAGAACGCTCTAACCGACTGAGCTAAACGAAGATGTTAATATCTTTCTAGTCCAAAAACATCAGGATTTTATTATTTCTATTTAATGTTACAGGATAACATTACTTGTAAGGTTCTTCCTTGCTTCTCCAGTAATGCCCAGCATGTCTTGTTCATCTTACTTGGATGCTTTTGTAAGTGGCTGTACACCTGCTATTTTGTAGGTTGCTGCTTCCAGAATTGTTTTGAAACAGTACACAGCATTATATAGATATATATGATAAAGAAGATAACTACAGGGGAATAAAATATCGACCAATCGCAATTGACAGATGATACAATATTAACCAAATAAGTCAGTGCTATAACAAAATTGAGTAGGTTATTTCTATATACACTTCAATACTATATACATATATATATATATAATTATATATATAATGGTTGTACTGTTCTGATCATATATATATTATATATATTATATATATATATACTAATCCATATTAGTAAGCCCTTCGGTAGGAAAAAAAAAAGGCAAATAATTTGTTAGTAAAAATATACTACCAACTTCACCTGGGGAAAAAAAATGAAAAGACCAATCAAATAACATTATAACACTGTGCCAAAAGAAAAAAAATTATATATTAAAAAAAAAATTATTTACCCAGGGTGAACAGGTTGGGTAAATAATTATTTTTTCTTTGATTGTTCTCAACTTGTTTCGACCCCATAGTGATGTCAGGAAAACATTTTTAAATGTCCTGGTTTATGATGTTAAACTGCATCTAGTAGTGAAGTTCCAAATCTGGAACTCTGGGGAATGTGGAGTACCTCTTTATTGCCATTACTCGCTGGTCCACCCTGACAGGAGTGGTAAGTACCTGTTGGGTCCCATCTATGAGTTAAATAAAAAAAGTGAGTTTTTTAAAAATAAGGTTAAAACAATTGAGTTTTTATAAAAATATTTGAATTACCCCTCAAGAATGAATAAAAAAAATGTCTTGAGCATAAAAAACCAACAAGGGTTGACATGCCATAAAACGAACTAACCAACAGTTTTTAAAATAGTTGATATGCTTTAGGAGAAACAATGAAAATGAACTGGTAACATAGCAGTGTGTGCATATATTTAGATATGTTTTTTTCCTATGATATCTGTATACAAGGTGTGTCAAAAAAGTTATCAGTATTTTTTCTTACTTTTTGACACACCTTGTATTCTGAAAAAAATTAACGTTCCATTGGTTTCTATCTTGGTAAATACAGCTTCAACTCAGCACTTTTATGACACGCCTTGTATTCTGTAAATAAATTAACGTTCCATTTCATTGTTCATTCTCATCTTGGTAAATACAGCTTTAATCTCAATACTTTTATGACACACCTTGTATTCTGAAAAAAATTAGCATTCCATTCATTGTTCATTTCTATCTTGGTAAATACAGCTTTAATCTCAATACTTTTATGACACACCTTGTATTCATATTTTAGTGTATAATGGTTGTTTTTAATTTTAACAATCTTTGATTTTCGTTTTTTTTCTTTTTTTTTTTTTTTTTTTCAGATTGTCACCTTAAGGATTGTCGTTCTTCTGCATTTAAATCAATTGGTGAACTCAAAGAAACGTACAACAATTACAAGCTGATTTAACTCTAGCCAATCAGAAACTGAAATCTGTCAGACAACATTCCCAGGTATAACAACAAATAAAAACATTTACGTCTTTGTTAAAATGTTACAAATACATCTACTTTAAAATATCTAATAATAAAGCTAATATACATACATACATACACATATATATAACTTTCAAAGAAAGAAAAACTTAACAACCCATAATCATCCTGTTATAATTTTATTTCAACCAGAAACTTAAAAAAATGAGTCTAGCCTCATCAGACAGGTTTTTATAAATACAGGGAATCTCAAAGAAAATATATCACCAGAAATAAAATCTTCTCTTGTGCTCACATAAGAACAGCAATATTTATGACAATTCGAAGATAACAATAGAATATATATATATATATATATATATATATATTATATATATATATAACTTTCAAAGAAAGAAAAAACTTAACAACCTCCTCATCATCCTGTTATAATTTTTTTATTCAACCAGAAACTCAAAAAATGAGACTATCCTCATTTACAAATAAAGGGCATCTCAAAGAAAATATATCACCAGAAATAAAATCTTCTCTTATGCTCACATAAGAAAAGCAATATTTATGACAATTCAAAGATACCAAATAGAATATATATATATATATATATATATATATATGTGTGTGTGTGTGTGTGTGTGTGTGTGTAAGGTATCCGAAAACTGGTAGTAAGGGATGAATCTACATGGGATTTTCAAAATCACACTGTATAATTATTGCATGTTTTAATAGGTGCAAATACAGAGATTTTTATAAATCCCTAAAAGAGAGCTCAATGTATAAAAATCTTTTCAAGATTAAATACAGAGCAATATTTACATTTGAAAGGAAGGAAAAACTAAAAAAAACGTCATTCTGTAATAAATTTATTTCAACCCAAATTTAAAAAGGCTTTTAGAAATTTAAATAAATTTCCAAAATTCCTTAAAATCTTTTTAGTCTCATCAGACAGACGGCACCAATAGAAATGAACTGGAACCTGAAAAAAATGTTTTTTACCAGAACCCCTCAAAAATGGTCAAACAGCAAATATTAGTTTACAATTTAAGAAGAGGATACAATGTATCTTTTGAAACCGGATATATTCAAAATGTATATGTTTGATTTGATATTTAATATATCCAGTTCATTTCTGTTTGTGCCGTCTGTCTGATGAGACTAAAAAAAAATTTAAGGAGTTTTGGAAATTTATTTTAAATTTCTAAAAGACAGTTGTGTGTATGTATGTGTCCAGAGGAAACTATGAAAATAAAACAATATTGACAAAGTAAATATAGGAACACATTCACGATCATCATATCTTGCTTTTTGAGCAAAAATATCAAAGATTTGATTTATATTCAGGAAGATAATTAAAATGTAAGATTAAATGATAGCAGCATGGGATTTTTTTTTTTTTGCATTTAATATTTTCAATAGTCGCATTAATTTTTCTTTTCAGAGTGGTTGGATCAATTTTTTTTTTTTTTTTTTTTTTATGTGAGATTTAATGGGGCATTCTGGGATCCAACACATGATTCAGTTGAAAATAAATTTATTACAGAATGACGTTTTTTTTAGTTTTTCCTTCCTTTCAAAAGTAAACATTGCTTTGTATTTAATCTTGAAAAGATTATTATACATTGAGCTCCTTTTAGGGATTTATAAAAATCTCTGTATTTTTTCAAAGAAACCAAACTTTTGACTCTGTTTTGTTTGAAACTTTTCAGAAACTTCAAGAGCGTTTTGATAAACAGCAGGAAGAAAAATCAACATTGACTGAAAATGAGAAAAAAGAAAATGCTAAATTAGAAGAGAAAAACATAACAGAATTACAGAAACAGGTTTCTGAGTTACAACAAAACAAAAAAGATTTGGAGACTCGAATGAAGGTAAGTTACTTTTTTTTCAGCTTCCCACAAAACTAAAATCGACTTGATTAAAGGATTACAGGATATGTTGTTCCTATGTTGAAAATAAGTACATTTCTTCTACAGTTATTCTTAACTACAAGAAATATTGACCAATGAAAATGAATTTTTTATTTTTATTTATCTATTCATTTTTTTGTTAAAGGCCTCATCAAATGAAGTGAGCAGACAGGTAGCTGCAAATAAATCTCTTCGAACAGACAATGACAATTTACAGGCTCAGGTTAAAACCCTAACAAGCAGGTAAGGGTCCAGATTTTTATTTAATACTTTCTTATGGTAAATTTTGCTTGACCATTTGTGGAAGTGATAACGCTAATCTGTTTCAATCGATTATAATAAAAAGATGAAAAAAAAAGGGTGAGAGAGAGTTAAATAGAGATTATTATATTTTTTACATATTAAACTATTTTTGTTATTGTTCTTAAACATATCAAACGTTGTAATAATTAAATTATCTTACTGTAGTATATCCACACATTCTGCCAGTTCTTTATATATATATATATATATATATATATTTAAAAAAATTTTTTTTGATGAAACAAAGAAATCACAGTGCTCAACCACAAATTTGTAGGATCTTTATTTATTCATTTGTTGAATTTTTTAAATATAAATGTTTTTCATAAGCAACTATCCAGGTTTCAGGTTATTTCACCATCGTCAGGTTGCTAAATCTTCTGGTGTTTATGTGAAGACATTTCTTGCTGTTATGTTATATATATATATATATATATATATATATATATTTATATATATATGAGTTGGCAGCCTTCCATCTACGAGAGCCGATGGAATAGTGTCAAAGTGTTTTTTTTGGGTTTTTTTAACTACATAGCCTGGGTGGGTTCATATGGAGGATGAGCTGTTGCCCAGGTAGCAAATCCCCCCTCTCCACACTGCCGCTGTTATCCAAAGCAAAGGTAAGGAACCAATGCAGTTTGGTAACGGTAGTATCGCAGGAGTTGATGGGTAACACTGGATTTCAGCATCATACCACCTTAGGGACTCCGGCTCCTGATTTGTTTTCGGGGTTTACTCTCCTAGCCTTTCCTTGAAAGGCAGCATATATATATATATATATATATATATAGAGAGAGAGAGAGTAAACTAAAGACACGTGTTTCGAGGTATCACCTCTCATCAGTGCAGTTATACCATTTTAGCAGCTACCTCTGGCCGGGTTCGAGACCCGAACGAACTTATGCTCGCCAAACCTCTTACCCATACGGCCACATGAATTAAACATTTTTAGAAAAAACAAACAAATGATGTTATGTTATGTTTTTTTCTAAAAATGTTTAATTCATATTTTCGGATTTACTTCCATTTACTTTTCATATATATATATATATATATATATATATATATATATATGTAAAAAAGAAATAAGTACAGAACAAAAATAAAAGATGTGGTTGGATGCATCATCAGTGATGTTCTTTAGTTCATTGGGGGTTTTGGGTCTTTCAACATCATACCCCTCTTGCTAAAGTGACCTTGCCGAGTTCAATCATGTCTTAGCCTGCATCCAACATACTTTTTTGTCTGCACTTCCTGCATTGCTCACAGCTAACAAAGGGGACTTAAGTAATATCTTATGTAAAAATAATGTTTTATAACTTTAAGAATAATTCTTGACTCAAGATATGTGTATAATAATTGAAATACTAGAAGACAAATGGATAAAACGTCTCCAAACACATGTGCTATTTGGATATACTATAAATGTAAAAATAATGTTTTATAACTTTAAGAATAATTCTTGACTCAAGATATGTGTACAATAATTGAAATACTAGAAGACAAATAGATAAAAACATCTCCAAACACATGTGCCATTTGGATATACTATAAATGTAAAAATGATGTTTTATAACTTTAAGAATAATTCTTGACTCAAGATATGCGTACAATAATTGAAATACTAGAAAACAAATGGATAAAATGTCTACAAACACATGTGCCATTTGGATATACTATAAATGTAAAAATGATGTTTTATAACTTTAAGAATAATTCTTGGCTCAAGATATGTGGAAAATAATTGAAATACTAGAAAACAAATGAATAAAATGTCTCCAAACACATGTGCCATTTGGATATACTATAAATGTAAAAATGATGTTTTATAACTTTAAGAATAATCATCATCAGGTCATGCTGATATCAATGACTCTCTCTCTTCAACTGCCCCTATCAGTCATCACTCCTGGGAGGTGCTCTGTGCAACATCCAGAATCCACACAGAGCTAATTGATGTAGGTTTTTGCTGGTCAGCCTACACTGGTGTGTCCATGTACATATGGACACACTATTATAGAATGTCACTTATGAGTTCATCCTTGCTTCTCCAGCAGTGTGTAGCTTGTCTTGTTTGTCTTACTCAGATGGTTTGTGTGAATCATACAGCTGCTTTCTTGTGGGGTGCTGCTTCCAAGATTTTCTCAAGACAGCATGCAGTATCCTTGTATAGCACCCATCTATCATTTTCTCTAAGTGCTTTATAAGAGTCCAAGTGATTCTCTTTCTCTCTCTCTCACTCCTGGAAGGTGCTCTGTGCAACATCCAGAATCCAAACAGACTTGATTGATGTCAGTTTTTGCTGGTCAGCCTACTCTGATGTGACCACAGGAGAACGTCACTTATGAATTCATCCTTGCTTCTCCAGCAGTGTCCAGCATGTGTTCTTTGACTTAGTAAGTGGCCATATAGCTGCTTTCTTGTGGGGTGCTGCTTCCAAGATTTGCTCAAGACAGCATGCAGCATCATTGTATAGCCCCCATCTATCTTTTTCTTTAAGTGCTTCATTAGAGTTCAAGCGATGCAACTGTATTGTAGCACTGACACAGTTAATTCTTAGAAGAATTTTTGCTTTATCTTATCTATGATTCAGACTCAAAATGTGTGTACAATAAATGAAATACAAGAAGACAAATGGATAAAACGTCTACAGACACATATGCCATTTGGATTCACTATGAAACTTAATTACTTTACCTTGAAACAAAATTTGACAGCCACAACAAATAAACCAGCTGGTGAGCCAAGGTTAATTTGAAATGTACTCCTCCCAAACCTTATGAAAAACTCATTAGACAGTTGCCTTCACCACAGATATATATATAGGAAATATCAATTGAAAATATTTGAACCAGGAGATGGTTTTCATTCAACAAATGGATATGTCACCAATATAATTTTCATAGTTTCTCTTGTGGCATATCAACTTTAAAAACTTTTTAAAAAATTTACTAAAAGGATTTTTTTTTCTACAAAAGATTTTTCTCTTAACAATGAGCTAAGGTGGAAACTTTATAATTTTATTATAGGCTAGAAATGGTGTTGCCTGCATAGAGGGCAATCTTTTTTTTAAAGTTAGTCTCGCAGATCTATTATTACTGAATCAGGTGTTGGATCCCCACAGGATGCCCCATTAAAATCCTCACATAAAAAAAAAAAAAATTAAAAAAATTGATCCAACCACTCTGAAAAGAAAAATTAATGTCTACTATTGAAAATATTAAATGCAAAAAAAAAAAAAAAATTCCCATGCTGTTATCATTTAAATCTTACATTTTAATTATCTTCCTGAATATAAATCAAATCTTCAACATTTTTGCTCAAAAAGCAAGATATGGTGATAGTGAATGTGTTCCTATATTTACTTTGTCAATAATTGTTTTATTTTCATAGTTTCCTCTGGACATACATACATACACACAACTGTCCTTTATATATGTATAGATAGATAATTAAAAAATGAATATCATAAAAGAAATATTTCTATTCATCTTATCACTTTTGTCTACCTTTATATGAAACAATAAATTTTCTTATGTTTCCATTAAATTTGATATTTTATAAAAAGATAAATTTTCTTATGTTTCCATTAAATTTGATATTTTATAAAAAGATAAATTTTCTTTTGTTTTAATTAAATTTGATACTTTATGAAACGATAAATTTTCTTATGTTTCCACTAAATCTATTACTTCCTGAAAAGTTATTAGAATCCAACTAAATTATATAAATAAAATGAAACTTTTTATGAGTTTACATATCTTTTTGATCATTCAGTTTGTCTCACTTTCTCAACACATACACATTTTAATGCAGATATGTATATACACTAAGAAATACAAACGTGTGATATATATATATATATATATAACTAATAAACATACCTGTACATTCTTAGGCACACATATATATATATATATATATATATATATATGGTGCTTTTCTTTTCTCTGATGAATTCTTCAGATGATGTCGCCATTCTTTTGAGATTTTTTGGCACTGAACCAATATGGTAACCTTTGAACAACAAGTTCCACTGTGTGCAAAAAGCAGGAAACAAGAGTTGACGCTGGTGGAATTCTTCAGTTGTTCACAGTGGGTTCCTCAATGGAGTCTTTCACTCTTGTTGATTTGCAATTGGTGACTGGGTAACCAATCAGTTTTGGCTCGGGATGGGTGGGGGTGCCTTCTTGACATAAGTGAAAATGAGAATTTAAATAAGCATTCCCACTGGGATGTTGGCGGAAGGTTAGGAAAGAGGGATAAAGAAGTTTAGAAATATTTTTGGCAGTTTCCCTGTGTTTGTGTGGGTGTCGTTGGAGGTGGTGTGTGTTTATCTTTAGGTGTGTTTTTATTTATATAGCATCAGTTTAGCTATTAGTAGACTTAGATATGTGTCTTAAATATTATATATATATATATATATATATATTTCATATTTCTGGAATGTTCTATTCTTAGTAAATCATCTGTGTCATATATATCTATTAGGTAGGGGCAAAATTAATTGCATTTTTTTTTTTACCTGTAATTAAAAAGCAATTTATCTTAGTTGTCATGTTTACCCAACCCCTCCATATGTGACGTATTGCGTCACAAGGTCAATTTCTTAACAGTTTCAATTTCAGAATTTTTCCTTCTCTTAGACTGGTTGCCTAACCAAAGTTAAAGATCCCAGTCTGCTCTACTCTTTATATATTTACTGAACCTTCCGCATGAGTAGGATGCGGCACAAGGTCAATTTTTAAGCAGGCAAAAATACTTGTATTCTTTTCTCCACATATGTAGGATGCATCACAAGGTCAACTTTTTAAGTAGAGTTTAACAGGTTAACCCATTCTACTCTACTCTTTACATACTTACCGGCCCCTTTGCCTGAGTAGGATGTGACACAAATTCAATTTTTAAGTGGAGTTTAACAGGTTCGAATTCAGAATTTTCCTTCTCTTAGAATGGTTGCCTAACCCAGGTTAAAGATCCCAGTATGCCCTTCTACCTATCCATAGCTGTAGTGTTCTCCCTTTGGATGCATACATTTCCCAGGGGTCTCAGCACTATGTGAAATGCAAACAGCCTTGTCCAGTATTTGAACTCATGTTGTTGTGTCCATTCGTATATAAACTAAGAGATACAAACATGGGATGTATATATGTAACTAATATATAAAGAAAGGAAAATAATATTAAAAAAATAATTAATTTCAAAATGTTATGAGTTTCGTTATAAATTCTTTTTTCTTTTTGTAATTTTTTATTTAAAAGGGTGAGCTGGCTGGAACGAGATGTCAGCCAGAAACGTCATTTGATTGAAGAACAAAAGTCTAAGATAAAATTCATGGAGGATAATGCCAAGTGTATTACAGACACAGTTGTAAGTTTCTCTTCTTTATTTGCCTTCTTTTTCAATCAGGTTTATATTTATTAATAATCAAGATTTGGTTTCTATTTGTCTGTAACCAAAACTATGTCACTGCATACGTCACATTACCCAAAATTACATAGCATTCCCACTGGGATGTCGGCAGAAGGTTAGGAAAGAGGGATTAAGAAGTTTAGAAATATTTTTTGTGTGAGTGCCATTGGGGGTGGTGTATATTTATCTTTAGGTGTGTTTTTATTTATATATATTTATATATCATTACATAGAATAAAAACCCATTAAAAATTAATAAAATAAATAAAAGCTGTTCCTTGAATTCTTTCCATTGTAATAATGACAATTTAAATAGATAAACTATATATCATATAAATTTAGATAAATAAACTATATAAACTATAAAATTGATTAAAAAATTATATAATTACTTAAAATGGAAAAAAAATATTTGTGAAATTTGTAATCAATTTTAAGAAGTATTTTTTAATCTAGTCCTTTTTTTCAGTAACAAGAAGTTAACTAAAAAGTTTGCAAATAAATAAATACCTACAATTTTGTGTAAAATGTGTGTAATAATAAATAAACACACAAGGCTGGGCTTGAGAAAGCTTTATTCTACCTAGAATACAGTCGCAATTTCTTGGGAGTTTATATACTTTCAGAAAGCTAAAGATTTACACAAAGGAGAGGTAATAATAAAACAGGGAAAGTAACTCTCAATTAGTTATTACACATTGAAAATAATTATTTAATCAATGATTAATAGATGGGCGCAACATTTTGTTTTATTTAAACTAAGTTTCCATTTCAAATTGTTTTATTTTTTTACTCCTTTAATAAATTTGATGATTTTACTTAGAAACTGGCATTGAATTTTTAACTCCCACCCTCTCAAGCAGTATCTTTCAAAAATTAATTTTTACACTGTCCGGGTGTGATTTTTTTTTTTTTTGCTATTCTATTTAATGTTGATTTCAATTCAAATGGATTTAACCACTTCTGAGGATACAGTAAATATATATACTATATAGATTTTTTAAAACTAATTTAACAGCTAAGAAAAAGGGACCAATAGGCAAAGTATAAATTTTGGCCTTTCAAATCTACTACCTACTACTAAAGCAGGAATCACCAAACTTTTTTCACAGTAGGCTGGATAATTGAAAAAATAACAAGTGCAGGCCACATTATTATTGTGTTCAATACTTGCTAGTCAGAATGAAAGCTCTGAGAAAAAAGATGTAAAACAAAATTTATCTTTCCATGTTATATTATTGGTTGAGTGGTGTATGATGCACAGAAACAAATTTAACCAACATATTCATTTTTCAACCACCAAAGAACACAACATTCAAATACTATCGACGGGCCTAATAAAATGCCTGCATGGGCCAGATCCGGCCCACAGGCTGTAGTTTGGTGACTCCTATTCTAAAATATTTAGCTTAGTCTGGTACAATTAAGAATAATTAATGATAATCAAGCAAGCTAATTTCAAAAATAAAGATTTTTTCATGAGAAATGAGTAATTTTTTAACGTTTGTTTTTCAGGAAAGCCTAAGTCAAGCTTTAAAGCAAGGATCAGAAAGTCATGAGAAACGCAGAGTGCAGGTCAGTTAGGTGCAATCTTTTCTTTTCAAAGATTTTATACACTGTATGCATTTCATGTATTGAAACTAGGTAAATATACATTGTCCTAACAAAGAGTGCTGGTCAGATATGTGAATTGAAGTGTGTATGTCATTACCTACAGGATTTTTTTTCTTATCTATTCACCAGGGAAAAACTTTTGGCTTTTGGAATACTTTCAACATGATTATATTAGGGATGCCATTACCCTACGCCCTGTCGGCTGGGGGCATTAGAATGCACCGACTGCACATCTGCAGAGGGGTAAGACTCCCCCAATGGGGCCACCTGTTGGCCGTGGGTGGCGACCCGTGATGCTTAAGGATAGAACCCAGGTGGATGAGCAGTTCATGACTTGCAATACTCCACTTTGGCCCTATCTTGGGCTAGATAGGTGGTCGGAGAGGCCCCCTCCGATCAATCGGCTGGTCACGTCAAGCCCTAACACCTATATGATTTTTCTCGACCCTAATGCTCTTATGGCAAGCCTCAATCCCTTTTTCTCATATGGGTGCTAGAAGGCGGTGGCTGCTGGTCTACATGTCCTGGGAATGACGTTAAACTCTATCTGATGGTGAGGTTCCAGTTTTGTAGGTTTGGGGAATGTGGAGCACCCCTTCATCACCATTGCTCCCTGGTCCACTCTGATCCGGAGTGGTAGTACCTGTTAGGGTCCCATCTATGGGTTAAATAGAAAAACATGAGTTGATAAACAAAATTGTATTATCCTTTAAGAATTGATTTATTTCAAAACTTTATCGGCATTAAATGACCCACTGAGGTTGATATGCCATAAAACAAAATCAAACCAAGCCATTACCCTAGAGATTAGGAAGGCAATTTACTTAGAGAAACAAGAAGAAAATAATGAGATTTAGAGACATTTTTGTGTTTTAATGAAATTGAAGCTGAAATTGTAAAGGACAATTTTAATATGGGGTAATTTGGCCTATTGCCCAAACACTATCGTGATATTGTTACATAATGAAGTGGGTAGCCTTTTCATTTTGTAATGTAGTGTAAAAATGTTTGAATTTAAAAGTTAACAGATAATTTGTTAGAAGAATCATGGAAATAACCATAGATTTTGAAAGACAGGTTTTGACACCTTATTCACTAATAGCATCAAATTCTGATTGATAGAATATCATGTGATAGTAAAAATCTGTGAGAAAAACTTAGCAGTTTAGTGAGTTGGGCTTAGAAGCTCCACTGAGCTGCATGCTCTGAGTTCTTCTCTGTGTGTTGGAATGTGGGGTCTTGGGAGATAAAGATGTCGAAAATGAACTTTGTGTTCCTGATTTGATTAAAAACTAACAGAAGAATGACGGGGAGATATACAACCTGAAAAACGATCCAAGATTATCCATATGATCAAAGACTCAGAAGATAAGAGAACTCAGCCTAGATGAAAAGAAGATTGAAGATATATCCAAGATAAAAAGAGAATAAGACTAATTAGACACTATCCAACAATGTGTGTCATCTTTTATATCTTTATATAAAAATGTATGTAACTGTATATATATATATGTATGTGTATATATATATATATATATATATATATATATATATATATATATATATATATATATATATGTTGTCAGGGTGACCTAAAGTTGGTATCAGCCAATCAGCGAAAGAGTCTATCCCCCTTTTCACAAGCGCCAGACCAAGGAGATTTTTTTGCGTTTGTGGTGGAGCGCCACACCTACCATCAGCTCTTTTACCACACAGATTCCTGTGCTACTTATACACTGTGTTAGCAAGGGCCAATATTGAACAAGGAACCTTGTGGTTTTTATATATCATCATGTCGCGCTTTCAGCAGTGTCCCGCGTGTCTTGTCCATCTCACTTGGATGGTTTGGGTGATATGGGGTAGGTGGTCATACAGCTGTTTTCTCGTAGGGTGCTGTTTCCACATCCTGTTCAGGATCACCCGCAGCATTCTTGTGCAGCTCCCATCTAGTTTATTCTCTAGTCACTTAGTTAGGGTCCAGGTGGTGCAGCCATACAGCAGTACTGACACGACAACGGCCTGGAAGAACTGTCTCTTTAACTTGTCTGTGAGATTGGACCTCCATATGATCGATAATTTATTTATAGCAGCCCATGCTTTTCCTATACGTGCATTAATGTTGTTTTCTGTGGAGGAGATGTTACTGCCTAAGTATCTAAATTGTTCTACAGAGTTTAGGAGTTTGCTATCGATGGTTCAGATGTCGCTTTTGTTTTTGAAAGACATATATATATATATATATGTGATGGATACTGGGAAAAATTTTTTCTGTTGTCTTAGAAGCATGGAAAAATATGTTGAAGAATAAAAATAAGAATCAAATTGATGGGTATTGTGTTCTTCATCATCTTCATTTTCCTAATATATTTTGAGCATCTTACCCTTTATTAAAAGTTTATATATATATATATATATATATATATATATATATATAAAGTTGAAAATGGAAATGAATTTTTTTCAAACACTTCAAAACTCTCTGTATTTTGACCACTTTAACTTCAAATGATAATAAATAGAATACATGTGTACGTGAACAAACTCCTGGCTGAAACATGGGTTAGTAAATCTGTTTTATCCATTCAACATTTTCTTCCCTTTATTCATTTTTCCTTTCAATATATATATATATATAGAAGAATATATATATATAGAAGAATCCACTAACCACCCCCAACTACACCTCCCCCTACTGACGACCTTCCGTTTTCAGCATTTTGAGAATTTCCATCATTGGAGTAAGAACTATATCCAAGTCCTGAAGATGGTCTAATAAGAGACCGAAACGTTGCACCGTCGACAATAAACATCAAGTTTCCATAACATCCCGTGTTTGTCTACTTTTCTCCACATATATATATATGTAATTTTTATATTCTTAATTTTAACAAAATATATCCATGAAAGTAATTCTTTTTTAATATATATTTTTGAATAAATTAGATGGAGGTCAATCTATCAAATTGCATTTTTGTAATTTTTATTTTCTATATGTTATATCTATTTTTTTTTTATAACAGGTGGATTCTTTGAAACAACAATTATCGGCTGCTGCAAGAGAAAAGGAAAATTATGAAAGGAAATGCAAGCAACTCTCACATGGATTGGAAAAAAAGGTTAGAATTTGGTAATTTTCACCTTTAGTTGGCTAAATTCCTAGCATAAAATTGTGCATTCACATTATCTCAAATGAACTTAATTGTTATTAAGAACACATTTTATGATATTTTTGTGTTAAAGCATGCAGTTGTATTGTTTACGAAAAAGTTTCTAAGATTTGTGTATTTCGCATGGAGACTTTCAAAATGGCTACCGGCTTGTTTCAAAGTGAAAGTCAGTTGGCTAAATTCCTAGCATAAAATTATCTGAAATGAACTTAATTGTTATTAAGAACACATTTTATGATATTTTTGTGTTAAAGCATGCAGCTGTATTGTTTTCGAAAAAGTTTCTAAGATTTGTTTATTTCGCACGGAGACTTTCGAAATAGCTACCAGCTTGTTTCAAAGTGAAAGTCAAGGGAGGTTACTCTAATTGCCTTATTTCTAGGAATTTAGCCAACTAAAAATTGTATTATCCATTAAGAATTGAATTTATTTCAAAACTTTATCGGCATTAAATGACCCACTGAGGTTGATATGTCATAAAACAAAACAAAACCAAACCAAACCACAAACCTGTCCTAAGGCCACTACTTACAGCCAAAAATTAGCCCCATTGGTAGGTGACATGTGGTGGGGGTCTTACCACCCTGCAGATGTGGAGTTGGCATATTCTACACCCCTCGCTGACAGGGCAGACATTTACAATTTGTGCAAATTGTAAAAGTAAGTAAAGTCAAGTCGTTGGGGTGGCCTAAATTCGGTATCAGCCAGACAGTGAGGGAGTCTATCCCCTTTTCAATAGTGCTAGACCAAAGAGATTATTTTTGGCATCTGAGGTGTAGTGCTATACCTACTATCAGCTCCTCACTTTGCCACACAGATCCCTGTGCTACTCATACGCTGAGTTGGTGAGGGCCTGTATCGAACCAGGAACCTTGTGGTTCCTAGTCGGACACTCTACCGACTGAGCTAAAATTCAGAGTAAATAATTATAAAATAGAGAAATGATTTTAAGCATGGACAATTGAATTAGAACAGTTTATTTTTTACCAGGTTCATTATCATCATGTCGCATGAGTAGCACGGATATCCATGACAATCTCTCACCAACTGTCCCTATCATTCATTGTACTCAGGAGGTCCTCTATGCAGCACCCAGTATCCATGCAAATCTGGTCAATGTAAGTCTTTGCTGGATGACCCACACTGGCATGTCCATGTGCTGGTTTCCACTGGAGGACGTCACATGAGTTTTTCCTTTCTTCTCCAGCAGTGTCCTTTGTCTCATTCAGATGGTTTGTGTGATAGGGGGTAGGTGGCCATACAGCTGCTTCCTTGTGTGGTGTTGTTTCACCAATTTGTTTAAGATCACATGCAGTATTAAAACATGTCTAAAGTACCTTTTATATATATAATGTAATAAAAAGGTCCCTTATTATTTAGCACAACAAAATATAATTTTAAAAATTTATATATATATATATATATATATATATATATATATATATATATATAACAAAAACACAAAGCCTAATGTTAAAAGAATTTAAAATTATATTCAAGTTGCATACAAATTTCATAAGAGGATCAACTGAGAATGTTCACATAAGAGAAAATACTGATATGAATTTCTTTAAATTTTTAACATCCTAAATATTTCATTCTGCAATATTATTTTGCTTATATCTTCAATTAAAAAATAAAATAGAGAGAACACGACCAATAAATAAATAAATTCTTCAAACCAAATGAGAATTCCAAGTCTTGTTTAAGGAAAATGAAATCAACTGAGGAAATGTCTTATTCAGATGGTTTGTATGATAGGGGGCAGGTGGCCATACAGCTGCTTTCTTGTGTGGTGTTGTTTCACCAATTTGTTTAAGATGGCATGCAGTATTCCTGTGCAGCTAAAATCTAGCACATTCCCTTGTAGGGTCTTATCAATTTTCGCTTTGATATAGTTTATCCTTATGGCATTATTTTGTGCAGCAATTATAAGTGATTCAGTTTCTCTTTTGAGGTTTCCCTTTCTTAACCATATCCAAGTCTTTTCGTGTGCAACCTCTTCTATTTGTCATTTGAAGCATCCATATAATTGTTTTTCTTCCCATTTTTGTTTTCTAGTCTTTGTTGTTTTTCTGTTTGTCCATCTGTCGCCTCTACTATTGTTGGTCGCCATAAGTAGTTTGTCTTTGCTCTTTCTTGTGTAATCCTCAAGTTGTTGGATCGTGGTTTCTACGCATTCCTCTATGTTGGCAAGACCTCTTCCCCCTTTCTTTCTTGACACATATAATCTATCTCTATCATTTCGTTATGGTCAAAGTAGTGCAGCCATACAGTAGCACTGACACAATCTGGCTTGGAAGAATTGTCGCTTTAACTTGATCTTTCCAGGGTTAGTATGATTGGCATTTTTGCTTCATCCTAATTGTAGAAGTTATCCTCCAGATATAAAAACAATATGATACTCACCGTCGCAGTGGGGTTCTAACTACTGTCGAGTTAGCAGACGAGAACAACAGGCAAGCTGTAACTTAAATACAGTCCTTGCATGCTGCTGGCATAATGCAAAGTAATGGCTGAAGAGTGGGTACTTATCCATCTTCTTACTGACCCTGAAATCCAACAGCCAATCAGAACTCAGGAAATGAACTTGCCTGAGTTCATAATGGAACAATCCAAAGCTCCATATAAGCCACCTACCAAACTCTAGTTTTAGTCTTGCATTCATCTTGTAACAGAGTTGAATACTTGACACAAAATCCAACACTAATAAAAAGCTGAAGAAAATCCCATCCCTTACATTATTTTTTATCTGTCCTCTGATGTTCTTGTTTTTTGGAAGTTTTTTAATTTATATTTTCATTTGATATTTGCACAGATCCGACAATATGAAGAAAGTGTTAGTAAACAAATTAAGTTGAAGTTGGCTGTGACAGAAATGGAGAAAACTGCCCAAGAACATATCTTCAGTCTGGCATCAGAGAGTGAAGCCGCCATTTCTGTGAGCCAGGAAAAAATGGTTGAAGCCCATAACAAGTTGGAACAGTTCAATCGATTCATTAAGGTAAGAAGAGTTGAAATTAGCAGTTATCAATTTTTCTTTTAAATTATAAAACTAAAAAAAAAAAAAAAAAAATTGTAAAACTGGTAGCAGAGCATAGTTCTTTAAAATGATTACTGAGTATATAACTGTTATAGGTGATACACCCTATAAGACTAATGGAATGCGCCGACGGGTTACTATAAGTAACAGGGACAATTGTGGCTTGGCAGTAAGCCAATGCGAGTAAGCCAATAACTCTATTTGTCGGACGTAATTTCCACTTCTCTGTATTGTATTTGTCTACTTTCTGTTAATACATTTTCCTACATTTGTTACCCATCATTTTGTTCTTATTTGACCCCTTAAAACCTCACAACAATAACTATCTGTACTTTGTATTTGATACTTTATTTTATTCTAATGAGCATTCATGCTGATAATTTCTTGACAGACTTTGTATTTGTCTACTTTCTGTTAATACATTTTCCTACATTTGTTACCCATTGTTGTGTTCTTATTTGATCCCTTAAAACCTCACAACAATAACTATCTGTACTTTGTATTTGATACTTTATTTTATTCTAATGAGCATTCATGCTGATAATTTCTTGACAGACTTTGAGCCGTGAGTTAGTGTTGCGAACTGATCAGACAAGAGCTATGATGAAGAGGTCTGAGGTGAAGAAGCTTCGACAAGAAAAGCCCTCCCCTCTAAGCATGCAAAAGGCCAAGACTCTAGCAAAAGATATCTTGCACATTAGTGATGCAGAAATGGATGATATTATGAAGGCTGATTCTGCCAGTGCAAAATTGGTATGTTGCATTTTTTTAAAATTATTATTCTAAAAGGATATTAAAGATAGGGGAAAAAAGGATTTAATAAGCAAAGATATAAGGTAAACAGAGAAATTGGCAATCTAGCGGTGCTGCCCGACTCTGCACCGCAACCCTGCCCTCGCTAATCAGTGTATGAGTAGCACAGGGATTTGTGCGGTAAAGTAAGGAGCTGATGATAGGTGTGGCGCTCCACTCCAGATGCAAAAAAAACCTCCTTGGTCTAGTGCTATTGAAAAGGGGATAGACTCCCTTGCTGTATGGCTCATACCGATATTAGACTGCCCTGACGACCGACGATTTTAATTTCCAAGTCCTGTGAAATTTCACTGTTTCTCTTACGAGGTTTTGTCAGATATTATTCATAGGAAAAACAGACTAACAGGTACTACCATTTCGGTTCTGCCAGTGCAAAATTGGTATGTTGCTTTTTTATTATTATTATTATTCTAAAATGATTTGTTATCTTTTTAAAGCTTTTTGTTACTTTTGATTATTCATTTGCCGGCCAATAAAAGAAATAATTTACAAGGACAGTCCCACCCCTACACACTTTATTCTATCATCATCATGTCACGCAATTAGCATGGATATCCATGACAATCTCTTGCCAACCTTCCCTATCATTCATTGTCTCGGAGAGGTCTTCTGCACAACATCCTCGCATAGTTGGTCAATGTAGGTCCTTGGTGGGCGGACCACATTAGCATATCCATGTGTTGGTTTCCACAGAAGAACGTCGCTTATTAGCTCTTCCTTGCTTCTCCAACAGTGTCCAGCATCAACCTTGGAAATAATGGTGATAAAAGGATACTCCACATGCCCCAGAGTTCCATTCTCATTATTTAGTTATTATGTGACAATTTTAATGATTTAAATGGCTTCTTTTTTTCTTTTTTTTTCCTGGTTTTAATTTTTTTATAAAATTTTCTTTTGTTTTCATTTCAGGAACGGGATATTGAAAAAGAACGTGACAGGGACCAGAAATGGCTGTCATTGTGTGAACAGACAATGAACTCTCGAGATAATTTTGTTGTTCCACTTATTGACCTTTTTATTCAAAAGCTGGAAGAAAAGGACCAACTATTGAGCAAACTCAATGAAACATTACAATAATAAGAAATATAATCATATACTTATATCTTTCTTAAAGATTTTAATTTTTTTCTTTCTTTTCCATCATCGACAATCTTCTTTATCATATTTGAAAATAAAACACCAGATGAATTTTACTTATATAATGTGTCTTTATTTTTTTTAGCTTTATTGTTTATTAATTAAATGTAAGGGTTTCAACTATTTTCAAAATTTCAAACTACAGAGGTGTGTATTGTAATGGTTATTGTTGGAAATGGATTCAGTGACATGAGTTCAAACCCTGGATCAGGCTGTTTGCATTTCATATATAGTGTTGATACTCTTGAGAAATTTATGAATTCAACTAATCTGTGTGAAATGCAAAGAGCCTTGTCCAAGATTTGAACTTATGTTGATGAGTTCATATATAGATGTGAGGTATCCAAAACTTGGTAGTAAGGGATGATTCTATATGTGATTTCTAAGACACACTGTATTATTATTGTATGATCTAGTATGTATAAATACAGTGAATCTTTAAATCGCTACAGAGAGCTCAATGTATAATAATCTTTTTAGATTATATACAGAGCAATATTTATCTTTGAAAGGAAGGGAAAACTCAACACCGGTATTCCATAATAAATTCATTTCGACCAAAATTGGGGGCTTTATAAATCTAAGTTGATTTAACAAAGCTCCCCAAAATCAAGTCTCATCAGATGGATAATCATCAAGTCTCATCAGATGGATAAACAAAGTGTTTTGATATGGCTTTTTTTTAGCTGACAATTTTTGGGAGAATATGTGCTTAATTGAAGCCGTACATAATTTTTGAAAATTAATTAATTAATAATTAATGAATTAGGCGGGTATACCTATTCAAATGTAAGGCTAAACAAATCGAGAAAAATCAATCACATGTACATACAGAAATTGATTTTTCTCGATTTGTTTAGCCTTACATTTGAATAGGTATGCCCACCTAATTCATTAATTATTAATTAATTAATTAAAAAAAATTAGATATGACTTCAATTAAGCACATATTCTCCCAAATATATATATATATATATATATATATATATAGATATAGATATAGATATATACTTAGATGGGTTACCAGGTAAGTTGGTATTAAGATGATTCTAAGCCGGATCTTTCTGAATGGTGTTGAAATTTATTGAAAATGACCAGATAAAAAATTAAAAAACATAAAATCCAACAGCCAGAGGAACAAGGTGGCCGACCCCACTGACTAAGAATTTATTGAAGGGACAAAACCACCATGAGTGACACCATCACCACCATCTGGTTAATTAATCCCCAGACATAACCCCCACCCCCCAAAAAAATGATGAAAAGAACTGAAACCAAAACCTTTTCCGGATTTACAAGAAAAATTATATATAAAGCCTCATGAATTTTCTGTTTACCATTTTCAATAAAGTTGGCAATTTGATGAAACTCATAGGTATACACAGATACCTGTGGGTAGAAATAGATCTATAACTGCAAAATAACCGATTTTTAAGCCTTTTTCTTTACCATATATATATATATATATATATATATATATATATATATATGAAAATTTGCTCGGAGGTATATAACGGAAAATGTCATGTGAAGGGGATTTTATGGTTTCCATTATATACCTCTGAACAAATTTTAAATTTTCATATATATCATATATATATATGAAAATATATATATATTAAAAATTTTCACATTATCCAAAAGATAAAAATATTACCTTACAACCATATATATATATATATGAAGGGTTTGGGATACTCGTCCATGTAATATTGCTAGTATATTTATATATACTATTCTGTTTCATCTATTTAGAATTTAAAAATATATTTTTCTTAAATTATTTATCGTTTTAAATAATTGAAGATAGTCCTTTTCATTTTTTTTTTTATCTAATTCATTTATTTTTACAATTTTAAAAGTTATTCAAAATCTTCCAGTTAATTGTTTTTATCAAAAGTATACATTGTTGCAATTTTTACCGGAAGTAGAACAGATAACATTAGACAGAAATAAAAAAAAAATTGAATTATTTCTGAACAGAACTTCGCAGAGGTAAGGCTCATTTTATCTTCTCCAATATCTTATATAATAATTATATTAATTCAATGCTTCAATAAAGAGTCTGGTCGAGGTGAAGATATACCTATATATATATATATATATATATATATATATATATGGGAGTAAATATGGAAATAAATCCGACAATATTAAGAAATTTGAAAAAACAAGTGTTCCAAAAATAAGATGAATTTATTTATCGACGCTTAAACGTTTCGGTTTCTTTAAACCTTCATCAGTATGTATTATGGGGTGAAGAAATTGATGGATGTTTTATAGATGACAGGAGATAAAAAAATAAATAAATAAATATCTCCTGTCATCTATAAAACATCCATCAATTTCTTCACACCATAATACATCCTGATGAAGGTTTAAAGAAACCGAAACGTTTAAGCGTCGATAAATAAATTCATTTTTGGAACACTTGTTTTTTCAAATTTCTTAATATATATATATATATATATATATATATATATATAATTATTACTTCCTTTACTTAAGATTTGTAATGTGCACAATTCAGTCCTTACATTTTGGTTCACTGTTTCTTTAATCTAATTGGATAACTGTTAACCACGTACACTATTTCAACTCTCCTAACCATTATTGACTTTTGTTCTTTCTTCAGTAACAGGTGATTTTCTTAGGGAATTATAAAGTTCCCATACCTCCCTTTTGGGAAAAAAGTGGAAGGTAGGAAATTTTCTTGTTTTTTCTTATTGTTATTATAATATATTTTCCCAGCATATTTGTATATATTTTATTTATTTATAATTATTTGATTTTCCTTTGCATTAGAATATTGATTTGTCTTTTATTTTAATTAAAAGTTTGTTATCTACACAACATTTACTAGATTTCCAAGTTGATATATATATATATATATATATATATATATATATATATATATATATTTATTATAATGGAGATTGTGCGTTTTTCTGTCTGTAACCGAAACTACATTACTACTCAAGTCACAATTCCCTTAGTTATTTACGTCACATTCTCCATGATTCTATTTCTATTTAAACCTCAATTAATAATAAAACTGTTTGACATTATTAATACTGTTGGCCTTACCTAAATACTAATAACATGCAATTGTATTTATATATACAAAATACCAGTTTTCAGTGTAAACGTAAAGCTAATTTGCATATGGATATTAAAAAAACTGATTTTAATAAAAATGTGCTTGGTATTATTGATTTCTAATTGTTTGGTTTTTATCTTAATGAATATGAGTAAAAAATCTCTTCAATAAATCCTAAAAAGAAATTCATTAACAAGAAGAAATAACTGTAATTTTTATTCTTTACTTCCTATTTTAACTAAATTGTTAAATTAGGAAAATTTAGCATTGAAAAACGGAAGTGATGAAAGAGTAAGTTTCAGTTGTTCTATTTTCCGATTATACCCCCTCCGTTTCAAATCTTTTTATTTGAATTCTTAATTAGTTTCATTAGCCTTTCTGATTTAATCTAATATTTTATTACATTTAAACTTAAATACTTGCACCCGGAGGGTGCATATATTTGCTAGTATATATAATAAAAGAATCACAATGTGTTTGAGGATATGTAGAAATGTCTGGTAAACAGAGAGGTAGAAACCACTTACTGTTTCTTGGGTCTAGAAACAAAGGCATGCACCATATACATCGTTGAGGGGAAGGGGCAACTATATCTGTTCACCTCAAGTCATGCTTTCTGGCCTTCTTCAAGTGCAGTTTAAATGGTTTGAATTCAGAGTTTTCCTTCTCCTAGATCGGTTGGAATTCCAAGGTGAAACAGCCCAGTCTGGCCTACTATTTACCCATAGATGGAGGGTAAATAGTTGGATTTTTACCTTTTCTGAAAGTAATAGCGCTATGGGAAAATGCAACCATCCTTGTCCAGGATTTGAACTTGTGTCAACGTCTTCATGTTCTATGATAATAACCATTAAACTATGAGTGTCTACCACATCATTAAGTATAGCGTTATCAATCTATCTATCCATCTATCCAAGTCTCGTTATAAGTAGGTTATATTCCACTTATGGTGACTTTACTACATGACAGTGTGAGAAGTAAACAAACAAACAATGTGTTTGATATGGCTTTTTTAGCCGACAATTTTGGGAGAATATGTGCTTAATTGAAGTCGTACCTAATTTTGAAAATTAATCAATTAATTAATAATTAATGAATTAGGCGGGCATACCTATTCAAATGTAAGGGCTAAACAAATCGAGAAAAATCAATCTCTGTATGTACATTTCGGCCTATTAGGCCTCATCAGCAGAGCTATAGACAGTCTATAGCTCTGCTGATGAGGCCTAATAGGCTGAAATGTACACATAATATTATATATATATATATAAATAAAAGAATCACATGTGTTTGAGGATATGTAGAAATGTCTGGTAAACAGAGAGGTAGAAAACCACTTACTGTTTTCTGGGTCTGGAAACAAAGGCATGCACCATGTACATCGTTGAGGGAAGGGGCACAATATATCTGTTCACCTCAAGTCAGGTTTCTAAAAGAGGCCAAGATATTGGGATTCCTGTGTCACTTGACCAAAAATGGCCTCCTGACGCAGAAGAGTCGCTGCAAACACTGTGACAAAGGAGATTACTTCATTCACAACAACGCCATAAAAGGCTGAACCTTGTATTTTTGTTCTAACTTAAGTATCAGAGTTAACAGAGAAATAATAGGGTAAAACCACAAGGATATTAAAGATAGGGAAAAAAGGATTAATAAGCAAAGATATAAGGTAAACAGAGAAATTAACAATCTAGCGGTGCCGCCCGACTCTGCACCCAACTTTGCGCTCACTAACTCAGTGTATGAGTAGCACAGGGATCTGTGCGGTAAAGTAAGGAGCTGATGATAGTGTGGCGCTCCACCCCAGATGCAAAAAAAATCTCCTGTGTCTTAGTGCTATTGAAAAGGGGATAGACTCCCTTGCTGTATGGCTCATACTAACATTAGACCGCCCTGACGACTGACAAATTTGAAGTTACAAGTCCTGTGAAATCTCACTTTTCTCTCTTACGAGGTTTTGTCAGACATATTTCTAGGAAAAAAGACTAACAGGTTACTACCCATTTCGGTTCTGCCAGCACAAATTGGTATGTTGCTTTTTTTATTATATTATTAAAATGATTTGTTTATCTTTTTAAAGCCTTTGTTACTTTTGATTATTTTCATGTTCCGGATAATAAAAAAATAATTTACAAGGACAGTCCCACCCTACACACTTTATTCCATCCATCTCATGTTGCGCAATTAGCATGGATATCCATGACAATCTCTTGCCAACCTTCTCTATCATTCATTGTCTTGGAGAGGTCTTCTCACAGCATCCTCGCTAGTTGGTCAATGTAGTCCTTGTGGGCGGTCCACATTAGCTATGTCCATGTGTTGGTTTCCACAGAAGAATGTTCGCTTATTAGTTCATCCTTGCTTCTCCAACAGTGTCCAGCATCGACCTGGAAATAATGGTGATAAAAGGATACTCCACTGCCCCAGAGTTCCATTCTCATTATTAGTTATTATGTGACAATTTTAATATGTCAAATAGCTTCTTTTTTTTTTCTTTTTTTTAATTTTTTTCTTTTTTTTTTGTTTTTATTTCAGGAACGGGATATTGAAAAAGAACGTGACAGGGACCAGAAATGGCTGTCATTGTGTGAACAGACAATGAACTCTCGAGATAATTTTGTCGTTCCACCTTATTGACCTTTTTATCAAAAGCTGGAAGAAAAGGACCAACTATTGAGCAAACTCAATGAAACATTACAATATAGAAAATATAATCATATACTTATATCTTTCTTAAAGATTTTAATTTTTTTAGGAGGTGATTTAGAAGGCTTCCAATGCAGTTTGGAATAAAATAAAAATAATAATACAGATACAATGGTGTGTGTGTTGACCTGTATTTTTATTATTTCTTGAATTTTCGAGGTAATACCTCTTATCAAAAGAATTGAACTGAAGCAGTACAGCTATGGCATTTCTTCCTAAATGAATTTTTTTTTTTTTATGGTTGAAGCCCATAACAAGTGGAACAGTTCAATCGATTCATTAAGTAAGAAGAGTTGAAATTAGCAGTTATCAATTTTTCTTTTAAATTATAAAAACTAAAAAAAAAAAAATAAAAAAAAAATTTTAAAAATTCATTTAGGAAGAAATGCCATAGCTGTACTGCTTCAGTTCAATTCTTTTGATAAAGAGGTATTACCTCGAAAATTCAAGAAATAATAAAAAATACAGGTCAACACACACACACCATTGTACCGTATTATTATTTTTTATTTATTCCAAACTGCATTGTGATAGCCTTCTAAATCAACCCTAACCAATACATACACAATGCTTCAAGCAAATTATGAAACTCTTTTTAATTTTTTTCTTCTTTCCATCATCGACATCTTCTTTATCATTTTGAAAATAAAACACCAGATGAATTTTACTTATATAATGTGTCTTTATTATTTTTAGCTTTATTGTTTATTAATTAAATGTAAGGGTTTCAACTATTTTCAAAATTTCAAACTACAGAGGTGTGTATTGTAATGGTTATTTTTGAAATGGATTCAGTGACATGAGTTCAAACCCTGGACCAGGCTGTTTGCATTTCATATATAGTGTTGATACTCTTGAGAAATTTATGAATTCAATAATCTTGTGTGAAATGCAAAGAGCCTTGTCCAAGATTTGAACTTATGTTGACGGTTCATATATAGATGTTGAGGTATCCAAAACTTGGTAGCAAGGGATGATTCTATATGTGATTTCTAAGACACACTGTATTATTATTGTATGATCTAGTATGTATAAATACAGTGAATCTTTAAATTGCTACAGAGAGCTCAATGTATAATAATCTTTTAGATTATATACAGAGCTAAATTTATCTTGAAAGGAAGGGAAAACTCAACACCGGTATTCCATAATAAATTCATTTTCGACCAAAATTGGGGGCTTTATAAATCTAAGTTGATTTAACAAAGCTCCCCCAAATCAAGTCTCATCAGATGGATAATCATCAAGTCTCATCAGATGGATAAGCAAAAGTGTTTTGATATGGCTTTTTTTAGACAAATTTTTGGGAGAATATGTGCTTAATTGAAGTCATACTTAATTTGAAAATTAATTAAAGAATTAATGAATTAGGCGGGCGAATAGCCTTATATTTGAATAGGTATGCCCGCCTAATTCATTAATTATTAATTAATTAATTTAAAAAAATTAGATATGACTTCAATTAAGCAACATATTCTCCCAAATATATATATATATATATATATATAATATACTTAGATGGGTTACCAGGTAAGTTGGTATTAGGATGATTCTAAGCCGGATCTTTCTGAATGGTGTTGAAATTTATTGAAATGACCAGATAAAAAAATATAAAAACATAAAATCCAACAGCCAGAGGAACAAGGTGGCCAACCCCACTGACTAAGAATTTATTGAGGGACAAAACCACCATGAGTGACACCATCACCACCATCTGGTTAATTAATCCCCACACATAACCCCCCACCCCCAAAAAATGATGAAAAAGACTGAAACCAAAACCTTTTCCGGATTTCCAAGAAAAATTATACATAAAACCTCATGAATTTTCTGTTTACCATTTTCAATAAAGTTGGCAATTTGATGAAACTCATAGGTATACACAGATACCTGGTGTAGAAATAGATCTATAACTGCAAAATAACCGATTTTTAAGCTTTTTTCTTTACCATATATATATATATATATATGAAAATTTAAAATTTGCTTGGAGGTATATAACGGAAAATGTCATGTGAAGGGGATTTATGGTTTCTGTTATATACCTCCGAACTATTTTTAAATTTCAATATATCATATATATATAATATATGAAAATATATATATATATATAATATATATAATATATTTAAAAATTTCACATTATCCAAAGATAAAAATATTACCTTACAACCATATATATATGAAGGGTTTGGGATACTCGTCCATGTAATATTGCTAGTATATATATATACTATTCTATTTCATCTATTTAGAATTTTAAAATATATTTTTTCTTAAATTATTATCAATTTAAATAATTGAAGATAGTCCTTTTCCTTTATTTTTTTATTTAATTCATTTTATTTTTACAATTGTAAAGTTATTCAAAATCTTCCAGTTAATTGTTTTTATCTTAAATTCAAAGTATACATTGTTGCAATTTTACCGGAAGTAGAACAGAACAACATTAGACAGAAAAAAAAAATTTGAATTATTTTTGAACAGAACTTCGCAGAGGTAAGGCTCATTTTATCTTCTCCAATATCTTATATAATAATTATATTAATCAATGCTTCAATAAAGAGTCTGGTCGAGGTGAAGATATACCTAATATATAATTAATAATATATAAATATTGGATAAATATGGAAAATAAATTTCGAACAAATAATATAAGATTTAAAAAACAAGTGTTCCAAAAATAAGATGAATTATTTATCGACGCTTAAACGTTTCGGTTCTTTAAACCTTCATCAGTATGTATAATGGGCTGAAGAAATTCATGGATGTTTTATAGATGACAGGAGAATAAAAAATAAATAAAATAAATATCTCCTGTCATCTAAAAACATCCATCAATTCTTCACACCATAATACATCCTGATGAAGGTTTAAAGAAACCGAAACGTTTAAGTTGTCGATAAATAAATTCCTCTTATTTTTGGACACTTGTTTTTTCAAAAATTTCTTAATATATATATATATATATATATATATTATTAATTATTATATTATTCCTTTACAATATTTGTTATGTGCACAATTCAGTCCTTTACACTTGGTTCACTGTTTTTTAATCTAATTGGATAACTGTTAACCACGTACACTATTTCAACTCTCCTAACCATTATTGACTTTTGTTTTTTCTCAGTAACAGGTGATTTTCTTAGGGAATTATAAAAGTTCCATACCTCCCTTTTGGGAAAAAAGTGGAAGGTAGGAAATTTCTTGTATTTCTTATTGTTATTATAATATATTTTCCAAGCATCTTGTATATATTTTATTTATTTATAATTATTTGATTTTCCTTAGAATATTGATTTGTCTTTTATTTTAATTAAAAGTTTGTTATTACACACAATTTACTAGATTTCCAAGTTTGATATGTTTTTTTCAATGGTCTGCAACCAATCGTGCAGACCTATTGCCTCCCCCCAGTAAGGGGGTATCTGCGTCCCCCTACCAAACTCTTAAATGCTCTCGTAAATGCTTCCATTTCCCCACCCTCACTAGTGGTCTTGGGATCTTTGCATTGCCATTATGGTAGAAAAAATTTTCGAGAGAAAAGAAAACAAATCAACGATACAACAAAAGATAATGTCCCGACAGACGTGCAACCAACAACGAAATTAACCAACGAAAAGTGTCCTACCTGTTCAGTGGAATAGAGCTGACTGCTTGTCTTTGTTGGTCTCCGGTTCTGCTCCGGGGAAGTTGTTGTTTTCTCCTTTCACGACACAGTTTGTGTCAAAGTTCGAGACACAAGGTGTGTCAAAGTTCGTGTCACAGCACAACCTTCTCCGCCGTAGTATAGACAGGGTCTATCCTGGTCACGTGCAACAAATATGACCCTTTACCGGATGCCTCTAATGAATTCAGTGACACCAATCAGCCAATTAGTGTTAACACCAATTGACTAATTAATTGGAGATTCTTTTTTTAGCTGGAGTCGCTGGTTTTTCTTCTCAGGTGTAGCAACCCCTACACACCTCCACCCCCACGCTGTGTAGTTTTAGAAAATGAAAGTGACAGGTTGCTGCTGGAAGAAAGATTGTTGAGTCTCAATTGGTAAAGAATTATATGAAAAACACTTCAACAATATTTTGAAGTCAAAATGCTTTATATCTATACAGGCAAAGTCTATACAGTTTGTAGTTGTTTTCAGGAAAAATGTTTTTTTTTTTCTGGTGGAGTGACACTCTAGACTGGCTCAAGGACAGGAGTTGTTTGTTCTTATCTAAGTTGGTCTTGAGTTGGTCTTTCAGCGCAGCAGAGTTTCGTGAGGCAAGATGGCGAAGTGCCCCGAGCATCAAAAATCAGCTCTTTAAGTAATAATCGCCCAGATTAGTGGGGTTGGTCAGATGAGGAAGAAGTGTCTTCCTTAACGTCAAATCCTAATCAATTTGCGTCCATCATTCCTTTGTTTGAATCTCGAAATCCCAAACATGGAAAAATGCAAAGTCAGCAAGATTTTAAGTACAACCCTAATTTCCCCACTCTCTCTGAATCTATCACTGTGACCATCACTTCTCATGGGGATGACGGGAGGATAGCTTTCCTCCCACTCTCTAAGTGAAATCCCAAATTAGGAAAAGGGTGAAGTTACCAAACTCCAAGTACAACCCTTTTTTCTGCCACCCTCTAATACCTATCTCTGTCACTGTTACCCTCAGGGGGCGTTAATTTTTCGCCCACATAGCCAAAGTGCTTATGTAAGGGATTTCCTAAATCGAAGCTCATTTATCAATTAATATCGTCGAGCTTACAAGGGTTTCTTTGTATTCGATTTGAGATTCTCCATATGCCCATCTCGTACTTTCGGTTTACCGGGTCACCCCGTCCCAGGAGCAAAATAATCTTTTCATCTTTTTAATAGTCTGGACTCTGCGAATTTAAAATTATCTATACCCAAAATTTCCCAACTTAATTTCTTCTTTCAATTATTTTGACAAGTCCATTCGTCAAGGGCATATGGTTTCCTAGAGCTGAATTTCTATTTACCAAGAAAATATACGCTACTCAATAAAATTCAGACGAAAACGTTTCTTTTCCCAAAATAAATTTTATATTATTTCTTAGAAACTTGGGGTTTTCAATATCAGGAGATATCAGCTCCTTAACGACCACTGGCAAGGATTAACCCCCCAATGTCCATAGTGTCACAAAGTGGTGCAGCCATACAGCAGTACAGATATAACCACAGCCTGGAAGAATTGTCGTTTTAACTTGTCAGCGAGATTAGATTTCCATATGACTGATAATCTGTTCATGGCTGACCATGCCTTTCCTATTCCTGTATTAACATCGCCTTCTATGGATGAGATATTACTGCCTAGGTATGTGAATTGTTCTATTGGTTTTAGAGGCTTACCGTTGAGTGTGGAGATGTCTCCTTTCTTTTTGAAACGCATGAACTCAGTTTTATCAGAGTTCACTTAGAGGCCGATATTCTTTGCTGCCTTCTCCAGGCTATTCAGTAGTGACTCAGCCTGTCCCAGTGTATCTGCAAGAAGTGCAAGAAGGTCTCACACTAAAAAAGGCAAGAAGCAGGTGATATCCCGCACAGACTGTCACAGATGCAGACTATGCTGATGACCTTTAATCCATAGACAGTATAAATAACATAGGGGAAGGTATCAGCAACAACAACCAATTCTTTAACCAGGACCCTTGTTTATTTGTAGGAAAGGTAGAATATTTTACTAGATTTCCAAGTTGATATATATATATATATATATATATATATATATATATATATATATACAGGAAGACCGCTTTGTGTGTGATTCGAACCCTGCCTGTCAAGCTGACATGCGGGGACTCTAACTGGCCTTTCACAGATTTTTCGTTTCGTTTATAAGTAGGTTATATTCCACTTATGGTGACTTTACTACATGACAGTGTGAGAAGTAAACAAACAAACAATGTGTTTTGATATGGCTTTTTTAGCCGACAATTTTGGGGAGAATATGTGCTTAATTGAAGTCGTACCTAATTTTGAAAATTAATCAATTAATTAATAATTAATGAATTAGGCGGGCATACCTATTCAAATGTAAGGCTAAACAAATCGAGAAAAATCAATCTCTGTATGTACATTTCGGCCTATTAGGCCTCATCAGCAGAGCTATAGACAGTCTATAGCTCTGCTGATGAGGCCTAATAGGCTGAAATGTACACATATATATATATATATATATATATAAATAAAAGAATCACATGTGTTTGAGGATATGTAGAAATGTCTGGTAAACAGAGAGGTAGAAACCACTTACTGTTTCTTGGGTCTGGAAACAAAGGCATGCACCATGTACATCGTTGAGGGGAAGGGGCAACTATATCTGTTCACCTCAAGTCAGGTTTCTAAAAGAGGCCAAGATATTGGGATTCCTGTGTCACTTGACCAAAAATGGCCTCCTGACGCAGAAGAGTTCTGCAAACACTGTGACAAAGGAGATTACTTCATTCACAACAACGCCATAAAAGGCTGAACCTTGTATTTTTGTTCTAACTTAAGTATCAGAGTTAACAGAGAAATAATAGGTAAAAACACAAAGGATATTAAAGATAGGGGAAAAAAGGATTTAATAAGCAAAGATATAAGGTAAACAGAGAAATTAACAATCTAGCGGTGCCGCCCGACTCTGCACCGCAACTTTGCGCTCACTAACTCAGTGTATGAGTAGCACAGGGATCTGTGCGGTAAAGTAAGGAGCTGATGATAGGTGTGGCGCTCCACCCCAGATGCAAAAAAAATCTCCTTGGTCTAGTGCTATTGAAAAGGGGATAGACTCCCTTGCTGTATGGCTCATACTAACATTAGACCGCCCTGACGACTGACAAATTTGAAGTTACAAGTCCTGTGAAATCTCACTTTTCTCTCTTACGAGGTTTTGTCAGACATTATTCATAGGAAAAACAGACTAACAGGTACTACCATTTCGGTTCTGCCAGCACAAAATTGGTATGTTGCTTTTTTTTATTATTATTATTCTAAAATGATTTGTTATCTTTTTAAAGCCTTTTGTTACTTTTGATTATTCATTTGCCGGATAATAAAAGAAATAATTTACAAGGACAGTCCCACCCCTACACACTTTATTCCATCATCATCATGTTGCGCAATTAGCATGGATATCCATGACAATCTCTTGCCAACCTTCTCTATCATTCATTGTCTTGGAGAGGTCTTCTGCACAGCATCCTCGCATAGTTGGTCAATGTAGGTCCTTGGTGGGCGGTCCACATTAGCATGTCCATGTGTTGGTTTCCACAGAAGAATGTCGCTTATTAGTTCATCCTTGCTTCTCCAACAGTGTCCAGCATCGACCTTGGAAATAATGGTGATAAAAGGATACTCCACATGCCCCAGAGTTCCATTCTCATTATTTAGTTATTATGTGACAATTTTAATGATTCAAATAGCTTCTCTTTTTTTTTCTTTTTTTTAATTTTTTTCTTTTTTTTT
This sequence comes from Doryteuthis pealeii, assembly GCA_023376005.1. Classification (NCBI taxonomy): domain Eukaryota; kingdom Metazoa; phylum Mollusca; class Cephalopoda; order Myopsida; family Loliginidae; genus Doryteuthis; species Doryteuthis pealeii. The sequence goes on along the minus strand of CM042161.1, from coordinate 60,153,289 downwards.
TTGTTTTTATTTCAGGAACGGGATATTGAAAAAGAACGTGACAGGGACCAGAAATGGCTGTCATTGTGTGAACAGACAATGAACTCTCGAGATAATTTTGTCGTTCCACTTATTGACCTTTTTATTCAAAAGCTGGAAGAAAAGGACCAACTATTGAGCAAACTCAATGAAACATTACAATAATAAGAAATATAATCATATACTTATATCTTTCTTAAAGATTTTAATTTTTTTAGGAGGTTGATTTAGAAGGCTATCACAATGCAGTTTGGAATAAATAAAAAATAATAATACAGTAACAATGGTGTTGTGTGTTGACCTGTATTTTTTATTATTTCTTGAATTTTCGAGGTAATACCTCTTTATCAAAAGAATTGAACTGAAGCAGTACAGCTATGGCATTTCTTCCTAAATGAATTTTTTTTTTTTTATGGTTGAAGCCCATAACAAGTTGGAACAGTTCAATCGATTCATTAAGGTAAGAAGAGTTGAAATTAGCAGTTATCAATTTTTCTTTTAAATTATAAAACTAAAAAAAAAAAAATAAAAAAAAAATTTTAAAAAAATTCATTTAGGAAGAAATGCCATAGCTGTACTGCTTCAGTTCAATTCTTTTGATAAAGAGGTATTACCTCGAAAATTCAAGAAATAATAAAAAATACAGGTCAACACACAACACCATTGTTACCGTATTATTATTTTTTATTTATTCCAAACTGCATTGTGATAGCCTTCTAAATCAACCTCCTAACCAATACATACACAATGCTTCAAGCAAATTATGAAACTCTTTTAATTTTTTTCTTTCTTTTCCATCATCGACAATCTTCTTTATCATATTTGAAAATAAAACACCAGATGAATTTTACTTATATAATGTGTCTTTATTATTTTTAGCTTTATTGTTTATTAATTAAATGTAAGGGTTTCAACTATTTTCAAAATTTCAAACTACAGAGGTGTGTATTGTAATGGTTATTGTTGGAAATGGATTCAGTGACATGAGTTCAAACCCTGGACCAGGCTGTTTGCATTTCATATATAGTGTTGATACTCTTGAGAAATTTATGAATTCAATTAATCTGTGTGAAATGCAAAGAGCCTTGTCCAAGATTTGAACTTATGTTGACGAGTTCATATATAGATGTGAGGTATCCAAAACTTGGTAGCAAGGGATGATTCTATATGTGATTTCTAAGACACACTGTATTATTATTGTATGATCTAGTATGTATAAATACAGTGAATCTTTAAATTGCTACAGAGAGCTCAATGTATAATAATCTTTTTAGATTATATACAGAGCAATATTTATCTTTGAAAGGAAGGGAAAACTCAACACCGGTATTCCATAATAAATTCATTTCGACCAAAATTGGGGGCTTTATAAATCTAAGTTGATTTAACAAAGCTCCCCAAAATCAAGTCTCATCAGATGGATAATCATCAAGTCTCATCAGATGGATAAGCAAAGTGTTTTGATATGGCTTTTTTTAGACAAATTTTTGGGAGAATATGTGCTTAATTGAAGTCATACTTAATTTTTGAAAATTAATTAATTAAGAATTAATGAATTAGGCGGGCGAATAGCCTTATATTTGAATAGGTATGCCCGCCTAATTCATTAATTATTAATTAATTAATTTAAAAAAATTAGATATGACTTCAATTAAGCACATATTCTCCCAAATATATATATATATATATATATATATATATACTTAGATGGGTTACCAGGTAAGTTGGTATTAGGATGATTCTAAGCCGGATCTTTCTGAATGGTGTTGAAATTTATTGAAAATGACCAGATAAAAAATTAAAAAACATAAAATCCAACAGCCAGAGGAACAAGGTGGCCAACCCCACTGACTAAGAATTTATTGAAGGGACAAAACCACCATGAGTGACACCATCACCACCATCTGGTTAATTAATCCCCACACATAACCCCCCACCCCCCAAAAAAATGATGAAAAGAACTGAAACCAAAACCTTTTCCGGATTTCCAAGAAAAATTATACATAAAACCTCATGAATTTTCTGTTTACCATTTTCAATAAAGTTGGCAATTTGATGAAACTCATAGGTATACACAGATACCTGTGGGTAGAAATAGATCTATAACTGCAAAATAACCGATTTTTAAGCTTTTTTCTTTACCATATATATATATATATATATGAAAATTTAAAATTTGCTTGGAGGTATATAACGGAAAATGTCATGTGAAGGGGATTTTATGGTTTCTGTTATATACCTCCGAACTTTTAAATTTTCATATATATATATATATATATATATAAAATATATAATATATATATATATATATATATATATATATATTAAAAATTTTCACATTATCCAAAAGATAAAAATATTACCTTACAACCATATATATATGAAGGGTTTGGGATACTCGTCCATGTAATATTGCTAGTATATATATATACTATTCTATTTCATCTATTTAGAATTTTAAAATATATTTTTCTTAAATTATTTATCAATTTAAATAATTGAAGATAGTCCTTTTCCTTTATTTTTTTATTTAATTCATTTATTTTTACAATTGTAAAAGTTATTCAAAATCTTCCAGTTAATTGTTTTTATCTTAAATTCAAAAGTATACATTGTTGCAATTTTTACCGGAAGTAGAACAGACAACATTAGACAGAAAAAAAAAATTTGAATTATTTTTGAACAGAACTTCGCAGAGGTAAGGCTCATTTTATCTTCTCCAATATCTTATATAATAATTATATTAATTCAATGCTTCAATAAAGAGTCTGGTCGAGGTGAAGATATACCTATATATATATATATATATATATGGGAGTAAATATGGAAATAAATCCGACAATATTAAGAAATTTGAAAAAACAAGTGTTCCAAAAATAAGATGAATTTATTTATCGACGCTTAAACGTTTCGGTTTCTTTAAACCTTCATCAGTATGTATAATGGGCTGAAGAAATTCATGGATGTTTTATAGATGACAGGAGATAAAAAAATAAATAAATAAATATCTCCTGTCATCTATAAAACATCCATCAATTTCTTCACACCATAATACATCCTGATGAAGGTTTAAAGAAACCGAAACGTTTAAGTGTCGATAAATAAATTCCTCTTATTTTTGGAACACTTGTTTTTTCAAATTTCTTAATATATATATATATATATATATATATATATATAATTATTACTTCCTTTACTTAATATTTGTAATGTGCACAATTCAGTCCTTACAATCTGGTTCACTGTTTCTTTAATCTAATTGGATAACTGTTAACCACGTACACTATTTCAACTCTCCTAACCATTATTGACTTTTGTTCTTTCTTCAGTAACAGGTGATTTTCTTAGGGAATTATAAAATTCCCATACCTCCCTTTTGGGAAAAAAGTGGAAGGTAGGAAATTTTCTTGTTATTTCTTATTGTTATTATAATATATTTTTCCAGCATCTTTGTATATATTTTATTTATTTATAATTATTTGATTTTCCTTAGAATATTGATTTGTCTTTTATTTTAATTAAAAGTTTGTTATCTACACAACATTTACTAGATTTCCAAGTTGATATATATATATATATATATATATATAAATAAAAGAATCACAATGTGTTTGAGGATATGTAGAAATGTCTGGTAAACAGAGAGGTAGAAACCACTTACTGTTTCTTGGGTCTGGAAACAAAGGCATACACCATGTACATCGTTGAGGGGAAGGGGCAACTATATCTGTTCACCTCAACTCATGCTTTCTGGCCTTCTTCAAGTGCAGTTTAAATGGTTTGAATTCAGAGTTTTCTTTCTCCTAGATCGGTTGGAATTCCAAGGTGAAAGAGCCCAGTCTGTCCTACTATTTACCCATAGATGGAGAGTAAATAGTTGGATTTTTACCTTTTCTGAGAGTAATAGCGCTATGGGAAATGCAACCATCCTTGTCCAGGATTTGAACTTGTGTCAACATGTTCATATTCTATGATAATAACCATTAAACTATGAGTGTCTACCACATCATTAAGTATAGCGTTATCAATCTATCTATCCATCTATCCAAGTATATTGTTATCAATCTATATATCTATCCATCCACCTATCTATCTATCCATGTATATTGTTATCTATCTATCTATCTATCTATCTATCTATCCAAGTATATTGTTATCTATCTATCTATCTATCCAAGTATATTGTTATCTATCTATCTATCTATCCAAGTATATTGTTATCAATCTATCTATCCATCTATCTATCTATCCAAGTATGTTGTTATCAATCTATCTATCCATCCAAGTATATTGTTATCAATCTATCTATCCATCTATCTATCTATCCAAGTATATTGTTATCAATCTACCTATCTATCTATCTATCCCAGTATATTTTTTATCTATCTATTTATCTATCTATCACTCATTGTTGCATAGCGCTCGACTCAGGCAACAAAATCGTACATGTTATATACTGGCATCTTCAAACTCACGCTACTCTGACTCGTATACGTTGCTGGTATACAGTGGAGATCGTTTCTAACCCCTAGACGATGTATCTAGTGGTCGCTTAAATGAACTCACAAGGCATGCTCTATGTAGTAGGAAATTTGACTTTATTTCTCTCATCTCGGCTGTATGTGGTGGATGGGTGACGGGCATTGATCATGGGCACTACTACTGCTGGTGTGGTGGAAGGTGGTGGTCACGCCTCACTGCTCGCTGGCAGCGACCGACCGTGTCAGCGGTCACTCAGTCCGCTGTCTCTCTGGGGTCTGCCTCTGGGTGGACTGACAACTGCTTAAGTATTGACGACCGCCCACGCGTTTTAATCTTTCTCTTTGTCCTTCAGCCGGAAGTCCTTACTTCCCTTTCCAGTTTCTTTGTTCAATTTTCCGCTTGTATAGAGGAAGTCCTTTGTCACACCAGACCCTCTGTCTACCTTAGCCATTGTCTTCTCAGTTCAATTTTCCTTTGTCTTTTCGAACTTCCCGCGCAAAACAAACTGAACAATAGTCAATCTGCAACACCATGAATATACTGAATGCATTTCCTGTGTGTGGGTAAGACCTTCCGAAAAAGAATTGTCCTGGGTATGACATTAAACTGCCTCCAGGGGCAAGGGTTCAGTGTTACATAATTATTAGATTCCTAATATTTATGTACAGTAGTGTAGAAACCAGAATGGCTGTTATAAGTTCAGCCGGCAGCCTTGAAGGATTGAATGACAAGGCTTGACCTCAGTCTTGAACCTCCTTCCGGTGGATACCGTGAGAATCAGTGGAGAAGACCCTCTTCTGGTTTAGATTAGAAAGAGATTTTTAGTTAGTCGGCCAAAAACCATGACGGTGGTGAGTCGTGTTATGCACGCTCCGACTCAATCTGCGCAGGTAGTCTGGTGGGGATTTCGAAATAAAATATGATCTAAGTAAATCGAAGTCTTGTGTTATTATCTAAAAACTACCAATGACACAGGGCTTCTGATAAAGAGAAATCCCCAATGGAAAACCAGACACGAAGTCCCCAAGATGAAGGATTGAATGACAAAGCTTGACCTGTCCTGATCCTTCCTTCCAATGGATACCGTGAGAATCGGTGGAGAAGACCCTCTTCCAGTTTAGATTAGAAAGAGATTTTTAGTTAGTTGGCCAAAAACCACGACGGTGGTGAGTCGTGTTATGCACGCTCCGACTCAATCTGCGCAGGTAGTCTGGTGGGGATTTTGAGAATAAAATATGATCTAAGTAAATCGAAGTCTTGTGTTATTATCTAAAAACTACCAATGACACAGGGCTTCTGATAAAGAGAAATCACCCCCAAGTCCCCAAGACGAAGTCCAGACGCTAGAAGAGACGCTAGAAGAATAGAAGTAAGAAAGTAAGGAAAGAGAGTATACAACATCAGTTCCACCAGTTGGAGGAATGACTGTTCAAAATCCTTTAATAAATAAATGTATTTAACATGTACTACCCCTCCTGGTTATATTGGACCAGAGAATAATGGTGATGACACAGATACTACACATTCCCAAGAGCCCCAGAGTCGGAACCACAACACTAAATACAATTTAATGTCATTCTCAGTGTTACATAATTATTAGATACCTAATATTTATGTGCAATAGTGTAGAAATCAAAATGGCCGTTATAAGCTGCAGCCCATGGCATTGAAGGATTTGAATGACAAGGCTTGACCTGTTCTGATCCTTCCTTCCGGGGGATACCGGGAGAACCGGTAGAGAGGACCCTCTCTTCCGGTTTAGATAGTAAGTAAGTTTCGGTTAGTTAGAAGGTAGGAGCCGAGCTCGTAAGTTGTAAGTCGCATATTACGCGCCGCCGTTCTCCTCTACGCAGATGTCTGGTTGGAGATTTAAAAATAAAGTAAGATCAAAGCAAATTGGAGTCTTGTGAATTTACCTCTAAAAACTACCAATGACACAGGGCTTCTGATAAAGAGAAATCCCCAATGGAAGACCAGATACAAAGTCCCCAAGACAAAGCCCAGACGCTAGAAGAGACGCTAGAAGAATAGAAGTAAGAAAGTAAGGAAAGAGAGTATACAACATCAATTCTGGAGCTTTAGGGACTGTAGAGTCATCCCTTCATTACTATTTATCCCAGGTCTTTTCTCACCTGGAGTAGTATTACCTGTTAAAACTCCCATCTATGGGTCAAATTGATATGTTAAAAAATTATTAGTATTAGATAGGAATACTTGAAATCACATAACTTTGTGAAATTTTGTATTAAGAATAGTTAATTGAAGCTACAATCTTTTACAAAGGATTATTATTATTACTAGCAAAATAAAAAGACGCCCTCCGGGCAATGTAAAAATAATTTTTTGAAAGATATTGCCTGAGGGGATGGGAGCTGAAATTTCAATGTCATAGAGTGTGTACCATAAGTATGTAAAATCGTCAAATTTATTAAAGGAGTAAAAAAAAAGAAAGAAAGAAAGACAATTTGAAATGGAAACAGTTCTGATAACTTTAAATATTATATTAGAATAAAACAATCTATATATAAATATATAACGCCGGGTATCTATTTATTGAAACAATGAAGATTGTCTAATGTTGCATGCTCACATTTTGAGTATATTTATTCTATGTTATGACGTTGGATTATGTATTGGGTAATGTGATGTAAGCAGTGACATAATTTTTGTTACAGACAAAAACCAGAAGTGAATCTCCATTATTATTATTATTAGTTACTTGAAATAATATAATAGCTTGAGATATTTGGACCTATATAACCTGTGTGCAAATTATTTCTATTAAGAAATACTGGAAGCTATAAGTTAATAAATGATTATCATTACTATTTCTCTGAATTTCTTAGATGAGGCTTGATAATTAGTATTATTTGGATTATTTGCACTATTGTCCTTATCTTTATTGTTATTTGTACAACTTTCTTCAAGTATTTCTTGTCAGACTTGGGAACCTTCTTTTTGAACCCGGGAACTTTCTTATCATAATCAGGAACCTTGTCATAATCCCGATTATGACAAAAAAATACCTGAAGAAGGCTGGAGGGCACATTGGCCGAAACATTGTCATAAATAATAATCGGGATTACAACAAGGTTCCTGATTGTGATAAGAAGATTCCCGAGTCCAACAAGAAATACCTGAAGTAGGCCAGAGGGCACATTGGTCGAAACATTGTAAAGATAACAATAAAGATGAAAACAATAGTCCGAATAATCCAAATAATACTAATTATAATTAGTTAATTAAAATTCATCTTGCAAACAAAAAAAATTGACTTTGGCATTAAATAACCCAACAAGAGTTGACATGCTGTAAAAACAACTAAACATTAATGTTATGAAAATGAGTTATGTCAGCACAGTTCAGCACTTGTCTTCATTGGTCAAATAATAAGAGGAATTATGGGGTTATGGGGGGGGGGAGCCTCTTAAATCTCCCAGATGTAGGCAAATTGTTCGGACGAAAGAAGACAAACACACAATGGAAATTTAATACATGTATTGACAAATAGTACAAGAATATGTTGCAAATTTTAATGGCATCGTCCGTTTTGGTCAGTTCTCGTACGATAAAAGTGTAGGGAATGCCTTTTGGAAGCTACTCACCTAAGTAACAATCTTTTAAAAGACAGTGGATGGGGCCCTTTTTAAGTTGACTATTTAGGTTCTCAGCTTTCTGATAAGTATGCTGTCGAAACGGCCTTCAGAAATTATGCTGTTAAAAAACGCCTCCGTCCAGGTTGACGGTCTACAGACAAGTAAAGTGTAGGGAATGCTTATTTTTGTGACTTCCCTCGGTAACTGCTCCCTGATAAGTACTGGGCTTTGATTCTCCCGCCAACAACATATTGGCGATTCACCCTCTAGCGGCAGAGGAAGATAATTGACTATCAGATTTCCGATAATAACTTGGCTTAGTTGTAAGAACCCTACACATGTTGTTGTTGTTGTTAGCATACTTCCGTCTGCGAGAGACGATGGAGTGGTGTCCTTTTTTTTTTAAAAACTCCGTAGCCTGGGCGGGTTCATATGGAAGATGAGCTGTTGCCCAGGCAACAAATTCCTCCTCTCCACACTGCCGCTGTGATCCAAAGGGAAGGTAAGGAACCAATGCAGTTTGGCAGCTGCAGTGTCGTAGGAGTTGGTGGGTAGCACTGGATTTCAACATCAGACTACTTTAGGGACTACGGCTCCTGATTTGTTTTGGGGTTTACTCCCCCTATGTAGCATGTATTGGGCAGGAATAGCATATCAGGGTCCATCCCTCTCCAGGTCTATAACTGGTTAGAGCCCAGTCTGCCCTACTATTTACTCATAGCTGGAGGGAGTATATTGTTAGATTCATACCATTCCTAAGAGTATCAGTACTAAATGAAATGTAAATAGGATATTCAGGATTCAAATTTATATTTAAACTTGAATAGTCAAGTCCACGTATATGATGATAACCATTACACTACAAGTACTTGTACATACTTTTAAATAGTATTTATGTTTACTAAACCTTTTTTTTTTTTCACGCTCAGAGTTGCGGAGACATGGAATAAACTGCCCGCGTCTGTTGTAGGCTGCCGAAGCACCAAGTCTTTCAAAGCCTCCATGCTTCCTATAGTCCACCGACACTATACCTGATGCCACTCTCCACATACATATGCACACACATACATGCATATTACTACTGTAAACTGTTCATGTTCCTGACACTAATACATTATTCTGTGTACTTGACATGAGACTTTGATGAGTTGTGGTGCTCCTGAGCACTGTACACAATAAATTTCATTATCATAATTCTGTAGATATTTTCAGACATGAATAAAATCTTTGAAACTTTCAGTTATTTTATCAAAGGTAAGCGAATAAAATCATATTCCTAATAAATTCTATTTCTTTGAATTGGACATATAGCCTAGTGGATAAAGGAGTTAGGTTAAGACAGTTTTAAGTGACAGTTATCTCTAAACTGCAGGTTCAATCCTGGTCAGGGGCAGCAGTAACATAGAATAATAATTAACACAGCTTAACGCCTCTACCCCAGCTATGGTTAGCAGAATGAGAACAGGATACCCCCGTGGACTGAATAAAGGGTTAGGTTCAAAGTTCCGTGATGGCTCCCAATTATGACAAGAAGGTTCCCAAGCCTGACAAGAAATACCTGAAGAAGACCGGAAGGCACATCGGCCGAAATGTTGTGCAGATAACAATGAAGGTAAGGACAATATTCTGAATAATACAAATAATACTTATAAATTCTGTTACTATTAATCGCTTACTGTGATGTCCATTTGACAAAACATTTTCTAACTTTTTCTTAACATATACTAATAACTCTGTATCAACTGTAAACTGATTGAAATAAAACAAATTATTAAGGGCTGAATTTAATTATATTTTAACTTTGATGTAAATTAATATAATTCTAAATGTTATTCAGTGGAAATAGGGAAGTTGATATATAAGATTATCTATTCCTAGTTTTACTTCATGTTATTATTACTTTTATCTGCCCACTTTCTTCTTATTAATATTACTAGCAAATATATCATTGCTATTATTACTAAATATATTATTACTAGCAAATATATGCACCTACCAGGCGCAAGTATTTAAGCTTTAATGTAATAAAATATCATATTAAATTAGAAAGACTAATGAAACTAAATAAGAATGCAGATAAAAAGATTTGAAACAGAGGGGGCAGTATAATCGAAAAACATTTCATGGCTAAATTTTCCTAATTTAACTATTTAGTTAAAATAGGAAGTAAATAATGAAATTACGGGTAGTTAATAAAATTCTTTTAAGATTTATCCCTGAGATTTTTGCTCATATTTATTAAGCAAAAAGCAAACAATTAGAAACCAAAAATACCAAGCACATATTTATTAAAATCAAATTTTAAGATCAATATGCAAATTAGCCTTCCCATTCACACTGTAAACAGCTATTTTGTTGCATATATAAATACAATTGCATGTTATTAGTATGCAGATAAGACCCACAATATTAATTATGTAAAACAATTTTATCAATAATCAAGGTTTAAATAAAAAATAAAATCATGGAGAAAGTGACATAAATAACAAAGAGAATTGAGACTTGAGTAGTAATATAGTTTCGGTTACAGACAAACACATTATCTCCATTATAATAAGATTTTATTACTAGTTTCACTTCATAGTATTATTACTTTATATCTAACCAGTTTTCTTTATTTTATTAATAGATTTACGTCATGCTATTATTACTAACCAGTTTTCTGTATTGCTATTATTTTATTACTAGTGTCTACTAAATATCTATGTAAATCTATATATCTAGGTCACTTGCTATCTCTCTCTCTCTCTCTCTCTCTCTCTGTATATATATATGTATATATATATATATATATATATATATATCACTTTAATTTAAACCATAGTTAAATGGTCAGAAGTGATGCCTATTCACAAAATATTAGCAAATTTCAATAATATTAAGACACCAATAAAATCCCCCCTATATTAAGAATTTGCAGTTTCTATGACAAGGGTTATTGGGGATAGACCTCATTAACCATATATTTTCTGAAATTACATTTACCGAGGGTTCTTGGATAAGTATATTTCATTATAATCAAAGGCACACCCTGCAGGGTACAAACACCCACTGAAATTTGGATAGGAAATACAAGGTTCCTGGTTTGATACTGGCCCTTGCCAACTCAGCGTATGAGTAGCACATAGATCTGTGCGGTAAAGTGAGGAGCTGATGGTAGGCGTGGCGCTCCACCCCAGGCGCTAAAATAATCTCCGTAGTCTAGCGCTAGTGAAAAGGGGATAGATTCCCTCGCTGTTTGGCTGATACCGATATAAGGCTGCTCTGATGACTTTACTTATATATTTGAAATAGGTGTATTTGGGCAACATCTTTTTATTTGATTAAACAAAACAGAATCCTAATTATTTCCAAGTTTTTTATTCTTTTTTTCAAGCTTCCTAATAATTCTTTTGATCCTTACAATCTTGAAAGGCATTGATGTCGAGTCAATCCCTATTTTTAGGATTTTTAATATAATTAAAAACAAATACTAAATTCAATTTATTGTATTTTTATTTTATTGTGAAAAAGGGAAGTAACTTTCAGTAGTAGTTATCCCCCTTGGATAGATTTTTTTTTCCGTCGGGGTTCAAATAATAATGAAAAACAAACTCGGTTACCGGTGGCATGATAAGAATCGAAATTGCTATATTCTTAGTGTTAGAACATTTTTACAGTATTGTGCATCTTAGAACAATTAAGCTCTATTAGGAGGTCTTAATATTATTCGAAGATGCTGAAATTTTGTGAATAGACATCATATCTTTTCATTTAACTATAGTTTAAATTTCATATAAATTGAAGGGAAAAAAATTTCAGTAGGGTTTGTGCCTTGCAAGGAACTCCTTTAATTATAATGAGATATACTTATCCAAGAACCCTGGGTAAAGTAGTTTCAGAATATATATCGTTAAGGGAGTCTATCTCTAGAAACCACACATTTTCAATATAGGGGAGGTTTATCTGGTGTCAGTTTTGGGTGTTTTTTTTTGTTTTTTTTTTTGTTCAATACTGTATGTATTTTTAATAATTTTTTTTCTTCAGTTATTATTTTGGATGTTGGATGCTTTTAACAGACATTTCTTGGATTTGTTGTAACTTTTTAAAAATTTGTTTATCTTTTCATATACGAAATAATTAAACCCATTTATTTCAAGCCAGAGGGATAAATAATTAGATGTATTAATGGATTTTGGTGTCTTTTATGAATAGGATTTTCAATTCTTGAATTTTTTGTCATTTTGCTCTAAAATATAAAATGTTTCTCTCATTTTCTATTTGTATATTAGTTTTATCTCATTATGTCTATATATATATATATATATATATATATAATAATTATTATTATTTATATTTTTGCTTGAAGGCAATTACAATGTGTATATCGTATAAAATTTGATAATTATAGAAGATAACCATGACACGTGAATTTGGCAAACGATTATGCGATGCTAGAACATTGTACAGTCTGTTTCAACTTTATATATATATAGACACAATCAAATATTATGGATTTAATATCCCGTAACTAAAGTTTCATGCTTACTTGCAATCATCAGACGGTCAAAACATTTTGACCGTTTGCTATTTTAGCATTGAGCACCTTCATTCATTCTCCATTGCAATATATATATATATATATATATATATATTATATATATTGTGTGTGTGTGTAAGTGTGTATTTGGGCAGCATTTTTTCATTTATACATGTAGAATTAAACAAAACGCAGGTCTCCTGTTTAACGATTTTATTGGTGATCTTTTCAAGCTTTCTGGCCAACTTTTTTTATATTTGATATGAACTTCGGTGGACTAATCCATGGATTCCTTTCAAAATATAAAAAAAGTTGGCCAGAAAGCTTGAAAAGATCACCAATAAAATCGTTAAACAGGAGACCTACCTTTTGTTTAATTCCACAAACACACACACACACACATATATATATATATATATAATATAATAAATATATAAAGGTATTACATATCTATTTATTTGATGGCAATAGAACAGTCACAACCTTAGGTTTCATTGCAAAATCGCATGCATTCATCAGGTGACGTTGATGCGAATACAAGGAAAATCGATAAAAAATGCGATTTTGCATGTATGAAACCTAAGGTTGTGACTGTTCTATTGCCATCAAATAAATAGATATGTAATACCTTTATATATTTATTTTATTATATTATATAATAGCTCTATTCTTTATATAGAGCACTCTCCTAATACTACTGCAATGTGGTGACTATCCCAGGCTATAGTTATATATATATATACATACATATATAGATGTATATACATACATGCATACATACATACACACACCACACACATACATATATATATACAAATTTGTATAATCCAAAATAATAATGTAATAAGACTTGAATTTAAAATTAATAGATGAATACAAAACAAAAAACAAAGAAGAAATGTTGTGCCTTTATTTATATTTTTAAAAATAAAATGTCCATGTTTAAATAATTATACAACAAAAGAATATAAAACAAAGCGTTGAAAAATATAAGTAAAATAAAATATATTGAAAATTAAAATATACATAGCATCAACTTGGTTGGTACATTTCTTTGGTTAAAACCAATGCATTTTGCTGTGTATATTTTTATCACATAATGTTTGTTAATTTAAGGTCTCTTTAATGGTTAGATATTTAGGGGTGAGGATATTACTTTGTGCCAAACAAAGTTAAGTAAATGATTATTCTAGCCACTTTTTTATGTAAGTTTACAAAGTAGAAAATAGCATTTCAAATCCTACCCTTGGTAGAACGGTCGGCTAAATACCACACAAGCAGGATGTGACACAAGGTCATTTTTAGGAAGAGTTTAACAGGTTTGAATTCAGAGTTTTCCTTCTCCAAGACTGGTGGCCTAACCAAGGTTAAAGAGCTCAGTCTTCCCTGCTATTTACCCATAGCTGGAGGGAGAGCAGGTGGATGCATACCTTTCTCAAGGGTATTAGCGCTATGTGAAATATAGACAGCCTTGTCTAGGATTTGAACTCGGGTCAACGAGTCCATTTCCTATGACTCTAGCCATTACATGACGCATCTCCATTGACTTTAATATAAGGGAATAAAAGTACTGGCAAAATACTAAGACTTACACTATGTTTGGTTGGCTTTGTAATATTCCAACCCTTGTTGGGTTATATAATGCCTAAGCATGTGAAATAAATGGATTAGAGTTTACTTATTAGTGATTAAATATATATATATATATATAAATGTATGTAGTCATTTTTGCAATTTGTTATATATATTGTCAGATTTATTTTCCATATTTACTCCCATATATATATATATATATAAATAAGTTGAAAATGGAAATGAATCTGACGATATGTTGAAAGGATAAATAAATAAAGAAAGAATGTTGAATAGATAAAATTGATTTAATTTTAGTTACTAACACGTGTTCGGCCAGGTGTTTGTTCATGTATGAAAGCCGTTATTCTTTGTATGCTTAAATATCTTACAATTTTCTATTATTATTTATTATTATTATTTTATTTTATATTTAAAATAATAATAAATAGAATACATGTGTACATGAACAAACTCCTGTCCAAAACACATGTTAGTAACTCAAATTAAATCAATTTTGTCCATTCAACATTTTCTTTCATTTATTTATTTATCCTTTCACACACACACACATATATATATATATATATATATACTTGAAGTTGTAGTCATTTACTCAACTTAGTTTGGCACAAGGACAGAAGTATTGGAGTATCCAGTGAAAATCAAACTCACAGCAATACTGTGAGCCTAGCTTACTAACCATTATATATTTACCAACCCCTCCGCACGAGCAGGATGTGACACAAGGTCAATTTCTGAAGCAGAGTTTAACAGGTTTGAATTCAGAGTTTTCCTTCTCCTAGACTGGTTACCTAGCCATGGTTAAAGAGCCCAGTCCACCCTGCTATTTACCCATAGCTGGAGGGAGAATTGGGTTCATACCTTTCCCAAGGGTATTACCGCTAAGTGAAATGCAAACAGCTTCGTCCAGGAATTGAACTTTGGCCGACGAGTCCATTTCCTACGACTCTAACCATTAGACCACGCGCCTCCATTATATTACTCAAGACACCCTTCTTTATTTGTTGGCCTTTAAGGCAGTAAGTTAATGATCAGATTAAACAGGTTGTATTTGGAGGAAGAACACAAATTTCATCATCATCATCATCATGTCACACTAGTAGCACGGATATCCATGACGATCTCTCGCCAATTGTCCCTATCATTTATTGTACCTGGGAGGATACAGTATCTGCGCAGAGCTGATCAATGCAGGTCTTTGCTGGACGGCCCACACTAGCGTGCCCATGTACTAGTTTATGGATGAGAATTAATAAAAGCTTCCAGGCAGATGTTCTTCATTTTCTTTGGTATATTGATCCTCCTGCAAAATGTCTTGAGAAATTGAGAAATATACTTGGTAGTGAGTAAATACTAAGAAAAGGCACTAGTCTTATCAATTGAGAGATGTATTTAAATAATATCAAAGTAGAAACCATTAGGAAATAAAAATACAGTGCTTCCCCAATAATTCAAATTCTAGTGCAAATGGAACTTGTTGTAATAAGTAATTCAGAGTTACCTCCCCTGTTTTATGATTACCTCCCCTTTGGTGAACAATAATGAATACTAGACTATATAAACTCTCAATAAGTGTACCAATTATTCTAAGTAGAATAAAGCTTTTATTTTAACAACAGCAACATTGTCCTTATAGTTTGGCATTGACATAGCCTCAAGTGTCTTTCTAGAATAGTGTTACATAATTCGTGGGTTGCATACAAATTATGAATGTAGTGTAGTAAAATTTAAATGATGGTATTATAAATGGAAAGTTGCTGTTATAGAAGTGATTGACAGCAGTTCACCTTTCACTGACCTAGCCACTGATTTCTGATTGGTTAAAAGGCAAAGCATGTGAAGATAACAGAGTTAGAATTAGTTACATTTTGGCAATTAGTCAAAGGGATCAGACATGATGTTCGTCTGTTCCCAGGTAAGCCATCTTCTCATTGTGCAGTTAAACCCTTTTTGGTTTAAGTTTTAATAAAAATGTCTTTGAAAATAAACAAGTCTTGCGTCATGATTTAAAAACAAAGAAATGAGCAACAGATTGCAGCCAACGAGAGGAGAAAAGATATTCAAAAAGATCATCCCTGTTATATATACTAATTAATAGGGAGTTCTTTCATCCCTTATATTCATCCCTGTATATATGCTAATAGGAGAGTTCTTTCATCCCCCGTTATATATGCTAATAGGGAGAGTTCTTTCATCCCCGTTATATATTAATAATAGGGAGGTTCTTTCATCCCCCCGTTATATATGCTAATTAATAGGGAGGTTCTTTCATCCCCCATATATATGCTAATTAATAGGGAGGTTCTTTCATCCCCCATATATATGCTAATTAATAGGAGAGTTCTTTTCATCCCCCGTTATATATGCTAATAGGGAGGTTCTTCATCCTATCTCTAAAAACTTTGTCAATGTTTCCATAAAATTAAAGATATTTCTTAAAATATTAAATATAGACTCCCTTGTTTGTTTGTTTGTACAAAAGAGCAGTTTATTTTTTTCACAGCCTTATGAGAATCTCATAAAATTCAGTTATTTTATATCTTTGTGTTTTAGGGGGTGATAATGCATTTTGTGTTTAAGGGGTCATAATGCATTTATCTTTAAAATATGTACATAATAAAACCATATACTTGAAAAACTTTTTCTCCCAAATTTGAAAAGCCCCACTAAAAAAATAAAATAAAAATAGATAAATAAAAATATCCCATCCACTACATATTGACTGAAAAATCTAATTAAAATCCAATTTGTTATTTACTAAGTTTTGTTCAGTCGTGCACACAATCCTCAGGGTTTTTACAGTATAAATTCTTAAGTGTGCTTAAGTCTTAACTTTGGTGACTGAATTGGAATTGGTAATTTTGATGTGATTTGACAGAAAGTTAAAACTAATATTTAGCAGATTTTTTTGGATTTAACAGAAAACAGATTTTTTTTGGGACTCACAGTGATTTTTTGGGACTGTTTAACTCACTAATAAAATTATAGTGGTTTTTGAAAATGGACTCACTAATAAAATTTATAGTGATTTTTTAAAATGGGACTCACTATTAAAATTTATAGTGATTTTTTAAAAAATGGGACTCACTAATAAAATTCATAGTGATTTTCCTCTTCTTTTTTTACTTTCTTGTTGACTTTCGGCCTGGAAACTTAAAAAAAATCTTTTACTTTTACAAAATGGTACAATTTTTTTTCTGTAGGTATTGATCCCTTTTGTACCATTTAAAAAGGGAAATCTTTTTACTGGAGATGTTGATCTTCCCCACTAAAAACTTTGGTTCTCTTTTTACTAAATAGTACAATTCTTTTTTCTGTAAGAGTTAATCTTTCTCACTGAAAACTTTTGTTTCAACCTACTATTATAACCCGAGTTGTTGGGATGAATGATGTTAACTAACAAATATACATTTAATTTAATCAAAATCCCTCTTCATAATTTCGTTTAAGTGGAGGCTTTTTCAAAGACTTTGGTTTATCACTACGCTCAAGAAATGTTGATAAAAGGTAAGAATTATCATTCTTTTGTGTTTTTGAAACTGACCCAAACCCTTCTTCATAGACAAAATCCTTAACCATTGAAGTCTTTAGGGGTGAATCTGTTGGTTTTTTAGAAAGGACGTCAGGCGATAAGAAGCAAGAAACATTGCTCTGACTTTGTCTCTGATGTATGGGTGTCTTGGGACTAAGATCAACAGAATCGGAATCAGAGGAATCCTTGTCAAAAGGAGGACTCTGAAACTGACTCTGCGACTCCTTTTTAAGCTGACTCTGCAATTCACTTTTGTTGACAAATGAAATTTGTGAAGTCTGAAGAATTTTCAAAGGACGGGTGCTTAAGGCAGAAACAGTAGGAGATTGTTGTCTCAGTTGAGACTCCGGCAAGAAAAGAAGCGTGCTTAAGCAGAAACAGTAGGAGATTGTTGTCTCAGTTGAGACTCCGGCAAGAAAGGAAGCGTGCTTAAGGAAGAAACAACAGCAGGAGATTGTTTCTGGGGAGACTCCTGCAAAAAAGAAAGTGAATCTGGAACAACAGCAACAGGTGTTTGGGATTGAGTTGGGCCAAACATTAATGGTGAATTTGGTTCATCCGAATCAGTCGGGCCAAAAAGTGATGGTGAACGTGGTGTTGCTTGTGAATATTCTGGTAATGTTGATGGAATATTGTATTTCGTTGCTTTTGGTGTCTCTGGTTCATCATCATCTGAATCCTCATTCCAGTGCACCTGTATAAAAAGAAAAGAAAAGACTTTAAGGTAACAATTAAATAATGAAACAATTCACTCATTTATTACTGTTCTAAAGGGACAGTTTAGCTCAGTTGGTAGAGCGGCTGACTAGGAACCACAAGGTTCCTGGTTCGATACTGGACCTCGTTAACTCAGCATATAAGTAGCATAGGGATCTGTGTGGTAAAGTGAAGAGCTGATGGTAGGTGTGGCACCCCGCCTCAGACGCTGAAACAATCTCCTTGGTCTAGTGCTAGTGAAAAGGAGATAGACTCCCTAGCTAATCCCGACTTTAGGCTACCCGGACTAATTTATACTTAACTTATTATTGTTCTATGTAAATTAAGTAAACACATAAGTTGCCTTGGAAATTTTATAAATATTCTTACCCCCCACCCCGGCTGGACTATTCTTACCCCCCACCCCCGGCTGGACTAAATATTCTTAACCCTTAGAGCTCACATTTTAAATCCATTGCAGGACTTTATAGACACCCTGTATAATACAGAAAGAATGGATTAAAAAAATATATAATACAACACCATTTACTTACAAAGGAAAAAGAGGGTTTGTTCAGAATAGTTTGAGTGTTTACAGTTTCTTCTTTCTTCTACTTCTTCTTCCTCCTCCTTCTCTTTCTCCTCTTCACCATTTTCTGTTTCTTCTTTCTTTTTTTCTTTCTCTTTGTTTCTTCTTCTTCTTCTCCTTTTTCTTCTTTTTCTTCCTCCTCTTCTGTTTCTTCTTCACTTAGTTCTTCATCATTCCACAATTTGTACAGAGTCTTTGTTAAATGATTTGATGAATCTAATATGTTGTCTATGGACGGAATTTTCTTATCAATACTTATGCCAGATTTGATAACTTTTTCCTGTGAAAAAAAAAAAAAAATTGAGTTTATACATTTTCTACTCACGTAAAAGTTTGTAAGATCTTATAGAGAACTATCTGCTCACCAAGTTTCATTTAAATAACATATTTAATAGTCTAATGGCAGATCACACACACACACATATATATATATATACCCCCACCTCTGCACGAGTTGGATGTAACATTAAGTCAATTTATTCTCTTGTAGAATGGTTGCTTAACCAAGTTTAAAGAGTCCAATCTGCCCTACTATTTATCTATAGCTGGAGGGAGAAAAGTTGGATTTGTAACTTTCCCAAGGGTATTAGCGCGGTAATCTGAACATTAGCTACATAAATGAGAGTAACCTCCCCTTGTTTCTTTCACTTTGAGGAAGCCGTTTTCATTTCACCGTAATCAGTACAACAGCATGTGTTAATACGAAAATATCATAAAATGTGTTCTTAATAAAAATTAAGTTCATTTCACAAGCACAAGCACAATTAAGAACACATTTTATGATATTTTCGTGTTAGAACATTCAGTTGCATTGATTTGAACAAATTCGTATTTTCAGTGTAGATTTACGGTAAAATGAAATGGCCGACCAAAACAGACGGCTTCCTCAAAGGGAAAGAAACAAGGGGAGGTTACTCTCATTTATGTAGCTAATGTTCAGATTACCATTAGTGCTATGTGAAATGCAAATAGCCAGGATTTTAACCTTGTTGGTTGGGTGGATTTTACAGCATGTCAACTCATCTAGGGTTATTTTATGCCAAAGATGTTTTTGTTTTATTCATTCTTGTTAGATATTCAATTTTGTTTTAGCTGATTTTTCATTTTCATTTCCCACTCCTCAGGCAATATCTTATTATAATGGAGATTGTATGTTTTCTGTCTGTAACCGAAACTATATGAGTCACAATTCCCGTTGTTATCTGCATCCCATTCTCCATGATTTTATTTTTATTTAAACCTCAATTATTAATAAAATTGTTTTACATAATTAAGACTGTTGACCAGATCTACATACAAATAACATGCAGTTGTATTTATATATACAACAAAACAGCGGTTTACAGTGTGAATGGGAAGGCTAATTTGCATATTGATCTTAAAAAATTTGATTTTAATAAATATGTGCTTAATATTATTGATTTCTAATTGTTTAGTTTTATCTTATTGAATATGAGCAAAATTCTCTTCAATAAATCTTAAAAGAAATCCCTTAACAAAAAGAAATAACTGTAATATTATTCTTTACTTCCTATTTTAACTAAATAGTTAAATTAGGAATAGGAGTAATTGAAAATGATGGAAGAGTTAGTTTCAAAGTTGTTCTATTTTTCAATCATACCCCCTCTGTTCCAAATCATGTTATCTGCATTTTTATTCAGTTTCATTGGCCTTTCTAATTTAATATGATATTTTATTATATTAAAACTTAAATACTTGCACCCAGAGGGTGCATATACTTGCTAGTCTTTCTAAAATTAATTTTTTACACTGCCCAGAGGAGTTTTTTTTTATTTTCTTTTTGCTAGTGTTTATAATGTTTGTTTCATATATTTGTATATTTATATTTGTCTTCTCTTTTTTTACAGAAACCAATTGTTATCAGCTAATGTTTAACAACTTACATCATTAATTGCATCAACTATCCATTTACTTTTGCTGAGTGGTGAGTTACATGTTGAACAACTTCCATCTATGACATCTTCATCTTCTGATTGAATATCCTCATTATCACATTGTGGCATACACAGACGGCATAAAACATGGCTACTTGGAGGGTGGGATAGGCCTGGAAAAGAAAAAAAAGCATATATATACACACACACACACAGAGAATTTTAGTTAATAAATTAAATTTACATAGAGGGTGAGATAGGCCTGGAAGATAAAAAATATATAATATATATATATATATATATATAAATTAGCTTTCACTGCCAGTATAAAGCAATGATCGTCTGTTTACAGACTGGATCTCTCTGGAGATCGTAAAAAAGATGTTAACAGATTGTTCTGATGAAAAGTCAGTCGGATTTCACTCCTGGTCAGTGGTAGTTGTTGTGTCTAGCCACACTGAAGAGACGTGACATTATATATACACACATACACTTTTAGCTAATAATTTAAATTTACATAAAATATAACATTTTTATCCTTAGTAAAATCCACATTAAGGGGAGATAAGCAGGAAATTAGCATTTGCTTCCCTTGCTAATACACACCTATTGCACACATAGACTGAAGCTCTTAGCAAGCTAGATCAGAAATCAAGTATCTTTCGAGACCATACAACATGGCCATAATAGTTCTATTGTATTTTGTTAAAATAAAACCTTACAAAAACAATATTACAAGATACTGGCAATTTTAATTCTGTTGCCCAACCCACTTAAAGCAAAGAGCGAGAAACCCACTTTATATATATATATATATATATATATATATATGGGAAGTAAATACACAAGCGATGTGTTTATGATATGGCTTTTTTTAGCCGACAATTTTTGGGAGAATATGTACTTAATTGAAGTTGTACCTAATTTTGAAAATTAATTAATTAATTAGGCGGGCATACCTATTTAAATGTGTATATATATATAGTGTGTGTGTGTACACCTTTGCACTTTCATTTTAATATGATAATATATAAGTTATGTATCTTAAAAGAAAAAAAATCTTTTAAAATTGAATCATTATCTATAATTTTAGTTTTTTTAATGTAATTATTTTACATTTTCAAAAAAATATATAGGGGGTGAGATGATTTTTGGACACCGCTGTATATTGTCTCTGGATTGAATTGATATGAAAACCAACAAAATTGGGTGAGTGTTAAGTCATAAAAACCCATCGATGTTGCACACAAGATCCTATATGAAAGGTGTGAAAATGAAAGGTAAGTGGGTTTGATTAAACACTCAGATGGAATTCAGTTCAGCCAATTTCTTAGGTTAAAATTTGTTCAAAAGTCAGTCAGTATGCTGTTGAAGTGACCAGCTATGTCGGAGTGAATTTGACATGAAATAACTGGTATATAGTTATTTACTAAGGTTAGCTTAGATGTGGCACAATTGAAAGCCCTTAATAATGGTCTGCAAATCAAACTTGCTAACCATCACACTCCATCTGGTACAGATACCATTCCCCGAGTCCTGGTCGGCTGCTGATCTGTATTTGAGTTACGGTTTGTTTGATTGGTACCTTTGTCTTCCAATTGGGATTCTAGAAAATGGTACCTTTGTCTTCCAATTGGGATTCTAGAAAATGGTACCTTTGTCTTCCAATTGGGATTCTAGAAAATGGTACCTTTGTCTTCCAATTGGGTTTTCTAGAAAAAGTATGTCAGATGATATATAAATTTTAAAAAATGTGGTTTATTATTATATAAAAGCAAAGAATGTGTTTATGATTTGGCTACATATTTGAGTTATGGGTTGCTTGATTGGTACACATTTGTCTTCCAATTTGAGAGTAAGTAATTGGGATTCTACAAAAATATTGTCGGATGATAAAATATATATATAAAAAAAATATCATGTGGTTTATCATCATATCAAAGAAGGCGTTTATGATTTGGCTACGTACTTTTAATAATAGCTGCAATGTTTTGGTGTTCAGCATCACAAAAATATTCCTCCTGTACATTCTCTCGTAAATGATCCATCCAATAATGAAATCGGCATTTAGCCTCCATTGAAAGCTTTACCACATGGTCACCGGGTCCGGCAGAACAGGTCTTGTCATCAAATTTAGTGCTGACATTGTATTTTTGAAAGAATATATCTCCCAAGCAATTCATCTGAAATGAAATGAAAACAAAAAGAAAAGGTGATACTTTTATTTTATATAGTATACTATATATATATAGTATACTATATATAGTATACTATATATAGTATACTATATATAGTAAACTATATATAGTATAGTATATATACTATATATAGTATACATAATATAGTATACTATATATAGTATAGTATACTATATATATATACTATATATAGTATAGTATACTATTATACTATATATACTATATATAGTATATATATAGTATAGTATACTATATATAGTATATATATATATATATATAGTATATATATATAGTATATATATATATATATATAGTATACTATATATAGTATACTATATATACTATATATATAGTATACTATATATATATATATATATATACTATATATATATATATAGTATATATATATATATATATATATATATATATATATATATATATATATATAGTATACATATATATATATATAGTATATATATATATATATATATTATATATATATACTATATATAGTATACTATATATATATATATATATAGTATACTATATATATATATATAGTATACTATATATATACTATATATATATATATATATAGTATATATATATATCTATATATATATATATATATATAATATAGTATATATATATATATATATAGTATACTATATATATATATATATATATAGTATACATATATACATATATATATATATATATATAGTATATATATATATATATATAGTATACTATATTATATATATATATATATATATATATATATATATAATATATATATAGTATACTATATATATATAATATTATATATATATATATATATATAGTATACATATATATATATATATAGTATACTATATATATATATATAGTATACTATATATATATATATATAGTATACTATATATATATATATATATAGTATACTATATAATAATATATATATATATATACTATATATATATATATAGTATACTATAT
>CM042161.1:60106669-60126669 GCA_023376005.1 Doryteuthis pealeii | reverse complement strand
AGTATACTATATATATATATAGTATACTATATATATATACTATATATATATATAGATATACATATATATATATATATATTAGTATACTATATATAGATATACTATAGTATACTATATATATATATAGTATACTATATATAGTATACTATATATATACTATATAATATATAGGTATACTATATAGTATACTATATATATATATAGTATACTATATATATAGTATACTATATATAGTATACTATATATATAGTATACTATGTATAGTATACTAAGTATAGTATACAATGTATACTATAGTATACATAGTATACTATAGTATACAATGTATACTATAGTATACATAGTATACTATATATAGTATACATTGTATACTATATATAGTATACTATATATAGTATAGTATACTATACTATACATAGTATAGTATACTATATATAGTATAGTATACTATGTATAGTATACTATGTATAGTATACTATACATAGTATACTATATATAGTATACAGTATACTATACTATATATAGTATACTATACTATATATAGTATACTATACTATATATAGTATACTATACAGTATAGTGTATGCAGTATATATATATATGTGTGTGTGTTGTGTGTTAATAAAAGTATATAAATTCATTTCACTTACCTGGAAGGCAATCATACCAGGATTTGTAGAAAGTCCTGTAATTCCAATGTTTGAAGCTGTCAGTCTTTTCCTGATGAGAGAATCTTCCACATTGTAATGCATGTTGTAAATATAAGAAAAATCTCTGACAAAGAAAAAAAAATCAGTGAAGAAATACAATGAATGTTTAAGTCTATCAGATGTTAACTACCAATAAAAACACCCACTTTTATGTTTGAGTATACCTAATATTAAAAAATAAAAATTAAACAAAAGTGTAATAATTTTTTAAGAAATATTTATATTTACCAGTTTTAAACCATTTAATCAATTTAAATTTAGTTGGGTTTTTAGAAAATTAGTTTTAATCTGTTAGCTAGAAACATTAAATTGATACCAATAACTGTCTTATCTTTACTTTCTGCTCATGAAGTTTTCAGTATTCTAATCAAGGAATTTTATATACATTTTAACTTTCTTCAAATGAGTTATTTACCAAGTGATCTCTGGAGCACGTATCTAATAGGCAATAAGGATACTAAAACCAGTTGGTAGAGCATTAAATACTGGTCTCTACCAACTCAGTGAATGAATACCATAAATTGGGTAATCTTATCTGTACAAAAGATTATAGGTTTACAAAGATTAAAAGAAAGTAAGACAATAGAAATATTGCTGCTATGATTAATAAGAATCATCTAAAAATACATTTGAGACGACCATGAGAACAAGAATATTAGAAAGAATTTCATGGAACTGCATTAATAGTGTGTGTACAACATTCCCCATCTAGAGAGAAGAAAATCCACTACCCACCCCTGCCCCTACTGACAAACTACTGTTTTTCACCATTTTGAGAATGTCCATCATTGAAGCAAGAACTATATTCAAGTCCTGTGGAAGATCTAATAGACCGAAACATTGCATCATCGACAATAAACATCCAGTTTCCATAACATCCCGTGTTTGTCTATCTTTCTTCACATATTGTCGGATTAACCTCCTCATATATATATATATATATATATATATATATATATATATATATATATATATATATTTCATTCATTGTAGCCAATGCAATGTTATGATTAGAGTGGACAGATACAATTTTCATTAGAAAGATACAAAAATAAATTGCATCACAAATTTACAGAACTTCAAAGAAATGAAACAGGTGGAAGCTGATTTCAAAAGAAAAAAGAAGTTTGTTCAATGAATAAAAATTCTAATTAAACATTCCATTCATTTGTTTTTTTCTTATTTTACAATAAAGAGTCTTTATTTTTACAGACTGCAGAAAAAATACCTGTCATCTGTATGTGGCAAGCAGTATGTACCTGGGTGGTGCAAGTGAATTTAGGTAAGGATCAATTGTAGCTCCATCTAACCATTTAAAAAAAAAATTAGACTGGTGAATCTAATTGTTACACACACAGATTTTTGTACTCCCATCATATCAAATCAGAATTATGCTATTTCATAGACCTTTCAATCCATAACAGCATCATTCCAATGAGCACAAAAAGCTTTCTGTAGCAATTACAGATTCAGTCTTATCTTAATAAGACATCAGCTAAATGAAGCTACCAGTACTCCTTGCCTAAATTCACCCGCACCACACAGGTGACAATTTAAAATGGAGGTATTTCTGTCACAAGCATTTTATATGAAAGAAGGGAAGAAAATGATAGATGAAATACAAAAATGTAAATACTGATTATCTGGTGTTCCTTATGAGTGTTGTCACTTCAGCTAATTAATGGACTATGTTAGGCCATATGTATGGCATCAGAATTTGGCCTCTTGCCACAACTCTGGGAAAAGTCAAAAATGGTTGTCAGTGAATTTTTACGACTACACTAGCTTAACCCCATGGATTATTATGTATGAGGCACTGTTGAGAAAGACACCAATCGCCGTACCAGTACTACAAAAGTCCAGTTAATCAACAGAATTAAGGTAGTTTTTGAGACCCTTCACAGGGAAACTGTAACATAAGCTTGCTCCAGGTTTTGGAGCTGGATTGAGGCTGTGATCAACACTAATGACAGTTATTTTGAATGAAATTTCTTTACAATCCATTAAATTTTATAGTTACCAAGCACTTTTTCTTTATTAAACTGTCAAATATATCTCAAACACCATATATATATATATTGGTTTGTGTGTTGATTTTGAAGGCTATCACAATGCAGGTGTAAAGAAAAAATAATAAGGTAACAATGGTGTTGTGTGTTAACCTGTATTTTATTCTTGATATTTCGAGATAAAATCTCTTTTTCAGAAGAGCACTGGAACTGAAGTAGTTGTCGTCAACTACTTCAGTTCCAGTGCTCTTCTGTAAATGAGATTTTATCTCGAAATATCAAGAATAAAATACAGGTTAACACACAACACCATTGTTACCTTATTATTTTTTCTTTACACCTGCATTGTGATAGCCTTCAAAATCAACACCCAAACCAATAAAACCCTTTATATATAAATAAAAAACACAAATATAAAATATAATACTTACATAATTTTTGAAATTCGCCATGGTGAGCAAACACTTACAGGTGGTTCCTGTTCATTTGTTCGGTATTGAATACTCATCAGTTCAGAATGCAGACTACCTATCATTAAAACATCATCTTGTGGTGACTGAACCACTCCAGGTACAAGACACATATATTGTGGCAATCCCTCCAACATGTGTTGCCACCGTAAAACCTGAAATAAACAAAAACAAGTTTGACATAATCAGAATTGGATTCTATCTTCTATATATTAATACGCTTGTTCCTAAATCTTCTGTCCATCTTGCACCACCCTCTGGTTAAAAATGAAATCGTCCGAGATGAAATGCACAAATATAAATCTGAATTATCTGGAGTCGCTTAATCTTCAATTCCTTATTTCTACCATATTTTAAAAACAATTTTAACGTGTCCAAATGGTCTCCAAATGTGACCGTCCAAGAAAAAATATAAGAAAGAAAAGGAAGGGAAAGATAGAAAGAAGGTTTAAAAAAAAAAAAAAAAAAAAAAAAAAAAAAAAAGAGAGTGACAGAATTAAATTAAGATTATTATATTTTTTACATATTAAACTATTTAGCAATAGCTTATAAGTAAACATATCAAACATTGTAATAATAATTAAATTATCATACTGTGGTATTTGGGATACAGCTGCAGTTTAAAAAAAGAGCAGCTTAAAGTATCTTATACAGGTCCTGCTAGTATTTTTATATTTTTCTTGTACAAAATAAAGAGATCATCCCCACCCAACCAGCATTTGGGATACAATTGCAGCTTTAAAGAAATGACCTGGAGTGGTAATAACTGTTAAGGTGTCATCTATGGGTTAAATAGAACAAAATGAATTCTAAAGAATCGAGTTTACATAATTAAGCAGAAAGACTCAGATTACAGGAATAATAGGGATTTATTTGAACAGAATGTGTTCTCAGGTGAATAGATAGGGAACTTTGAAAATATCCCTTCATTCAGGTAAAAAATACCAAGAAAATTCTGTACAGCTGTTGGGGGAAATTTGGTTGGCAAAGAGGTAAATTAACTGGTCAAGAAAAAGGATATGCTACACAGAAGAGTAGGAGAAAAAGAGAGTGGGTGAGTTTCAATCGAACATAATGAAAAGAAGGAAAGAAAGAAAAAAAAAAAGAATGAGAGAGAGAGAGAGTTAAATCAAGATTATTACACCCTTTACATAATAAACTATTTTGCAATAACCCTAAATAAACATATCAAACATTGTAATAATCAAATTATAATAGTATATCCACAGGTCCTATTAATTAAAAACAATTTCTTGGCTATTTCTCTGAATGTTTGAGATGAGGCTTGAAGATTAGTATTATCTGTGTTATTCGGACTATTGTCCCCATCTTTATTGTTATTTGTACAACTTTTCGGCCGATATGCAATCCGGCCTTCTTCAGGTATTTCTAGTCGGACTTGGGAACCTTCTCCCAATTACGACAAGAAAGTTCCCAAGTTTGAAAAGAAGGTTCCCGAGTCCGAAAAGAAGGTTCCTGAGTCCGAAAAGAAGGTTCCCGAGTCCGACAAGAAATACCTGAAGAAGGCCGGAGGGCATATCGGCCGAAACAATGAAGATGGGGACAATAGTCCGAAAATAACACAGATAATACCAATTTCTTGGCTGTAAAAGTTAAAGTGATAAAATAATTTTTGATATGACTTACCGGATATCCAGGAAATCTTTCATCTAACATAAACAAAGCAAAATCAGAGGCGAGAAAATGGTGGAAACTGTTACTGCTTGAATATTTAGATATTTGCAATCTTTCCTTTTCCCTCAAATCATTATTTGGAAGACTAAAAAGATTTGTTACTTTTTTACCATTAGTCTGAAAGGATAAAAAGACAAAACATCAAGTGATGGAATTAATTAATTTCAATTACCGTATTTGACGGCATATAAAGACGCACCCCCATTTCAGAAGGTCAGATTCAGGAAAAAAAGTTTTTAGTGTATTTAAGAATATATTATTGAAAACAGTCTAGCTATGCATTACACAAGCAGAAACATAGCTGCTATTTCCTTTTGTTGGGATATAACTGGTAGCGCCACCTGGATTGTTGAAGAATTACAAAGTGATAAAGGGAATTAATTATTGCTATTTAATAATACTGTATTTGATGGCATATAAGACGCTATTTCAGCAGGTCAGATTCAGGAAAAAAAGTTTTTAGTATATTTAAGCATATATTGTTGAAAACAGTCTAATTGTGCATTACACAAGCAGAAACATAGCTGCTATTTCCTTTTGTTGGGATATAACTTGTAGCGCCACCTGGATTGTTGAAGAATTCCAAAGAGATAAAGGGAATTAATTATTGCTATTTAATAATACTGTATTTGACGGCATATAAGACGCACCCCCATTTCAGCAGGTCAGATTCAGGAAAAAAAGTTTTTAATGTATTTAAGCATATATTGTTGAAAGCAGTCTAATAGTGCATTACACAAGCAGAAACCTAGCTGTATAAAAGCAATTTGGCAGTACAGGCAAACAATAACAAGACATCTCAATAGCAGGAAAATAATAATAGCCTAGGCCTACAGGAGGTCTCAAACTTCACCTACGATGTATGAGATACAGGGCAATTTTTTGAGCCAAAATTTTGGGTAAAAGGTGCGTCCTATATGCGGTCAAATATGGTACATGTTTTCTGGGATAAAAAAAAGGCAGGGGCCAACTTAAACTTCCTTCTTTAATCATTTTATTCACAAATCAAAAAACATGGATATAAGGAAAAATCTGAGTAGAATTCCCCAGTTGATTTTTTTTATTTATTTGAGGTTTTTATTATTTAATCACATTAGTTATATACAGCTATGTAAAAGGAGTTTAAACCCCGAAATTGGGGGTACAAAATCAAACATGATTTTGTTAAAAAAAATGTCAAATAACGGACAAATTCTAAACAAAAAAAATTCAGTAATTTCTTTATTTTTGGAGCAATTTCGATAAAACTTTGCATTCTTATATAAAATTGTATGTTCTTTCTGGTTCTGCACTTCCTTACAGAATTTCTTGTTTTGAATTTGTTTGACATATTTTTTGAGCAAAATCATGTCCACTTTTTTACCCCAATTTCAGGGATTTAAATTCTCATAACTTTTGAACTACTGGGGATATTTACATAATTCAAACAGTTTTGAATTCCATTTACAGAGTTCTATATAACTAATGTGATTAATTAACAATAACCTCAAATAAACAAAAAATCAACTGGGAATGCTAATTTAGTGTATAAACCTGTTCATAAATCTGCCACTTCCCATTCAGTGAAATTGACATATTCCTTAAATTATTATTGGATTTTAAATAACATTCTATTAGAACTTGTATGAATCATTATTTCAATAAATTCACATTTTCTGTACAAAAAGTTGCTGAAAAGTTCTAGGCCCAACCAAAAGAAAAAGACCCATGAAACATACTTGCTGTTCTGCATATCCATACCAAAGTTCAACACACATGATACATTGTTTTGAAAATTTTTTTAACACTTCCAATAAAAATAAAATTTTTCAACAACAACAACCTACGTATATAAGTAAATAAAGAATGCAAATTTCTATTTTACTTACCCTAATATGAAAGGTAAAATGGATATGAATCCGACAATATGTGTAGAAAGTTTTGTAGAAAAAACAAGATGTTTAAAGTTTTGCTAACAGAAATCTGTTTCAACCATATGCGGTCTTTATCAAAGCAACATTGTAAATGGAAAAATGAAATAAATATATCATTAATCACGAGGCACAGAACGCTCTCGATTAGTACCGGAATTTTCAAATAATTTTAAAAAATGCGTATTTTATATTAAAAATAAAATAAATTTTATTTTTAAAAATTATAAGCATTTTTATCATTTAAAAAAAAAAATCAAAAGAGTTTGCAGTAAAGGTGTAAATAAATATAAAAAGTTCAGGAAAATGTTCCGGTTACAAAGGAAAGTTAGGAAAATTACCCTAATATCTATTAAATTTTCAACAACAACAACCTACGTATATATATATATTTACCAACCCCTCCGCACGAGCAGGATGCGACACAAGGTAAATTTCTTCTCAAGTTCAACAGGTTTGAATTCAGAGTTTTCCTTCTCCTAGACCGGTTGCCTACACAACCTACGTATATAAGTAAATAAAGAATGCAAATTTCTATTTTACTTACCCTAATATCTATTAAATCCATACTTGTAGAATTAGTTAAGACAATGGACCGAGGATGACTGCCATAATGGACATCTTTCCAACTGGTTGGGTGGTCGAACTTTCTTGTTGGCGTATAAACAGGATCATGTCTAGAAGAAAAGAAAAAAAAACATAAATAGAATTTATATATCTCTTAACATCCTGTTGAGCCCGATTCCTATAAGGATTCTATCAAAAATGCTAAAAATGGCCTTTTCATTTAATGTAACCTGTTATTTCCCTTAAATCAAAGACCTCTAAATATGTTTAATATTACATTTAAACAAAGTTGATCATTTGGGGCAGATTAGAAAAAGAATGTGACTTCTGGCCGGGTGGAATGAGGTGGTATAGGATGTTAAGATATATAGGAGTTGTAGAAAAAAGTTTTTCTCTCTATCATGGTTTTGGTGTTCAAGGTACACCTTCCTCAGGAGAACTAGTTCTTATGAGGAAGGTGTACCTTGAACATAGAAACCGTGTAGAGAGAAAAACTTTTTTCTACAACCATAAATGCTCTATATTTTACAAATGGGGCTGGGTTAGCTCAGTCGGTAGAGCGTTCGTCTAGAAACCACAAGATTCGTAGTTCGATACCGGCCCTCGCCAACTCAGCATATGAGTAGCACAGAGATCTGTGCGGTAAAGTAAGGAGCTGATGGTAGGTGTGGCGCTCCACCTCAGATGCCAAAAACAATCTCCTTGGTCTAGCGCTAGTGAAAAGGGGATAGACTCCCTCGCTGACTGGCTGATACCGACTTTAGGCCGCCCCGACGACTTTACTTATTTTACAAAATATATTGAGCCCTATTGGATTAACTACTTATGCTACTACAATGAAAACATGGTAGGAACTTTTTTATGATTTTATATATATATATATATATATATATATATATATAGTTAGTCATCCACATACAGCCTAGTTTCAACATATCACATCTCTTCAGTTTAGTTTAATGAACTTTTCTGTCAAAAATTATCCAAGTTGATCAATTTAGCCAGAAAAGAATAATTGTATATCTCTGAATTTTTTAGATGAGGCTTGATAATTTGTATTATTCTGACTATTGTCCTCATCTTTATTGTTATCTACACAATTTCAGCCAATGTGCCCTCCGACCTTATTCAGTTGTTTTTTGTTGAAATCAGGAACCTTCTCTTTGAACTTTGGAGCCTTCCTGTCATAATCAGGAGCCTTCACAGAACTTCAAACTGAACCCTTTATTCAATCCACAGACACATGGCGCAATGGATATAAGGGTTGAGTCAATACAGTTCTAAGTGACAACCATCTCTAGGTTGTAGGTTCAATCCTGACCATGAGCAATAATAACATAGAATATTAACACAGCTTAACACTTGTACCTGGTCATGGCTAATGGAATGAGAACAGTCTGCCCTGGTGGATTGAATAAAGGGTTCGGTTCAAAGTTCTGTAAAGGCTCCTGATTACAACATGAAGGTTCCGAGTTCGACAAGAAACACCTGAAGAAGGCTGGAGGGCACATCGGCCAAAATGTTGTGTAGAGCAGTGCTTTTCAACCTTTTTCAGCTTATGGACCATTTTTTATTCAAAAAATTTCCATGGACCAATCCTACTTTTCTTGAATGTTGCTGCGAGCGGCTAGCACATGTGTTAAAGTAAGAAAAGACAATTCATTTTCCGCCGATCATCGACGTGCGTTTAAATAGAGATTTTCAACTGGGGAGGGTCATTATAAGAAGCGCTAAATTAGTTACATTTTTGTGAAATGGCTAAATCATTTTTGTGGCTTCGAACTCTCTGTGGACCACAGATGGTCCAGCTGGACCACGTTGAGAATCACTGGTGTAGAGAACAATAGTCTGAATAATGCAAATAATACAAGAATAAATGGTGATTTAGAAACTTTTTTTTTTTTGACTGGATAATACCAGATGAATCTGAGAGATTAACAAAACTTCTTACCCTTTGTCAGCATTCCAGAGATAAACAGTATCATTAGCCGTTGCTACAAGACATTCAGCCGGGATGTATGGACTGAAATAGAAATAAGTTATTAAAATTGTTATCTATACATATATAAAGAGCAGTTGGTGTGTATGTATGTCCAGATGAAACTATGAAAATAAAACAAATAACAACAAAGTAAATATATATACACATTAGATATCACCATTTTTGTGCAAAAAGTATGAAGATTTGATTTGCCAATTAGTGGAGAACACATATCCCTGAACTGTTACAGGTTGGCTGTGTGCAATGAATCTAGATTTTTTAATGGAAAAATTACGTCCCAAGGATACAAGAATATGATCCTATCAGCATCTCTGAAATAGTCTTATAATTAAAATTTTACATTTATACATATATAAAGGCAGTTGGTGTGTATTTATGTATGTTCAGGTGAAACAAGGAAAATAAACCAATTGAAAACAAAGTAAATATATATAAACGTTAAATATCACAGGTTCTTACTTTTTGTGCAAAAATTACAAAGATTTGATTTATATTCAAAGATATTTAAAAATCAAAATATACATAGAAATAGCATTAAAATTATTCTTAAAAATGTTCAGCATTTGTAAATCTCAAAAGTAAACAAATCAATACACCAGTTTTTTTTTGGCCACCTCCTCTACCCAGTTGATGCTGGGTAGCCCATTCTAGTTGTTATTAAAACAAAAAGTGTTTCACCTTTCTTTCTTTGTCCCAAATAGAGATATGGCTTAATAACAATTAAATTCATTTCAAATAATGCGCAAACACAATTAAGAACACATTTTATGATATTGTATTGATTCGAACAAATTTGTATTTTCAGTGTAGATTTATGGTGAAATGAAAATGGCCAACCAAAACAAACAGCTTCCTCAAAGTGAAACATACAAGGGGAGGCATTTAGCTATTGTTCAGAGATTTATTGTTGTTTTTCAAGAATTTTTCTTGGCTTGTTTATTTCTTTGGTTCAGTGATTTAAAAAAACAAAAACAAAAAAAACAAAAAACACTTACCTCATAAAAACAGATATTAAAGCCTCATTTTCAAAGTTGATTTCATCCACACAA
The DNA here is from genome assembly GCA_023376005.1 of Doryteuthis pealeii. Classification (NCBI taxonomy): domain Eukaryota; kingdom Metazoa; phylum Mollusca; class Cephalopoda; order Myopsida; family Loliginidae; genus Doryteuthis; species Doryteuthis pealeii. Next base: position 60,116,257 of record CM042161.1, on the reverse strand, counting down.
CAACTTTTGAATGTAGAATTGTCAGTGGAAATTTTATACATCAAACAGGAATTCTTGCTTCTTGCAGCACACAGAGCTATAAAATAAAAAAGGAAAAGTAAAGTAAAACAAGTGCTACAACTGGGGTTAGAAATTAAATATTTCCTTTTTTGTCCATGTAGCATTGTTATAGGCTGTGCAGCTAACAGGACACAAGCAACATTCAACATACATAGTGGGTTAAAAAAAAAAATCAACATACAAAACAATAGTGTTTGCAGATAGGCCTAAGAGGTTGTTTATTTCTCTCTTGCCCAGTGTAGTCTTTTCATTGAAAGAGAGAAAGAACAGGTTAATCTTTTCTATCATAAATCCCATTCATTATCAATATCTTACAACAGATGAAACTAGTTTAAAACCACTTCCCAAAATGAGCCCACAAAACAGACATCTGTCCTTTTTGAGACTGAAAAAGGGTGATTCCCTTAATTCCACTTGGGTGTCAGGATGGGGGAGGAGACATATTCATTTCCCATCTTCTGCAAAAAATTTGGGACTTCCGGTACTTTTAGACCCTTTGTCCAATAAAAACTTTTCTTTTTTCTCTTTAGCCAGAAATTAGATTAATATTGTCTTTTCAATTCAAATTTTCTATAAGTTGTTATAAGGGGCCGGCTTAGCTCAGTCTGTAGAGTGTCCGGCTGGGAACCTCAAGGTTCCTGGTTTGATTCTGGCCCTCGCCAACCCAGCGTATGAGTAGCACATGGATATGTGCGGTAAAGTGAAAGGCTGATGGTAGGAATAGCGCTCCGCCACAGACATCCAAACAATCTCCTTGGTTTAGCGCTAGTGAAAAGGAGATAGACTCCCTCGCTGTCTGGCTGATACTGACTTTAGGCCACCCCAACAACTTTTTATAAGCTGTTTAATTGTGCTACATCCAGATAACTGGCCTTGAAGATCCACGATCCATACCCCCCAATTGATTGCTAAAAATACGTAATATTCATAAATTTAACAAGTTAAGAATAGTTGATTCACACATTTTTTTTTTGTAATGAAATTTAAATTAAATTGAAATGGGGCAGGTATTATTGCTCATCTGTATGTTGTTCATTTGAACAAAGGGCAAACAAGAGTTGCTGCCCTTAGACTCGACAATGTAAACAAAGAGTGAGGCATGAAAAATGGAAGAAAAGCAGATGTTAAGTTTGAAGGGCGAAAAAGTCAGTTAGAGGAAAAAGTTAGTTAGAGTTAGAGTTGTCTGGCTGGACGTGGAAGATGAGGAAAAAGTTACAGAGATAAGTTAGTTAGAATCGGTTGGTTGATGGAAAAAGACATTAAGTTGAAGAGAAGAGAGTTAGAAAAATAATTTAGTGAAAGACAGCCGGTTGGATGGAAAAGAAGATTTTAAGTTAGTTGGAACAGAGACAGATATTTTTGTTTTTTTGTAGAAGGGAATGGAAAAAAAAAAAAAAAAAACGGAGACTATAAGAAGATTATTGAAGATTGAAAAAGGAAAAGAGTGATTAATGGAGGACCGAACTGAAAGTTATAAAAAAGAAAAGAGTTTATTTTGGAAAAACAGAACTGAATAGGGAATGAAGAAAGTTTGAAGAAAGAAAAAGGAAATTATATTTTTAACGGAACTAAAAAGTAAAAGAAAAGAAAGGTATTTATTTGCACATGTGACTTATTTATGAATTTTAATGTTGTATATGTTTGTTTCTGAAAAAAAAAAAAAAAAAAAAAAAAAAAAAGAAAAATGAAAAAAAAAAATATTATATATATATATATATATATATTAGTTTTAAGTCAGAGAAAAATTAGAGTTAGTTGTCTGTTGGATGGGGGAAGAGGAGGAAAAAACTTAGTAGTTAAGAATTGGATGGTTGGATTGAAAAAGAAAGAGTTTATTGGGAAAAACGGAACAAAGAAAGAAATTATTGAAAGAAAAAAAAAAAAAAAAAAAAGGAGTTTATGAGGAAAAGAAAAAGAAAAAAAAGGAGCTGTATGAGGAAAAGAAAAAAGTTTGTAGAAAGAAATTATTGAAAGTGAAAAAGAAAAAAAAGGAGTTTATATATTTTTTTTTTAACGGAACTAAAAAGTAAAAGAAAAGAAAGGTATTTATTTGTACATGTGACTGTCTATGAATTTTTATGTTGTATATGTTTGTTTCTGAAAAAAATTAAAAAGAAAAAAGAAAAAGAAAAAAAAAATTATTTTTTTAAATAAAAATTATTTATGGCTTATAAATTGTCCAAGTTTTTTTTTTTTTTCATTTTCTTAAAAAAAAAGAAAACATTCCATATATTTTTCTCTGGAAATACTTATTCTCCTTTGGAGAGTCATTGCCTTAGCTATTCTGGAACATACGACTGATGAAGGGTTTGGAATAGATCGACCGACACGTCGTGAAAGTAATCATACGAGTTAGCACCAGTTTCGAGTACTAAGTGAAATGAAATTGGTGTATTGGCAAGTAAAACCTACTTCTGATTGATGAGTCCCGGGTAATTCTGACAAAACAAAGAAACTACAAAAAAAAAAAAAAAAAAAAAAAAAAAAAAAAGAAAAGAAAGACTCAATTCCATCCAATAACAGAATCATGAGAGACACTAGGTAGTTCAGACTAACCCAGGGTTCCCTGCTTCAGACAATTCCCAACCCCATTAAGTCTGTAACTCTGAGCAACATTATTGTTGAAAATTAAAACTGCACTTGCTATAATTTGCCATCCTAGACCTTTTCTCACATCAGATATTTTCAAGAAAATTTGGACTATTCCATTTGATTTCATGTCCAGCGACAAGCGATCATCTAAGAATATTCGTCTGCAACCCAACCAGGTAAAAAAAAAACAAACAGGTATTTCAGAAAAATTGACATCATTTTGACAATTTAACTAATTCTAGTTCAAATGTTCTCAAATTTTAAACAAGTGAAACATGCGAGAGTTGCTGCAAGTGTTTATGGTAGGATCAACAGATTTTGATAATCTGAACATTTGCTACATAAATGAGAGTAACCTCCTCTTGTTTATTTCACTTTGAGGAAGCCATATGTTTTGGTCGGCCATTTTCATTTCACTGTAAATCTACACTGAAAATACTAATTTGTTTGAATCAATACAACTGCATGTTTTAACATAAAAATATCATAAAATGTGTTCTTAATTGTGCTTGTGCATTATTTGAAATGAACTTAATTATTATTAAGAACACATAAGTGAAAATGGCCGACCAAAACCTATGGTTTCCTCAAAGTGAAATAAACAAGGGGAGGTTACTCATTTATGTAGCTAATGTTCAGATTACCCAGATTTTTGCTTGTTAAAAATATTAATAAACATTTAACTCTTTGCTTACCAAATTCCCTCCACGGATGTACCAAATATTTCAAAGATCACTATCTATTCTAGAGATGCTGATATGTACGCATCCTGCATCCCTGATGCATAAAAATGTTAAAAGACGCAGTAAAATCATATCCATGTGTCCCAGTGTTTTTCTTTTTTTTCCCTCACCATTTCAAGCTAACTGTAAATAGATTTCAATAGTTTCTTAGAAATGAATTACACAGGATAGGTTACAAGGTAGGAGTTAGATGGCTTTAGCTGGGACCTGTAACTTTTCCTGGGACACATTCAAAGCAAATATGTGTGACACTCAGGCCGCACTAAATCAAAAAGCTATCAGCATCACTGCTATTTACATCAGAACTCATTCTCTTCAAAACAACAGTTGTCAGAGTGTTCACATAATGATGTTTCAGTGTAAACAAGTGACATGTGAGAGAGCTGCTGCCAGCGGTTTATGGTAGGATTGCAGTAGTGAGAGAGCTGCTGTGAGCGGCTTAAAGTAGGCAAAGGGTTAAAAATGAAAAACTTAAAAAGGTACTCACATTGATCATAAAGACACTGATTGGACAATTCAAAAAGTGGGTGTGGACTTTCAATTTTTATCATTTGTGATTCATCCACACTTAATAAACCGGATTCCTTCAGGTCAGCTCTGAAAATCTCTAAGAAACATTAAGGAATATTTACTTTATTTTTGTGTAGATAAAATCAATCTGAAAATTCATAAAAAAAAAAGAAAAAAAAAAAAAAGATCAATCATAATAAAGAAAAAAAGAATCAAGAAAAAAAAAAACAAAGAAAAAAAGAATAAAGAAAAACAGGTTTTACTTTTCTCTAAATCAATTCATGGCATCATACTTATATAAATAACAAGGTGTCCCATTGTGCTGTAATGGTTAACAAACTAGTCTCACAGATCCATTACTACTGAATAGTGAGTTCAATCCTCACTGGAAGCATTATACTTGCAACCTTCTGTTACATCCAACCAATGATAAACGTGTTGAGTAAATACCTACATATATAAATTTCTCATCCTGGACAAGGCTGTTTGAATTTCACATAGTGCTAATACCCTTGGGAAAGGTATGCATCCAACTACTCTCCCTCCGACTACAGTGAATAGTAGGGCAGACAGTTGTCTTTAACCTTGGCTAAGAAATTGACCTTGTGTCACATCCTACTTGTGCAGAGGGGTTGGTAAATATTTTTCTTGGTAATCTGAACATTAGCTACATAAATGAGAGTAACCTCTCCTTGTTTCTTTCACTTTGAGGAAGCCGTCTGTTTTGGTCGGCCATTTTCATTTCACCGTAAATCTACACTGAAAATACGAATTTGTTCAAATCAATACAACTGCATGTTTTAACATGAAAATATCATAAAATGTGTTCTTAATTGTGCTTGTGCATTATTTGAAATGAACTTAATGTTATTAAGAACACATTTTATGATAGTTTTGTGTTAAAACATACAGTTGTATTGATTACGGTGAAATGAAAATGGCCGACCAAAATAGATGGCTTCCTCAAAGTGAAAGAAACAAGGTGTGGTTACTCTCATTTATGTAGCTAATGTTCAGATTACCAATTTCTTTTGTTTAATAAAAACTTAAGCAGCTTTTTTTATAGTTTATAATTTGTCAATCTTCATTAGCGCAGAATGTTTCCCGATTGATTTTAATGGCATGTCAACCCATCTAGAGTTATTTAATGCCGAGAGGTTAGGGAATTGCATTCATAGTACATTTTTTGTGCAGTCACTTAAGTCTCTTGGCACGCCATTATATAATATCAAGCATTCCCATCTAATACAAATAATTATACGGCTTCAAGTAACTATTTCTATTTGATTATAGTCATTTATTTGCACACAGTTATATGGTTTTAAGTAACTAATAATAATCCTTAGTAAAGAATTACAGCTTCAAGTAACTATTCTTAATATAGATAATTTACAATTATATGGTTTCAAATATACTATATAATACAAGGTGTGTACTAATGGCAAGGTGTGGTCAAAAAGTAATGCCATTTTGTTTAGGACAGGTATAATTACCAACACAGGAACATGTATTATACATCAAAATGAAGCTGGCCCTCTGTGGATCACATCCCTACTGCTCCACATAGGGGAGTCAAAAAGTAATGCCATTTTGTTTAGGACAGGTATAATTACCAACACAGGAACATATATCATACATCAAAATGAAGCTGGCACTCTTGGATCACATCCCTACTTCTCAATAGCAATGTTCCCCCTTTGAATGAGAGTATATATCCCTGCCCAGTAAAATTCTGTTGACTGATCTTTGAGCCACTTTTTCACTACAGATTTAACTTCCTTGTCACAGGAATAATGTTTGCTTCTCAAACCTTTTTCATGGGTCCAAAGAGATGATAGTCTGAAGGCGCTAAATCTGGTGAGTATGGAAGATGCGGTAAAGTTGTCCACCCGAATGAAGCAATTTTCTCCCTTGTCCTGATGCTTGTGTGTGGTTGAGCATTGTCATGTAAAAGGAGGACATTGTTGATTGGCAAGTTGGGTCTTACTCATCGGATTCTTGCTCTGAGCCTTGTTAGGCTTTCAGTGTAGGTCTAAATTTTATAAAAAAAACTTCACATGAAATAAAGAAAATGGCATTACTTTTTTACTAACTCTTGTAGTATATTCACAGGTCCTGCTAGTATTTAATTAATTTTATACATAACTTAAGATTGTTTAAATTGATAAAAGTTATTAACTTTGTAATTGCCCCTCCCCAAAATTAATGGAGGGTTCTAAGCACCAGTAACAAGATTGTCTCCGCTCTCGGCAAAAAGGATTTAACCATTTAAGCTTGTTGAAATTTCTCAAAAACACTTCACTTTCTTCTTTGGCAAATTTGGCGAGTGGGAAGACCTTGTGGGGTTATTTTCGTATTTGCCTGGGGAGTTATCTGCCAGTTTAGTGTCGCTGGTTCCCGCTAGGGGCCTCGTGTATTTAAGCGGCCGATTTGAACTTCTCTTCCTCTTTGCCTGCTGCTCGCTACAAGACCACATGGGTTAGACACGGTCTATCCCTTTCTCGTTGGGGCTTCGGCCCTTAACACTGGCCACTCACTGCTAGTAAGTCTCTTATACGATATATGACTATCCTTTAGTCATGTATCCATAACTACGTTTTTATGTACATTTAGGTATCTCTTTGATACCTAAATATCTTGTATTTTACCATTCATGAATGTGTCATTATCTCTACTCTTGTATATGTATCTATGTACTTTATGTATCTCGTCATATCCATGTGCTGTATACCTATTAAATGTTTTGTCCCTCAACCTTTGTCGGAGTTTTCTTTGTCATAACCTTTGATTCTTACAACCTTATACATGGAAATGTTGGATTATCTTAGTGGTATAAGATATATGCCAAATTTCCACTCATATTTATGAACTTTCCCCAACAGCAGCAGCAGGCATTTCCAGTAACAATTGCTACTCAGACATTTATACTTAACTAGAAGTGGCTACCCGGCATCGCCTGGGTAGAGGGAGGGATTTTTTTTAAAAAGTTAGTCTCGCAGATCCATTATTACTTATCATAAGTTAGATCCTCACTGGATGCTCCATAAAATCCTCACGTAAATGTATAAAAATATAGTAAGAAATTTTAATTCAATAATTTACAATTAAAAATAAAAAAACAATATAAATGAGGCGATTAATTCAATCAATCAACATCTTATTTCAATTACCTTCTGTTACTATAAAAATTTTAATTTTTAAATATCTTCCCAAATATAAATAAAATCTTCATTATTTTTGCCCAAAAACTGGTGATAGTAAATGTATATATATATTTACTTTATCGTTAATTGTTTTATTTTCAAAGTTTCCTCTGGACATATACATATACACAACTGCCCTTTATATATGGATAGATAGATATAGATAGATATCAAAAAAGGATACTGATTTTATCAAGATTTATTCCTGAAACAGCAGCCATACACACACTGCCATTTTCTGCTGTAGGAGGAGGATCATCAGGAAAATTGATTATCTGCAAACAGCCGCCACCGGTAAAGTTGGAATTGGTTTTCTAAAGAAAATAAAATAAAAAGCAACAATTAAAACATGATTATAACAAAATCCCGAAAACAAATCAGGAGCCGGAGTCCCTAAGGTGGTGTGATGCTGAAATCCAGTGCTACCCAGCAACTCCTGTGACGCTACCGCTGCCAAACTGCATTGGTTCCTTACCTTTCCTTTGGATCACAGTGGCAGTGGGGAGAGATTCGCTGTTTGGGCAACAGCTCATCCTCCATATAAACCCGCCCATGCTACGTAGTTAAAAAAAAAAAAAAAAAAAAAAAAAAAAAAAAATGGACACTACTCCATCGTCTCTTATAGACAGAAAGATGCCAACAATAACAAACATATAGAGAAATTATCGAGCCACTGTGAATTGTTGCATAGGGCCAGTCGGGTCGTAGTAGTAGTAGTCGTCGTTAGTTCAGAAACAACTTACGCAAGTAGTGTTATATAATCTATGCGGTTGCATAAGATTATTGTCAATCCCCTGTATTTCTAAAGGATGGCCCTTTTCATACCATGGGTGGGACTTCCATGGAATAGTACAGAAAGCCCGCCAAATTACATGAAGTCACGTGGGACCTGGTTTGGTTCCTCAGTTTTCAGTTGGACGTCGGACAGAGAAGATGTTTCTGCCCTAACTGGAACTTGCTGCATACGCGCGCTATGTTAGTCAGATATTTAGTTACATGAAATGTTAGTTAAGGAAATAAAAGTTTAGAAAGATAACACGGTCTTGTGATTAATCGAAGTCTTGGTAACAAGACTGATATAGAAGAAATAAGTTAAGTGCGACCGACCATCAAGACGAAGTCCCCAAGAAGAAGATGAACAGAAGAAGAATAGAAGTAAGAAGTAAGTAATGAGAAGGGTATACAACAGTAGTATAGTTACAAAGGTTTTTTTTATTCCTTTCTAGGCTCGTGGGTTCTTTTCAGAGTGAGGGTAAGGTCAAATTATTCTATCGTAAATCATGTTCAGTACTACTATGCACAACACATCATCGGGGAACTTGGGAAGTCCTGTCTGCCCCTTACAAAGGCCCAGCCAAAAAGAACGATTTTTCTCTTCTTCCGTTTCTCATCTAGAGGATGGGAAGGGCATATCTGCTTCCGGTCAAAACCTGGAACTTCCGTTTTTATTTTTAAATCTAGTTCAGGGATCAATTGTTTGGTCAATTCCCCCCCCCCGTTGAGTTTTTACCGTCCCAACTTCAACCTCCCTTTGTTCTTATTTCTTTTTCTTCTCTTTCTCCAGAAATCCGATTACCATTTTTCTTTTCAATCCCCAAATTCCCCGCAGACCATAATAATTACGCTACAGAATTTCTAAAAGAAGCAGTTCTTGTCAACCAATCAGAGGGGACCTTACTGCACACTTGTAATGAGCCCATCTCTGATGTCATTCATTCAGCAGTGAGATGCCAGTAATTGAGCTTGAATGACTTCATATTTACAAAGACCAAGCAAGTATATATTTACCCAACCCCACCGTCAAGGGTCAGGATGTGACATAAGGTCAATTTTTAAGGGCTGGTTTAGCTCAGTTGGTAGAGCATCTGCCTAGGAAATATCCAAGGTTCCAAATTTGATATCTTCCCTCACCAACTCTGCGCATGAATAGCACAGTTTACATCCATGTGGTAAAATGGGGAGATGATGGGTTCCAACTAAAGTGTCTTTAACTGTAGGGATTTTATTATGAACTAGGGAAAAGGGATGGAAAAGTTTTCTTTGATGAAATAACTAAAGCTGTCTAACTCCTACCTGTGTAATTCATTTCTAAGAAAATATTAAAACCTATTTATAGTTAGCTTGAGATGGTGGGGGGAAGAAAATAGAAAATCAACAAAAAAAACAAGTATTTACATTTTATATATATATATATATATATATATATATATATATATAGTTAGTTAATTCCTTGCTAGTATTAGAGAAATGATAATAAAATGCTCAATTACTTCTGTAAGAGCTGTATTTATTTATTTATTTATAGTTTACAATAAATAAAACGGGAAAAATTTTAAAATCATAAGTACACAAACACGAAACTCAATGACGACAAATAGGGACGCCGGTGATTGATGAAAGGAAAAGGAAGAACGGAAAACGGGTCACGTGGGAAAAGAAAACTGTCCAAATATTTTCAAAAGTGAATGTTTCTGATGACT
>CM042161.1:60054169-60101669 GCA_023376005.1 Doryteuthis pealeii | reverse complement strand
TTTTAAGCCTTTGTTATATATAAAAATAAAAAAAGAATAAAAATAGCTACAAAAGATAGGACACACTGACTACAGTGAGATGATGAGTAATTACTTCTAGATTATGTGACCATTATTAGGGCTACGGTACAAAGAGAAGAAATATCAAACATAAGTTTACATTGTTCTCTTTTTAGGTTTCAGTATTTATATTTGTCAATTTTTATTAGTGCAGTTTCTTAAGAGGTTTTAACACAAAAGGAGAAAAGAAATTTTTTTAAATCGTAAATAAATAAATTAAAAAAGATAAATTAAATTAAAAAAAGATAAAAAATTAAAAAGATAAATAAATTTTAAAAAAAAAATAAATTAAAAAAAAAAAAGATTAAAAAAATAAGATTAAAAAAAAAAGATTAAAAAAAAAAAAGATTAAAAAAGAAAAATTAATAAATTTAAAAAAGAAATTAAAAATAGAAATTAAAAAATAAACAAATTTGAAAAAATAAAAAAATAAAAAAAAAGATAAAAAAAATAAAGAAAAAAAAAGAAAAAAATTTAAAAAAAGAAAAATGAATAAATAAATAAAATAAAAAATAAATACCCTTTTAAATATGGTCTTCAACTCTTTCATCCTCTTACATAGGTACTGGAGTTTTTTATTACGTTGTTTAAAGTCCTCTTGTCCAACAACCTCTATGTCTGAAATACCTAAAATTTAAAAAGAAAAATATTTTTAAAATAATTAAATAAGTTTCAATATAAATAAATAATTAAGTTACTAAATAATAAAAAATGTATAAGATAAAAGATGTGTATAGTAAAAAATGAATATAGTATTAAATAAGTTTCTAATACAGATAAAATATTTCAAATTAATTCATCCAATCACTTCACACTCATGTTGGGCAAAAATTTAAAAAGAAAAATATATTTAAAAAATAATTATATAAGTTTCAATATAAATAAATAATTAAGTTATTAAACAATAAAAAAAGGTATATAGTAAAAAATGAATATAGATTTAAATGTTTCTAATAAAAATAAAAAATATTTCAAATTAATTCATCCAATCACTTCATACTCATGTTGGGCAAAAATTTAAAAAGAAAAATATATTTTAAATATATTTAAAAACTAATTATATAAGTGTAAATATAAATAAATGTTCAAGTTACTAAATAATAAAAAATGTATAAGGTTAAAATGAATATAGTATTAAATAATAAGTTTCTAATAATTAATTCATCCAATCACTTCATACTCATGTTCGGCAAAAATTAAAATCTGAAAATTGGTGGATTTGAGTACAAAGGTAAAACATTACAAATCATTTTTTTTGCATTGAGTGTAATTTAATAATCTCTGGGTGCTCCTCACTTATAAGTTGTCGGGGTGGCCTAAAGTCAGTATCAGCCAATCAGCGAGGGAGTCTATCCCCTTTTCACTAACGCTAGACCAAGGAGATTGTTTTGGCTTTTAACTCTTGATAAACCAAATATTCAAAGAATAATATATACTTACCTCTTATAATTAATGCAGCAGTCCTGAGTTTGTTAAATAAAAGTAAGTAAAAGTCATTGGGGTGGCCTAAAGTCGGTATCAGCCAATCAGCGAGGGAGTCTATCCCCTTTTCACTAGTGCTAGACCAAGGAGATTGTTTTTGCATCTGAGGTGGAGCGCCACACCTACCATCAGCTCCTTTACTGCACAGATCCCTACTCTACTCATATGCTGAGTGGGCGAGGGCCAGTATCAAAGTAGGAACCTTATGGTTTCTAGCTGAACGCTCTATCGACTGAGCTAACCCAAATTAACCTAACTTTAGTTACTATTAAGCAGGGTTGGGCAAAAGTAACAAAGGGAGATAAAAAAATTTAAAATTTGGTTTGTTTTACGACATATCAACCTCAGTGGGTCATTTAATGCCGACAAAATTTTGAAATAGATTCATTCTTAATGGATAATACAATTTTGTTTATAAACTCACGTTTTTCAATTTAACTCACCGATGAGACTACCATTATGGGTCAGAGTGGACCAGGGAGCAATGGTGATGAAGGGGTGCTCCACATTCCCCAAACCTCCAAAACTGGAACCTCACCATCAGATTGAGGACATGAAGACCTTCAGCCACCACCTTCTAGCACCCATATGATAAAAAGGGTTGGGGCTTGTCATAAGGGCAATAGGGTTGGGGCAATCATATAAGTGCTGGGGCTTGATGTGACCAGCCGATTGATCGGAGGGGGCCTCTCCGACCGCCCATCTAGCCCAATAAGAGCCAAAGTGGAATGTTGCAGGTCATGGACAGCTCATCCACCTGGGTTTAGCCTTAAGCATCATGGGTTGCCACCCACGGCCAACAGGTGGCCCCATTGGGGGAGTCTTACACCTCTGCAGAGGCGCAGATGGTGTATTCTAATGCCCCAGCTGACAGGGCGGTCTTAATTTTAAAACAATTACCAACATTCATGGAATTGTCCAATTTTAATGAATTTTCACTGTTTTATTTTTTAACGACAATTTATAATGAATAGCTTATTTTAATAAAACAAATGAAAAATAATTTTTTTTCATCAATTCAGAATGCAGTGGGAGTGAGATGACCTTTGGTCATTTGAAGAAAAAATTTTCCAGGCCCTAATTTTTACATTTCTAGAAAGACCAAATCCTGAAGAAGATATAAAAAAATCCTAAAGAAACCCCAAAAACCAAAAAAGTATTATTTGCATTATTCGGACTATTATCCTCATCTCCATTGTTATCTGTACAAAGTTTCAGCCAATGTACCCTCCGGCCTTCTTCAGGTATTTCTTATCGGACTCAGGAACCCTCTTGTTGTAATCGGAAACCATCACGGAACTTTGAACCTAACCTTTTATTCAGTCCGCTAACCATCGGCTGAAACGTTGTACAGATAACAATGAAGATGAGGACAATAGTCCGAATAATACAAATAATACTAATCATCAAGCCTCATCTCAAAAATTCAGAGAAACTGAAAAAAGTGATTTGAAAATTAAAATGTTATTTTCTTAAAACTAAAAAAATAATTGATAGATACTAAAGTTAGAGAGATTTCACTGTGGATAAATAATAATTAGCTAATCTAACAGATGATTATAACTGTATTGAATTCAATAATCACTGTGTGCCTCACTTCTGATCTTATAACAAAATAACTAAAACTTAGTAAGAAAAAAATAAAAAAATAAGAGTGGCTGCAAAATAACTAAAACTTAGTAAGAAAAAAATAAAAAATAAGAGTGGCTGCTTAATGAAATTTATTAGTCCCGAATACTTTTTTTTATTTTTCATTTTTTTTTTACAGGCAATAAGTTGACTGCGATGGTGAAAGCAATGATTGTCTCAAAATGTCCAATTTGGAAGATAATAAGAAACTTTAATACTTAGTAACGGGTTTCTGCTGACGAACGAGGTGTAATAATTAATCAAGAGATAAATAAAATACCAAGAACATTCTAAGAATCAGACACGACGTCTGTGGAAGAAATTATTAGTCGACGAAAACGAAAAACGATGAAGACCACAGTATATAAATTAGTCAATTTTCATACCGTCAAGGGAGCTAACTCTTATTTTATAATCTCCGTTATTTCCCTTGTTGATGTTGCTGTGTGGGCGATAAATATTGAATACAGGAAGGTGGTTTCAAGTCAGCATAAAAAAATTAAAAAATGCTTATATAGAGAGATATCCTGGCCTCATGACTTGCTGAATCAAATTAAAAACAAGCTTATCTTAATGAGCAAAGACAAAAATATTAATAATGAAGCAATTAAATCAAAGGATATTTTTAGATATGGCTTAAATGATGCTAAAGACTTTTATGGCTTTTTAAAATTTTTTAATATATCTCTTTATCTTGTTATAACAATTTGGACATCAGAATATACAACAAGCATACTATATATAAAAGTTTAACCCCCCCCCCAAAAAAAAAAAAAACAGAGATGCTGATTAGGTATGCACCTGCGTCACGGACGCGTAAAAATCTAAAAAGATGCATAAAAATCGTATCCATGCATCCCAGTGTTTTTTCTTTTCTTCCCCTACCATTTCCAGCTAATTGTAAATAAATTTCAATATTTTTTTGGAAACGAATTACACTGTATGGGGTACAAGGTAGGGGTTAGACGGCTTTAGTTGTTCATAAATAAAAACTAATTCATTAAGAAATTTTAGTTAGGACCCATCAAATTTCCCATGGACTCATTCAAATCAAATACATGTGTCCCAAGATGCACTAATTTAAAAAAGCTATCAGCATCACTGGGACATACATACGCCTGCCCATACATACATACCAACTGCCCTTTATATATGTATAAATTTACTGTTACAAAGGTAACTAGATTGGATTTTTTAATAAGAATGTTCTCTGGGGGGGCACAGTTAAGTCCGACGCTTTTACTCTCCCAACTGACCAAGTGTTCAGTCTGAAAAATTCTCTCCCAGCAATGCTGCACTCTTCTCACCAACACTATCAAAATATCTTTTCTCTCGTCCACTCGTCGCAACAGCCAAAATGCTACTGCAAGCTTTCTCCCAGGTTTGTGAGAGCTGGTCATTATATACACAATTACAGTATTCATCCGGGCTCCTTACTCTGACCTGCCTGTGCAGCACGTGCAACATTAATCAGCACACGTCAATCCTTCACATCCGGGCCACTCTGGACAGTTTAGTAATTCACCTGCGTCAGGCCACGATTCACGATCAGGAGGCTGTGAGTTCAATCTCCCCACTCGTCTCTGATCTTATTCTGCATGCCAAACACAGTCGTGCATACTTCGAACCACTACGTTCGTGGTTTCTCTCGCCACAGTTTTCATCTTTAGAAATTAAGAAAAGAATCATGTACCTACCATATTTTGGTTTTTCAAACAGAGGCAAGCTTGGATACTGTGCACTGAGGTGTGGAACTTTGCTGCCTTCATGAAGATTCTGTGTCAATGTTTTGCCATCTTCACAAATATATACGCTTCCCAATGTGCCACAATCCATGAAGAAGTTACGTCGAGGACGATGGTCCCATTCTAGTGGAAGGAAACTGAATGGAGGGTAACATTTATTGTCAGATTGCATTTCTGAAATTGAAGAAGGAAAAACCAAATAGTTTTAGCTACTCTGGTAGTTTAAAATATTTAAAATAAGAAGATTTTTTTAGGTAATGTTGATAGAGATACATGTTGAGACAGTTTGAAATTATATGATAAAAGTTACTCCCATAAGGGTGTTTACATTTTTTAAAATTACCCTTACTTTAAATACTCATTGTGTTGTAGAGGAGTTAACACCCTGACAGGATGGACTGGCTCATAGCCTTATAATAGTCAACGTAGCAGTGATAGAGACGGGAAAATTATATTCGGACAAAATCACTGCATTTGACTACACCCATTTGACCCTCCTCATTCTTGTAAGTTAGTCTGTGAATTGTTCTACTTCTTGGTTTTATGTAATAAATATCTGTTAGCACCAGATACAAGTGCTGAATAAAATATATCTCAAGCATTCTATTTCTCTGTATCTTTTACCACCTCAACAGATTGTCAGAAGATGATTTTATCTTTTTGGAACACACTCGCATATACATAGATATTTTGGGAGGTGTGTGGTGTAATGCTCACCATCAGAGAAAAAAATAATTGACAACATGAGTTCAAATCCTGGATGTGTCTGCTTGCATTTCATAATTTGAAGAAGGAAAAGCCAAATATTTTTAGCTACTTAGGAAGTTTAGAATATTTCAGTAAATATTCCAAATTTCAAGCATTTTATCTTTGAACACTTTGCTTTTATCTAAATTGATTAATTTTAATGGTAGGTCAACCTGTTTGGGGTTATATTATGCACAGAAGTTAAAGAATTGCATTCATTGTACATTTATTCTTCGTAGTTGTTAAAGAGATTTTTTGCACACTGTTATATGCTATCAAGTATTCCTATTTAATTCTAATAATTTGTGTGCAGTTGTTTGGTTTCAAGTATTCCTATCTAATAATACTACTAATAATATGGTTTCAAGTATTTATTTCAATTCAATAATAGTCATGTTTGTACACAGTTATTTGGTTTCAAGTAACTAATAATAATCATTAGTAAACAAGTATAACTTCAAGTAACTATTCTTAATACAAATAGAGTTATATGGTATCAAGTATTTCTATCTAATACTAATAATTTTGAAACATCTATTTGTCCCATACATGTGACCATAAAAGGTACTATCTAAAAGGTAGTATCTTTTAGGGTCCCATGTTTTATATTTTTTTATACCATAAAATCAAAATACAAGAATTTAATAAAATTCTCTGTAAGCCAAATATGAGGCTTTAAAAATCCATTGTGAACTGTGAAATTTACCCCCCCCCCCTATATTTAACACAATGAAACTGCATAAAGGTTAATATTATCTTGAAAATTTTTTGTCCATTCGGAAGAAAAACGTTCAAACAAACTCCTGATGATTTTTAAAAGAACTTTCAGCTTACGGAAATAATGAAAATTATAAACGAAAAACAATGTTTACATTTTTGCACCGTTAAATAATTTTAATTATTTTTGTAAGCTGAAATTTACAAAAAATCATCAGGAGTTTGTTTAATGTTTCTTCTTTCGAATGGGCAAAAAATTTTCAAGATAATATTAACTTTATACAGTTACAAGTTTCATTGAGTTAAATATGGGTGGGGAAAATTGGTGGTACCTAATGTAGTCACGGGTTTATTTGAATTAAGTTTATATAATAATCAGATTATTATTTAAAATAAACAATGTAATTTTCAAGATACAAGACAAACACAACCTTCAATCCGAAATCGATGAAATTATTCGGATTAATTATTGTACAAAAAAAAAAAAAAAAAAAAAAAAAGAAGTTTTTCCAGATGAAATTACATCATTGTTATATTGGTGGGAATTGAAGAAGTTAATATGACCACTTTGAGTTTGGGTGTTTATTTTCGTGCAAAAATTAAATGAAAAGAAGACAATGAAAAAAACACTCTTGCCTCGATTGTGAATCTACAGTAATATATAAACATTATCACAGCAATTTTCCCTAGTACGCTATCTTGAATTAAATTAAGTACCTAAATCAGGTATTACCAACATTCACTAGACGAGAGAGAAAAAAGCGACGTGACCTTTGATATAAACATTATTTTTATCCATTGGAACTGCGGATATTGGTATTTTACTGTTTGATACAAAATAAAGAAATAATTAGAAAGAAAAAATATAAAAGAAAAAAAAGGTTGTTTAATGTTTAATATTTTTTACACACCTAGTTAAGTTCAAAGTCTAACATGGATAGTTAAATATTATTTTTTTTTAATTCTTAGTATAAAAATAAAAATCCTCAATTAAATTACCGACTGGTCACAAATGATTTTAATTAAAATACTTACCGGAGAAATCTTTCAATACTTTCTTCTAAAGTTATTTACTAATCATTGCCTCGGGGTAATTACAAATACCTGTTGTTGCTTTAACTTTTCTCTCAGGTTAAAAAGCAACGTGGGTTTGTTTTTTTTCCGAAACAAAAACAAAAAAATTTAAAGAAAGAAAAAAAGAGTGTAAAAATATCTGACGAACTTTACGTAAGGCCCACATACTTTAGAATTCTGCCATCCAATTTTTCTAAGGCATTTCCATTTACTAATTCATGAAAAGAAAAGAAAAAAACATAGATAAAAGTAATTTTAAACGTTCCATATAACGCGCGGTTACAAACAGGAAGTCAACATTTTTACTTTTGCCGGTGAATACTCAAAGAAGTCCCAATTAAATAAAATACCGGTGTCGTATTCACTGTTTTTCATTTTAAAGCAACGCATTTATTTGGGGAGTGTCGACATAGTTTGACCATTTTTGTCACTATTCTGCCTTCATTTACGCAATAAACTCGACTTAGAATTGCATTCACATAGCTGGTAGGTTAGTAGGCATTATACAAACGCATCGACAGTATTTATCAACCTACCCACGTGGCCGAAAATGTCTCATAAGTTCATATTTCTTTAGTCGGTATGTTCAAAATAACTAAAGGGACGTAATAAAAAAATAGACCCATATTTTTATATTTCTAGAAAGCTCAAAATCAAAAGACCACATTAAAAAATTAAAAGAAGTTGGTTATTTCCTATAATTCTAACATGATCAAAGGGGAACCACTCTTGACTGATAAATTATTTATTTATTTTCCCATTAAACTAACCATAAAACCCTAACTCTAACCCTAACCCTGTCTTCTTTTTTCCTAGTAGATCAATATATAAATAATTTATTAGTCAAGAGTGGTTCCCCTTTGATCATGTTAGACTTATAGGAAATAACCAAAATGTCAATACCCGAAAAAAGTTACTTGAAAATTAATTTTTTTTTTAAACTAAAAATAATTTTTGTAGCGTGTTTCCTTTTTTTAGTGGGCTTCCATATTTTTTTCCTAATTTTAAGCTGTTCTTTCATATATAGATACATGACTTATCACCCTTTAACTCGGTATTTTGAACACACCAAGTATGTAGCATTTATCAAGCTTTACTTAATTTGTTACACAGGCCTCGGTTTTCTTCTCTACCAGCTGTAACAAAGCAGTCACACACTTGAGTAGTGGACATGTGGTCTGTGTCATTCATGGTGATACAGATATTTTTGACATTGTCACTGGAGTCCTGCAAGGAGATATATTAACGCTGTTGGGACAGTAAAATGTTAAGTCTGGGTGGACATAAGTCCAAATAGGGTTATCTTCCCTTGCTGCGGTTTGTTCACCGATAGGTGGCGTGAGTATTTGGTGACAAAGTGTAAATTCTGAATTCCTGTCTCTTACCTCTCAGGCCGGCAACGAGTAAACATGGTCTAGGCGCCTGCCGCCTTTAACCCTTAGCTTTGCCCCCCAACCAGCTACTAGTAAGTGACATTCCCTACAACGCAAGTCGTACACCTAATTCCTCTTATAGAGTGTTATGTATCTTCCCTACGATGCGAGTTGTACACCTATTTCCTCTTATAGAGCGTTATGTATCTGTTTTGTATATCTTTGTTTTGTATGTGTTTCTCCATCACTTACGGAATAAATATTGTTATTGTTTACACCTTTGTCGGAATGTTTTTATGTACACACTTGTACCCTCGTTGGGAGGTTACTTTAAGCCTTCCAACATTAATATAACTTCTTTACATGTTATAACACCATAAATATTTATAGTATGCCAAGACTATGTACTTCAAATGTCATTAGATCCCATAAAAGAAAAAGGCTTCACCCTAAAATCGTAGGAAGGAGGAGATATGTATTTGCTAAAACTTGTTTTAAAAAACAATGAGGACTGTCTAATGTTGCATGTTCAAATTTTGAGTGTTTTTATTAAATAAATACACTCAAAATAATCGTCATAACATAGAATAAATTTTATTCTATGTTATGACGATTTTGGGTAATGTGACGTAAGCAGTGATGTAGTTTTTGTTACAGACAAAAACCGGAAGTGAATCTCCATTATTAATAGATACTGAATGGACAAATATCTGGACCTTGCCAGAGAACTGAAAAAGTTATGGAATATGAAAGTCAAAGTGATACCAATTGTAGTTGGTGCACTTGGAACGGTCCCAAAAGGGTTGGAAAAAGGTTTGGAAAGTCTGGAAATCAGAGGAAGGATTGATACCATTCAGAATACTGCACTGCTGCAATCTGCTAGAATACTCAGAAGAGTCCTGGAGACCTGAGGAGACTTGCTGTCACTCAGACTCCAGTGAAGGACCATCAGCTAATGCTGATGTGAAAACTCAAAAAGAAGAAATAATAATAAATTAATAATATACTGATTATAATTAACTTGCTAAAGCTCCCGCGGACTTTTGGAGACCCCTAAAGAAAGCGATGTTAATGTATTCATAGGGATGTCATAGTCTGCTGTAGATTGATTATCAATCATATGGAAATCTGATCTCACTGAGAACTTAAAGTGCCAATTCTTTCATGCTGTAGTTGTATCAGAACTACTGTACAGCTGCACCACTTGGACCTTAATGAAGCACCTTGAGAATAAGCTTGATGGAAGTTGCACAAGAATGCTGTGTGTAGTCTTGAACAAATTGTGGAAAAACACCCCACAAGAAAGCAGCTGTATGGACACTTGCCCCCTATCACATAAACCATCCAAATAAGACAAAGATATGCTGGACACAGCTGGGAAAGCAAGGATGGACTCATAAGTGACATTCTCCTTTGGAAACCTGTATATGGGCATGCCCGTGTGAGCCATCCAGTAAAGACCTCATTGGTCAGCTCTGTGCAGATTCTGGATGCTGCACAGAGGACCTCTCGAGGGGGACGAACGATAGAGATGGTTGGGGAAAGATTGTCATGGATATCCATGCTGCTAGTATGAGCTGATGATGATGATAATGTTGCAATGAACATGAAATTATAACAGTCCCTAAGCCGAGTCTCTCATGAAATATAAAAAGACCTACGAATGTTCTAATTTTCCAAAAATAACTTTTTCCTATTTTGCCGCCAAAAATCAAGTGGGTCTAAATACAAGCTATCCCTTTCCAATTCAGTATCAGTCCAGATCTTAAGTACTCCAGTTGCTGAACCAAAAATATCAGTCCGAAACTTCATGACGATAACCAAGTTTTATCCTCAAAGAAATTCAGGAATGACTCTCAAGTAAGCATGTAATGAGAGAAGAGACCTACCTCATGCAACACGGTGTTACAGAGAGAGTGACGGGCATGAAGACTTGCCGTATTCTCGAAGGAAGTGGGCTAGGCTTTGCCTGGTGTGTAAGACTGACTTAGAGTCGAACCCGCGTCCTTCAGAATGCGAAAGGGCTGTGGATGAGCAGTGAAATCAAAAATAGCAGAGTAACCTGGATGTAAATAGTCGCGCCGTAAGGATTGATGTGTACTTGCAGTGCTGACGAGTGTCACACGTGCTGCACGGACAATTCTGAGTGAGGAGCCCGGATGTGGTAAGATCGAGGTATATTTTAAGGGCTTGCCCTCCCAGACCAGACGGAGAACAACTGCAGTAGCATTTTGTTGTCGAGACGAGCGGGATAGAGAAATACATTTGGATATTGTTGGTGAGACGAGCATGATACAGTTGGGAGAGTGTTTAGACTGTCGATTGGAAGAACATTGCGTCAGACTTAACTGATTAGAAAGCAATTAAAAAAAAATACTATAAACATTTATGTACACAAACAAAAATTAATATTCACAAATATTTTGTAAAATATTGTTTATTTTTAAAAAAGTTTGCTGTTTTTGTATTATTTGTGAAGAATAATCAAAGTTCCAATTACCGTCCAGGTAGAAAGGAACTAATTCCCCCTCAAAGGCCACTATGCCCGCGCAATGAGGGGGTAAGGAAGGGGAGATGAAGAATAATCAAAGTTCCAATTACCATCGAATTGGGAAGACATGGCAACAAATGGTTGTAACCCAATACAAACCCGAATAGTCGCAAAGTCTACTGCAGAATGACAGGGTATTTATAAAACTCCACAATATCATTCAAATCAAGCAGCCAATCAGAACTCAAGGAATGGAATCACCCAAATTCATGAATGGATCATTCTTGATTTCTATATATACCAACCGTCTTGGACACTGCTTCAGTTGTACCCATGACATTCAACGCAAGGTGGATAAATGCTGCAAGCTTGTGTGTAAGAGCGGGGGCAGGAGTAGAAACATTGTTTCCTGCCCATCATCATGGCCAACACTGACGGGTCGCCTGGTCGGGACCCCACCCCTAGATAGACAAGCAAAGTCTATAAAATAAGAAAAAACAAAGACACTCAAGTCAAAGCCTAAAAACGGCATACACCATAGGTCCTTCTAGATAGGTGGCTGAATGATCATCAACCCCAATTTTGTCACCTAGGACATATCCAGGACCCCAAAACCCAGTTTTTTATAAAACCATCCGTCTTACCCTAGCATATTTTACTCCTGGAGAGTCAGCTTTTTCTAGTAAACCCAACCCACCCGACCTATAGAGAAACCCCAATTTTTTCACCAACACCCCAATAAGGATACCAACTCCCATCTTAGAGGAACCGACCGGCTTGCTTTCAAATCCTGAAAAGATTGAAAGACAGTCGGCGGTCCTATACAATAGCAGAAGGAAAGGAGGTAACCAAAAATGGCCCACAATTTTATTTTGTTATATTTTTTAGTTTCTTGGGAATCTTTTTTTTTGTTACCCCAACCCCTCCATCTCCTTTTCATACGAAGCTTGTGCTTAAAATTTCAAATCATCCGAAAGGGAAAATTATTAAGTATGATAAAGCCATAGAGCGAAAGAGGTATTTTGGTGTAAGTAGGCTGCGCAAAGAGAGAATGTCAGGTTTCTTTTTGAATGGATCGGTCAGTGAGTGAACCTAGCTAAATAGATCCATGTAGTGGTATGACCAGCTTTGTTACCCTCCCCCCCAAACTAAACCTTCCGGCTTATATGCCGAGTCGTGATGACACACTCATGTACTTCACTTCTTATTTTTTTAATAAAGAATTTGGAGTGAGTACATGAGTGTGCTCACTTCAAATATAAGTTGTACTTAGTTAGCTGCTGTTATTCAAACCAACAGTAGACTAACTGACTTCAATAATTTGGATTTTTCAGACTTGTCCTGATCTTTTACTGCTATATTCATGATGTTTCTGCTGATGTGTTCTCCAGCCTTCTTCAGGTGTTTCTTGTCAAACTTAAGAACCTTGTCATAATTGGGAGCTTTCACTGAACTTCGAACCGAACCCTTTATTTAATCCACAGGGTTAGATTGTTCTCATTCTATTAACCATGACTGGGTACAAGTATTAAACTGTGTTAAATGTTCTATGTCAGTGGTTCCCATTAGGTGTGTTGCGGGAAAATATTCAATATTTAAGGTATAAACGAAAATATTATTTCAACAAAGTCTGGCCTATATATTATATATATTGATGTAGAAGAAACTGCAATATAGTTGGAAAAAAACTTCACTGTAATGATGTAGGGCGATATGAAAAATGCCTCGGTGAAGATTAGAACTGAAGACCATATCTGTACGCAGAATTTCAATGCAAGACGTTACTCACTATTCCAGTAGATCCTATCTTAGTGCAATGAAATAGGTCTTATAGGTTGAATCCACACCAACACAATAGTGTCTAGTGTTGTAACACTACATTCACTTTTATTAAAACTAGCTAATAATAAACATTTTCATATTCTTTCATTCTTGGATCTATAGAATGTATTCCTTTTGTGGCTGTGCCGTGAAAATTTTATACAGCTCATTGGTGTGTCACCATACAAAAAAGTTTGAGAACCACTGTTCTATGTTATTATCACCAGTGGTCAGGATTGAACCTACAATCTATTGATTGTCACTTAGAACTGTATTAACTCAACCCCAATATCTATTACGTCATGAGTCCAATTGGACAATTCAGAGTTAATTCTTGGAACTTATAAACCTAATATTCTTTTTTACTTAGAATTTTGTTTGTTTTATTGATAATTCATTTTGTCATTAATTTTTTGTCACATCTGGTTTAGCTCAGTCGGTAGAGTGTCGGGCTAAGGACCACAAGGTTCCAGGTTCGATACTGGCCCTCGCCCACTCAATGTATGAGTAGCACAGGGCTCTGTGCAGTTAAACTTAGGAGGTGATACAAGGTAGAAGGCAAAGGAGCCACACTTTGATCCTAGTCAGAGTACACATATACTACACTGATACAAGCTAGAAGGCAAAGGAGCCACACTTTGATCCTAGTCAGAGTACACATATACTACACTGATACAAAGCAGAAGGCAAAGGAGCCACACTTTGATCCTAGTCAGAGTACACATATACTACACTGATACAAGGTAGAAGGAATGGGAGCCACACTTTGATTCTAGTCAGAGTACACAGATACTACACTGATACAAGGCAGAAGGCAAAGGAGCCACACTTTGATCCTAGTCAGAGTACACATATACTACACTGATACAAGGTAGAAGGCAAGGAGCCACACTTTGATTCTAGTCAGAGTACACAGATACTACACTGATACAAGGCAGAAGGCAAAGGAGCCACACTTTGATCCTAGTCAGAGCACACATATACTACACTGATACAAGGTAGAAGGCAAAGGAGCCACACTTTGATCCTAGTCAGAGTACACAGATACTACACTGATACAAGGCAGAAGGCAAAGGAGCCACACTTTGATCCTAGTCAGAGTACACACATACTACACTGATACAAGGCAGAAGGCAAAGGAGACACACTTTGATCCTAGTCAGAGTACACATATACTACACTGATACAAGGTAGAAGGAAAAGGAGCCACACTTTGATCCTAGTCAGAGTACACATATACTACACTGATACAAGGCAGAAGGCAAAGGAGCCACACTTTGATCCTAGTCAGAGTACACATATACTACACTGATACAAGGTAGAAGGAAAAGGAGCCACACTTTGATCCTAGTCAGAGTACACAGATACTACACTGATACAAGGCAGAAGGCAAAGGAGCCACACTTTGATCCTAGTCAGAGTACACATATACTACACTGATACAAGGTAGAAGGCAAAGGAGCCACACTTTGATCCTAGTCAGAGTACACAGATACTACACTGATACAAGGCAGAAGGCAAAGGAGCCACACTTTGATCCTAGTCAGAGTACACATATACTACACTGATACAAAGCAGAAGGCAAAGGAGCCACACTTTGATCCTAGTCAGAGTACACAGATAGTACACTGATACAAGGTAGAAGGAATGGGAGCCACACTTTGATTCTAGTCAGAGTACACAGATACTACACTGATACAAGGCAGAAGGCAAAGGAGCCACACTTTGATCCTAGTCAGAGTACACATATACTACACTGATACAAGGTAGAAGGAATGGGAGCCACACTTTGATTCTAGTCAGAGTACACAGATACTACACTGATACAAGGCAGAAGGCAAAGGAGCCACACTTTGATCCTAGTCAGAGCACACATATACTACACTGATACAAGGTAGAAGGCAAAGGAGCCACACTTTGATCCTAGTCAGAGTACACAGATACTACACTGATACAAGGCAGAAGGCGAAGGAGCCACACTTTGATCCTAGTCAGAGTACACACATACTACACTGATACAAGGCAGAAGGCAAAGGAGCCACACTTTGATCCTAGTCAAAGTACACATATACTACACTGATACAAGGTAGAAGGAAAAGGAGCCACACTTTGATCCTAGTCAGAGTACACATATACTACACTGATACAAGGCAGAAGGCAAAGGAGCCACACTTTGATCCTAGTCAGAGTACACATATACTACACTGATACAAGGTAGAAGGAAAAGGAGCCACACTTTGATCCTAGTCAGAGTACACAGATACTACACTGATACAAGGCAGAAGGCAAAGGAGCCACACTTTGATCCTAGTCAGAGTACACATATACTACACTGATACAAGGTAGAAGGCAAAGGAGCCACACTTTGATCCTAGTCAGAGTACACAGATACTACACTGATACAAGGCAGAAGGCAAAGGAGCCACACTTTGATCCTAGTCAGAGTACACATATACTACACTGATACAAGGTAGAAGGAAAAGGAGCCACACTTTGATCCTAGTCAGAGTACACAGATACTACACTGATACAAGGTAGAAGGCAAAGGAGCCACACTTTGATCCTAGTCAGAGTACACATATACTACACTGATACAAGGTAGAAGGAAAAGGAGCCACACTTTGATCCTAGTCAGAGTACACATATACTACACTGATACAAGGTAGAAGGAAAAGGAGCCACACTTTGATCCTAGTCAGAGTACACATATACTACACTGATACAAAGCAGAAGGCAAAGGAGCCACACTTTGATCCTAGTCAGAGTACACAGATACTACACTGATACAAGGTAGAAGGAAAAGGAGCCACACTTTGATCCTAGTCAGAGTACACATATACTACACTGATACAAGGTAGAAGGCAAAGGAGCCACACTTTGATCCTAGTCAGAGTACACAGATACTACACTGATACAAGGCAGAAGGCAAAGGAGCCACACTTTGATCCTAGTCAGAGTACACATATACTACACTGATACAAAGCAGAAGGCAAAGGAGCCACACTTTGATCCTAGTCAGAGTACACAGATACTACACTGATACAAGGTAGAAGGAAAAGGAGCCACACTTTGATCCTAGTCAGAGTACACATATACTACACTGATACAAGGTAGAAGGCAAAGGAGCCACACTTTGATCCTAGTCAGAGTACACAGATACTACACTGATACAAGGCAGAAGGCAAAGGAGCCACACTTTGATCCTAGTCAGAGTACACATATACTACACTGATACAAGGTAGAAGGCAAAGGAGCCACACTTTGATCCTAGTCAGAGTACACAGATACTACACTGATACAAGGCAGAAGGCAAAGAAGCCACACTTTGATCCTAGTCAGAGTACACATATACTACACTGATACAATGTAGAAGGCAAAGGAGCCACACTTTGATCCTAGTCAGAGTACACATATACTACACTGATACAAGGTAGAAGGAAAAGGAGCCACACTTTGATCCTAGTCAGAATACACATATACTACACTGATACAAGGTAGAAGGAATGGGAGCCACACTTTGATTCTAGTCAGAGTACACATATACTACACTGATACAAGGTAGAAGGCAAAGGAGCTGCACTTTGATCCTAGTCAGAGTACACAGATACTACACTGATACAAGGTAGAAGGAATGGGAGCCACACTTTGATTCTAGTCAGAGTACACAGATACTACACTGATACAAGGCAGAAGGCAAAGGAGCCACACTTTGATCCTAGTCAGAGCACACATATACTACACTGATACAAGGTAGAAGGCAAAGGAGCCACACTTTGATCCTAGTCAGAGTACACATATACTACACTGATACAAGGTAGAAGGAAAAGGAGCCACACTTTGATCCTAGTCAGAGTACACAGATACTACACTGATACAAGGCAGAAGGCAAAGGAGACACACTTTGATCCTAGTCAGAGTACACATATACTACACTGATACAAAGCAGAAGGCAAAGGAGCCACACTTTGATCCTAGTCAGAGTACACAGATACTACACTGATACAAGGTAGAAGGAAAAGGAGCCACACTTTGATCCTAGTCAGAGTACACATATACTACACTGATACAAGGTAGAAGGCAAAGGAGCCACACTTTGATCCTAGTCAGAGTACACAGATACTACACTGATACAAGGCAGAAGGCAAAGGAGCCACACTTTGATCCTAGTTAGAGTACACATATACTACACTGATACAAGGTAGAAGGCAAAGGAGCCACACTTTGATCCTAGTCAGAGTACACATATACCACACTGATACAAGGTAGAAGGAAAAGGAGCCACACTTTGATCCTAGTCAGAGTACACAGATACTACACTGATACAAGGCAGAAGGTAAAGGAGCCACACTTTGATCCTAGTCAGAGTACACAGATACTACACTGATACAACGTAGAAGGCAAAGAAACTACACTTTGTCTCCCCGTTACATTCTGCTTTGTATCAGTGTATAGTATCTGTGTGCTCTACCTAAGATCACTTTGATCCTAGTCAGAGTACACAGATACTACACTGATACAAGGCAGAAGGCAAAGAAGCCACACTTTGATCCTAGTCAGAGTACACATATACTACACTGATACAATGTAGAAGGCAAAGGAGCCACACTTTGATCCTAGTCAGAGTACACATATACTACACTGATACAAGGTAGAAGGAAAAGGAGCCACACTTTGATCCTAGTCAGAGTACACAGATACTACACTGATACAAGGCAGAAGGCGAAGGAGCCACACTTTGATCCTAGTCAGAGTACACACACTACACTGATACAAGGCAGAAGGCAAAGGAGACACACTTTGATCCTAGTCAGAGTACACATATACTACACTGATACAAGGTAGAAGGAAAAGGAGCCACACTTTGATCCTAGTCAGAGTACACATATACTACACTGATACAAGGCAGAAGGCAAAGGAGCCACACTTTTATCCTAGTCAGAGTACACATATACTACACTGATACAAGGTAGAAGGAAAAGGAGCCACACTTTGATCCTAGTCAGAGTACACAGATACTACACTGATACAAGGCAGAAGGCAAAGGAGCCACACTTTGATCCTAGTCAGAGTACACATATACTACACTGATACAAGGTAGAAGGCAAAGGAGCCACACTTTGATCCTAGTCAGAGTACACAGATACTACACTGATACAAGGCAGAAGGCAAAGGAGCCACACTTTGATCCTAGTCAGAGTACACATATACTACACTGATACAAAGCAGAAGGCAAAGGAGCCACACTTTGATCCTAGTCAGAGTACACAGATAGTACACTGATACAAGGTAGAAGGAATGGGAGCCACACTTTGATTCTAGTCAGAGTACACAGATACTACACTGATACAAGGCAGAAGGCAAAGGAGCCACACTTTGATCCTAGTCAGAGTACACATATACTACACTGATACAAGGTAGAAGGAATGGGAGCCACACTTTGATTCTAGTCAGAGTACACAGATACTACACTGATACAAGGCAGAAGGCAAGGAGCCACACTTTGATCCTAGTCAGAGCACACATATACTACACTGATACAAGGTAGAAGGCAAAGGAGCCACACTTTGATCCTAGTCAGAGTACACAGATACTACACTGATACAAGGCAGAAGGCGAAGGAGCCACACTTTGATCCTAGTCAGAGTACACACATACTACACTGATACAAGGCAGAAGGCAAAGGAGCCACACTTTGATCCTAGTCAAAGTACACATATACTACACTGATACAAGGTAGAAGGAAAAGGAGCCACACTTTGATCCTAGTCAGAGTACACATATACTACACTGATACAAGGCAGAAGGCAAAGGAGCCACACTTTGATCCTAGTCAGAGTACACATATACTACACTGATACAAGGTAGAAGGAAAAGGAGCCACACTTTGATCCTAGTCAGAGTACACAGATACTACACTGATACAAGGCAGAAGGCAAAGGAGCCACACTTTGATCCTAGTCAGAGTACACATATACTACACTGATACAAGGTAGAAGGCAAAGGAGCCACACTTTGATCCTAGTCAGAGTACACAGATACTACACTGATACAAGGCAGAAGGCAAAGGAGCCACACTTTGATCCTAGTCAGAGTACACATATACTACACTGATACAAGGTAGAAGGAAAAGGAGCCACACTTTGATCCTAGTCAGAGTACACAGATACTACACTGATACAAGGTAGAAGGCAAAGGAGCCACACTTTGATCCTAGTCAGAGTACACATATACTACACTGATACAAGGTAGAAGGAAAAGGAGCCACACTTTGATCCTAGTCAGAGTACACATATACTACACTGATACAAGGTAGAAGGAAAAGAGCCACACTTTGATCCTAGTCAGAGTACATATACTACACTGATACAAAGCAGAAGGCAAAGGAGCCACACTTTGATCCTAGTCAGAGTACACAGATACTACACTGATACAAGGTAGAAGGAAAAGGAGCCACACTTTGATCCTAGTCAGAGTACACATATACTACACTGATACAAGGTAGAAGGCAAAGGAGCCACACTTTGATCCTAGTCAGAGTACACAGATACTACACTGATACAAGGCAGAAGGCAAAGGAGCCACACTTTGATCCTAGTCAGAGTACACATATACTACACTGATACAAAGCAGAAGGCAAAGGAGCCACACTTTGATCCTAGTCAGAGTACACAGATACTACACTGATACAAGGTAGAAGGAAAAGGAGCCACACTTTGATCCTAGTCAGAGTACACATATACTACACTGATACAAGGTAGAAGGCAAAGGAGCCACACTTTGATCCTAGTCAGAGTACACAGATACTACACTGATACAAGGCAGAAGGCAAAGAGCCACACTTTGATCCTAGTCAGAGTACACATATACACACTGATACAAGGTAGAAGGCAAAGGAAGCCACACTTTGATCCCTAGTAGTCAGAGTACACATATACTACATACAATGTAGAAGGCAAAGGAGCCACACTTTGATCCTAGTCAGAGTACACATATACTACACTGATACAAGGTAGAAGGAAAAGGAGCCACACTTTGATCCTAGTCAGAATACACATATACTACACTGATACAAGGTAGAAGGAATGGAGCCACACTTTGATTCTAGTCAGAGTACACATATACTACACTGGTACAAGGTAGAAGGCAAAGGAGCTGCACTTTGATCCTAGTCAGAGTACACAGATACTACACTGATACAAGGTAGAAGGAATGGGAGCCACACTTTGATTCTAGTCAGAGTACACAGATACTACACTGATACAAGGCAGAAGGCAAAGGAGCCACACTTTGATCCTAGTCAGAGCACACATATACTACACTGATACAAGGTAGAAGGCAAAGGAGCCACACTTTGATCCTAGTCAGAGTACACATATACTACACTGATACAAGGTAGAAGGCAAAGGAGCCACACTTTGATCCTAGTCAGAGTACACAGATACTACACTGATACAAGGCAGAAGGCAAAGGAGCCACACTTTGATCCTAGTCAGAGTACACAGATACTACACTGATACAAGGCAGAAGGCAAAGGAGCCACACTTTGATCCTAGTCAGAGTACACATATATACTACACTGATACAAAGCAGAAGGCAAAGGAGCCACACTTTGATCCTAGTCAGAGTACACAGATACTACACTGATACAAGGTAGAAGGAAAAGGAGCCACACTTTGATCCTAGTCAGAGTACACATATACTACACTGATACAAGGTAGAAGGCAAAGGAGCCACACTTTGATCCTAGTCAGAGTACACAGATACTACACTGATACAAGGCAGAAGGCAAAGGAGCCACACTTTGATCCTAGTTAGAGTACACATATACTACACTGATACAAGGTAGAAGGCAAAGGAGCCACACTTTGATCCTAGTCAGAGTACACATATACCACACTGATACAAGGTAGAAGGAAAAGGAGCCACACTTTGATCCTAGTCAGAGTACACAGATACTACACTGATACAAGGCAGAAGGTAAAGGAGCCACACTTTGATCCTAGTCAGAGTACACAGATACTACACTGATANCAACGTAGCAAGGCAAGAAACTACACTGTTCTCCCCGTTACATTCTGCTTTGTATCAGTGTATAGTATCTGTGTGCTCTACCTAAGATCACTTTGATCCTAGTCAGAGTACACAGATACTACACTGATACAAGGCAGAAGCAAAGAAGCCACACTTTGATCCTAGTCAGAGTACACATATACTACACTGATACAATGTAGAAGGCAAAGGAGCCACACTTTGATCCTAGTCAGAGTACACATATACTACACTGATACAAGGTGAAGGAAAAGGAGCCACACTTTGATCCTAGTCAGAGTACACATATACTACACTGATACAAGGTAGAAGGAATGGGAGCCACACTTTGATTCTAGTCAGAGCACACATATACTACACTGATACAAGGTAGAAGGCAAAGGAGCTGCACTTTGATCCTAGTCAGAGTACACAGATACTACACTGATACAAGGTAGAAGGAAAAGGAGCCACACTTTGATCCTAGTCAGAGTACACAGATACTACACTGATACAAGGTAGAAGGAAAAGGAGCCACACTTTGATCCTAGTCAGAGTACACATATACCACACTGATACAAGGTAGAAGGAAAAGGAGCCACACTTTGATCCTAGTCAGAGTACACAGATACTACACTGATACAAGGCAGAAGGTAAAGGAGCCACACTTTGATCCTAGTCAGAGTACACGATACTACACTGATACAACGTAGAAGGCAAAGAAACTACACTTTGTCTCCCCGTTACATTCTCTTTATCTACTCATATGCTGAGTGGGCGAGGGCCAGTATCAAAGTAGGAACCTTATGGTTTCTAGCTGAACGCTCTATCGACTGAGCTAACCCAAATTAACCTAACTTTAGTTACTATTAAGCAGGGTTGGGCAAAAGTAACAAAGGGAGATAAAAAAATTTAAAATTTGGTTTGTTTTACGACATATCAACCTCAGTGGGTCATTTAATGCCGACAAAATTTTGAAATAGATTCATTCTTAATGGATAATCAATTTTAACTCACCGATGAGACTATCATTACAGGTCAGAGTGGACCAGGGAGCAATGGTGATGAAGGGGTGCTCCACATTCCCCAAACCTCCAAAACTGGAACCTCACCATCAGATTGAGTTTAATGTCATTCCCAGGACATGAAGACCTTCAGCCACCACCTTCTAGCACCCATATGATAAAAAGGGTTGGGGCTTGTCATAAGGGCAATAGGGTTGGGGCAATCATATAAGTGCTGGGGCTTGACGTGACCAGCCGATTGATCGGAGGGGGCCTCTCCGACCGCCATGCTAGCCCAATAAGACCCAAAGTGGAATGTTGCAGGTCATGGAAGCTCATCCACCTGGGTTATGTAGCCTTAAGCATCATGGGTTGGCCACCCACGGCCAACAGGTGGCCCCATTGGGGGAGTCTTACACCTCTGCAGAGGCGCAGATGGTGTATTCTAATGCCCCAGCTGACAGGGCGGGTCTTAATTTTTAAAACAATTACCAACATTCATGGAAATTGTCCAATTTTAATGAAAATTTTCACACTGTTTTATTTTAACGACAATTTTATAATGAAATAGCTTATTTTAATAAAACAAATTGAAAAATAATTTTTTTTCATCATTCAGAATGCAGTGGGGGAGTGAGATGACCTTTTGGTCATTTGAAGAAAAAATTTTCCAGGCCCTAATTTTTTACATTTCTAGAAAGACCAAATCCTGAAGAAGTATAGAAAAAAAAAACCCTAAAGAACCCCAAAAAGTATTATTTGTATTATTTGGACTATTATCCTCATCTTCATTGTTATCTGTACAAAGTTTGGGCCAATGTGCCCTCCGGCCTTCTTCAGGTATTTCTTATCGGACTTGGGAACCTTCTTGTTGTAATCGGGAACCATCACGAAACTTTGAACCTAACCCTTTATTCAGCCCGCTGAAACGTTGTACAGATAACAATGAAGATGAGGACAATAGTCTGAATAATACAAATAATACTTATTATCAAGCCTCATCTCAAAAATTCAGAGAAACCGAAAAAAGTGATTTGAAAATTAAAATGTTATTTTCTTAAAACTAAAAAAATAATTGATAGATACTAAAGTTAGAGAGATTTCACTGTGGATAAATAATTAGCTAATCTAACAGATGATTATAACTGTATTGAATTCAATAATCACTGTGTGTCTCACTTGTGATCTTATACTAAAATAACTAAAACTTAGTAAGAAAAAAATAAAAAAATAAGAGTGGCTGCAAAATAACTAAAACTTAGTAAGAAAAAAATAAAAAAATAAGAGTGGCTGCAAATAACTAAAACTTAGTAAGAAAAAAATAAAAAATAAAGAGTGGCTGCAAAAATAACTAAAACTTAGTAAGAAAAAAATAAAAATAAGAGTGGCTGCAAAATAACTAAAACTTAGTAAGAAAAAAATAAAAAAATAAGAGTGGCTTGCAAAATAACTAAAACTTAGTAAGAAAAAAATAAAAAAATAAGAGTGGCTGCAAAATAACTAAAACTTAGTAAGAAAAAATAAAAAAATAAGAGTGGCTGCAAAATAAAAACTTAGTAAGAAAAAAATAAAAAATAAGAGTGGCTGCAAAATAACTAAAACTTAGTAAGAAAAAAAATAAAAAAATAAGAGTGGCTGCAAAATAACTAAAAACTTAGTAAGAAAAAAATAAAAAATAAGAGTGGCTGCAAAATAACTAAAACTTAGTAAGAAAAAAAAAAAAAAAAATAAGAGTGGCTGCAAAATAACTAAAACTTAGTAAGAAAAAAATAAAAAAAAAAAAAAATAAGAGTGGCTGCAAAATAACTAAAACTTAGTAAGAAAAAAAAAAAAAAAATAAGAGTGGCTGCTTAATGAAATTTATTAGTCCCGAATACTTTTTTTTATTTTTTATTTTTTTTTTACAGGCAATAAGTTGACTGCGATGGTGAAAATAATGATTGACTAAAAATGTCCAATTTGGAAGATAATAAGAAACTTTAATACTTAGCAACGGGTTTCTGCTGGAACGAGGTGTAATAATTAATCAAGAGATAAATAAAATACCAAGAACATTCTAAGAATCAGACACGACGTCTGTGGAAGAAATTATTAGTCGAAAAAACTAAAACACGAAAACGAAAAACGATGAAGACCAAAGTATATAAATTAATCAATTTTTATACCGTCAAGGGAGCTAACTCTTATTTTATAATCTCCGTTATTTCCCTTGTTGATGCTGCTGTGTGGGCGATAAATATTAAATACAGGAAGGTGGTTTCAAGTCAGCATTAAAAAAATTAAAAAAATGCTTATATAGAGAGAGATATCCTGGCCTCATGACTTGCTGAATCAAATTAAAAACAAGCTTATCTTAATGAGCAAAGACAAAAATATTAATAATGAAGCAATTAAATCAAAGGATATTTTTAGATATGGCTTAAATGATGCTAAAGACTTTTATGGCTTTTTAACATTTTTTAATATATCTCTTTATCTTGTTATAACAATTTGGACATCAGAATATACAACAAGCATACTACATATAAAAGTTTAACCCCCCCCCCCAAAAAAAAAACCCAGAGATGCTGATAGGTATGCACCTGCGTCACGGACGCATAAAAATCTAAAAAGATGCATAAAAATCGTATCCATGCATCCCAGTGTTTTTTTTTTCTTCCCCTACCATTTCCAGCTAACTGTAAATAAATTTCAATATTTTTTTGGAAACGAATTACACTGTATGGGGTACAAGGTAGGGGTTAGACGACTTTAGTCGTTCATAAATAAAAACTCTAATTTATTAAGAAATTTTAGTTGGGACCCATCAAATTTCCCAGAGACTCATTCAAATCAAATACGTGTCCCAAGATGCACTAATTTAAAAAAGCTATCAGCATCACTGGGACATACATACACCTGCCCATACATACATACCAACTGCCCTTTATATATGTATAGATTTACTGTTACCAAGGTAACTAGATTGGATTTTTTAATAAGAATGTTCTCTGGGGGGGGGGGGGGGCACAGTTAAGTCCGACGCTTTACTCTCCCAACTGACCAAGTGTTCAGTCTGAAACAATCTCTCCCAGCAATGCTGCACTCTTCTCACCAACACTATCAAAATATCTTTTCTCGTCCACTCGTCGCAACAGCCAAAATGCTACTGCAAGCTTTTCTCCCAGGTTTGTGAGGGCTGGTCATTATATACACAATTACAGTGTTCATCCAGGCTCCTTACTCTGACTTTCCCATGCAGCACATGCGACATTAATCAGCAGGCGTCAATCCTTCACATCCGGGCCACTCTGGACAGTTTAGTAATTCACCTGCGTCAGGCCACGATTCACGATCAGGAGGCTGTGAGTTCATTCTTCCCACTCGCCTCTGATCACATTCTGCATGCCAAACACAGTCGTGCACGCTTCGAACCACTACGTTCGTGGTTTCTCTCGCCACAGATTTCATCTTTAGAAATTAAGAAAAGAATCATGTACCTACCATATTTTGGTTTTTCAAACAGAGGCAAACTTGGATACTGTGCACTGAGGTGTGGAACTTTGCTGCCTT
This sequence comes from Doryteuthis pealeii, assembly GCA_023376005.1. Classification (NCBI taxonomy): domain Eukaryota; kingdom Metazoa; phylum Mollusca; class Cephalopoda; order Myopsida; family Loliginidae; genus Doryteuthis; species Doryteuthis pealeii. The sequence goes on along the minus strand of CM042161.1, from coordinate 60,075,946 downwards.
CATGAAGATTCTGTGTCAATGTTTTGCCATCTTCACAAATATATACGCTTCCCAACGTGCCACAATCCATGAAGAAGTTACGTCGAGGACGATGGTCCCATTCTAGTGGAAGGAAACTGAATGGAGGGTAACATGTATTGTCAGATTGCATTTCTGAAATTGAAGAAGGAAAAAACAAATAGTTTTAGCTACTCTGGTAGTTTAAAATATTTAAAAATAATGGTAATTTATGAGGAAGTGTGTCCCGGTCTCCTGCCTCATAAATTGCTACCCGGTGACTATTAAAATAACGACCCCAAATTACGATAAATAAACAAGAATTACGACAAATTAACAAGAATTACGACAAATTAACAAGAATTATGACAAATTACCATAAATGAATAAGAATTACAACAAAAAAGAGACCCCCCCCCCTAAAATACATTTAACGCCCTAAGTTGTTTGTTTTCTTTCAAGTAACACCGTAGCTGGGGTCATTATTTTAATAGTCACCGGGTAGCAATTTTTGAGGCAGGAGACTGGGACGCACTTCCTCATAAATTACCAAAATAATAAGATTTTTTTTAGGTAATGTTGATAGAGATACATGTTGAGACAGTTTGAAATTATATGATAAAGGTACTCCCATAAGGGTGTTTACATTTTTTTTTTTTTTTACCCTTACTTTAAATACTCATTGTGTTGTAGAGGAATTAACACCCTGACAGGATGGACTGGCTCATAGCCTTATAATAGTCGACGTAGCCGTGATAGAGACGGGGAAATTATATTCGGACAAAATCACTGCATTTGACTACACCCATTTGACCCTCCTCATTCTTGTAAGTTAGTCTGTGAATTGTTCTACTTCTTGGTTTTATGTAATAAGTATCTGTTAGCATCAGATACAAGTGCTGAATAAAATATATCTCAATTGCACTATTTCTCTGTATCTTTTACCACCTGAACGATACAACAGATTGTCAGAAGATAATTTTATCTTTTTGGAACATACTCACATATACATAAATATTTTGGGAGGTGTGTGGTGTAATGCTCACCATCAGAGAAAAAATAATTGACAACATGAGTTCAAATCCTGGATGTGTCTGCTTGCATTTCATAATTTGAAGAAGGAAAAGCCAAATATTTTTAGCTACTTAGGAAGTTTAGAATATTTCAGTAAATATTCCAAATTTCAAGCATTTTATTTTTGAACACTTTGTTTTCATTTAAACTGATTAATTTTAATGGTAGGTCAACCTGTTTGAGGTTATATTATGCATAGAAGGTAAAGAATTGCATTCATTGTACATTTATTCTTCGTAGTTGTTAAAGAGATTTTTTGCACACTGTTATATGCTATCAAGTATTCCTATTTAATTCTAATAATTTGTGTGCAGTTGTTTGGTTTCAAGTATTCCTATCTAATAATACTACTAATAATATGGTTTCAAGTATTTATTTCAATTCAATAATAGTCATGTTTGTACACAGTTATTTGGTTTCAAGTAACTAATAATAATCATTAGTAAACAATTATAACTTCAAGTAACTATTCTTAATACAAATAGAGTTATATGGTATCAAGTATTTCTATCTAATACTAATAATTTTGAAACATCTATTTGTCCCATACATGTGACCATAAAAGGTACTATCTAAAAGGTAGTATCTTTTAGGGTCCCATGTTTTATATTTTTTTTATACCATAAAATCAAAATACAAGAATTTGATAAAATTCTCTATAAGCCAAATATGAGGCTTTAAAAATCCGTGAACTGTGAAATTTACCCCCACCCCTATATTTAACACAATGAAACTTGCATAAAGGTTAATATTATCTTGAAAAATTTTTGTCCATTTGGAAGAAGAAACATTTAAACAAACTCCTGATGATTTTTAAAAAGAACTTTCAGCTTACGGAAATAATGTAAATTATAAACGAAAAACAATGTTTTACATTTTTGCACCGTTAAATAATTTTAATTATTTTTGTAAGCTGAAATTTACAAAAAATCATCAGGAGTTTGTTTAATGTTTCTTCTTTCGAATGGGCAAAAAATTTTCAAGATAATATTAACCTTTATACAGTTACAAGTTTCATTGAGTTAAATATGGAGTGGGGAAAATTGGTGGTACCTAATGTAGTCACGGGTTTATTTGAATTAAGTTTATATAATAATCAGATTATTATTTAAAATAAACAATGTAATTTTTCAAGATACAAGACAAACACAACCCTTCAATCCGAAATCGATGAAATTATTCGGATTAATTTATGTCACAAAAAAAAAAAAAAAAAAAAAAAAAAAAAAAAAGTTTTCCAGATGAAATTACATCATTGTTATATTGATGGGAATTGAAGAAGTTAATATGACCACTTTTGAGTTTGGGTGTTTATTTTCGTACAAAAATTAAATGAAAGAAGACAATGAAAAAACACTCTTGCCTCGATTGTGAATCTAAGTAATTATATAACATTATCACAGCAATTTTCCCTAGTACGCTATCTTGAATTAAATAAGTACCTAAAAATCAGGTATTACCAACATTCACTAGACGAGAGAGAAAAAAAGCGACGTGACCTTTGATATAAACATTATTTTTATCCATTGGAACTGCAGATATTGGTATTTTACTGTTTGATACAAAATAAATAAATAATTAGAAAGAAAAAATATAAAAGAAAAAAAAAGAAGGTTTAACGTTTAGTATTTTTTACACACCTAGTTAAGTTTAAAGTCTAACGTGGTTTGAAAGTAGATAGTTAAATATTATTTTTAAAAAATTCTTAGTACAAAAATAAAAATCCTCAATTAAATTACCGACTGGTCACAAATGATTATAATTAAAATACTTACCGGAGAAATCTTTCAATACTTTCTTCTAAAGTTATTTACTAATCATTGCCTCGAGGTAATTACAAATACCTGTTGTTGCTTTAACTTTTCTCTCAAGTTAAAAAGATAAAACAACGTGGGTTTGTTTTTTTTCCGAAACAAAAACAAAAAAATTTAAAGAAAGAAAAGAAGAGAGTAAAAATATCTGACGAACTTTACGTAAGGCCCACATACTTTAGAATTCTGCCATCCAATTTTGCTAAGGCATTTCCATTTACTAATTCTTGAAAAGAAAAGAAAAAAACATAGATAAAAGAAGTTTTAAACGTTCCATATAACGCGCGGTTACAAACAGGAAGTCAACATTTTTCTTTTACCGGTGAATACTTAAAGAAGTCCCAATTAAATAAAATACCGGTGTCGCATTCACTGTTTTTCATTTTAGAGCAACGCATTTATTTGGGGACTGTCGACATAGTTTGACCATTTTTGTCACTATTCTGCCTTCATTTACGCAATAAACTCGACTTAGAATTGCATTCACATAGCTGGAAGGTTAGTAGGCATTATACAAACGCATTGGCCGTGTTTATCAACCTACCCACGTGGGCAAAAATGTCTCATAAGTTCATATTTCTTTAGTAGGTATGTTCAAAATAACTAAAGGGACGTAATAAAAAAATAGACCCATATTTTTATATTTCTAGAAAGCTCAAAATCAGAAGACCACATTAAAAAATTAAAAAATATCGGTTATTTCCTATAATTCTAACATGATCAAAGGGGAACCACTCTTGACTGATAAATTATTTATTTATTTTCCCATTAAACTAACCATAAAACCCTAACTCTAAGCCTAACCCTGTCTTCTTTTTTCCTAGTAGATCAATAAATAAATAATTTATCAGTCAAGAGTGTAGACCCGCAGCCACCGCCTTCTAGCACCCATATGATAAAAAGGGGTTGGGGCTTGCCATAAGGGCAATAGGGTTGGGAAAATCATATAGGTGCTAGGGCTTGACGTGGCCAGCCGATTGATTGGAGGGGGCCTCTCCGACCGCCCGTCTAGCCCAAGATAGGGCCAAAGTGGAGTATTGCAAGTCATGAACTGCTCATCCACCTGGGTTCTATCCTTAAGCATCACGGGTCGCCACCCACGGCCAACAGGTGGCCCCATTGGGGGAGTCTTACCCCTCTGCAGAGGTGCAGTTGGTGCATTCTAACACCCCAGCCGACAGGGCGGGCAATTTTTTGGAATTAGAAGTTCAAATTTTGATCATGTTAGACTTATAGGAAATAACCAAAATGTTAATACCCGAAAAAAGTTACTTGAAAATTTTTTTTTGTTTAAACTAAAAATAATTTTTGTAGCGTGTTTTCTTTTTTTAGTGGACTTCCATAATTTTTTCCTAATTTTAAGCTGTTCTTTCATATATAGATACATGACTTATCACTCTTTAACTCGGTATTTTGAACACACCAAGTATGTAGCATTTATCAAGCTTTACTTAACTTGTCACACAGGCCTCGGTTTTCTTCTCTACCGGCTGTAACAAAGCAGTCAAACACTTGAGTAGTGGACAGGTGGTCTGTGTCATTCATGGTGATACAGATATTTTTGACATTGTCACTGGAGTCTTGCAAGGGGATATATTAACACTGTTGGGACAGTAAAACGTTAAGTCTGGATGGACATAAGTCCAAATCGGATTATCTTCCCTTGCTGCGGTTTGTTCACTGATAGGTGGCGTGAGTATTTGGCCACAAAGTGTGAATTCTGAATTCCTGTCTCTTACCTCTCAGGCCGTCAACAAGTAAACATGGTCTAGGCGCCTCAAAATAATCGTCATAACATAGAATAAATTTTATTCTATGTTATGACGATTTTGGGTAATGTGACGTAAGCAGTGATGTAGTTTTTGTTACAGACAAAAACCGGAAGTGAATCTCCATTATTAATAGATACTGATTGAAAAAATATCTGGACCTTGCCAGAGAACTGAAAAAGTTATGGAATATGAAAGTCAAAGTGATACCAATTGTAGTTGGTGCACTTGGAACGGTCCCAAAAGGATTGGAAAAAGTTTTGGAAAGTCTGGAAATCAGAGGAAGGATTGATACCATTCAGAACACTGCACTGCTGCAATCTGCCAGAATACTCAGAAGAGTCCTGGAGACCTGAGGAGACTTGCTGTCACTCAGACTCCAGTGAAAGACCATCAGCTAATGCTGATGTGAAAACTCAAAAAGAAGAAATAATAATAATAAATAATATATATACTGATTATAATTAACTTGCTAAAGCTCCCACAGACTTTTGGAGACCCCTAAAGAAAGCGATGTTAATGCTTTCATAGGGATGACATGGTCTGCTGTAGATTGATTATCAATCATATGGAAATCTGATCTCACTGAGAAGTTAAAGTGACAATTCTTTCAAGCTGTAGTTGTATCAGGGCTACTGTACGGCTGCACCACTTGGACCTTAATGAAGCACCTTGAGAATAAGCTTGATGGAAGTTGCACAAGAATGCTGTGTGTAGTCTTGAACAAATTGTGGAAAAACACCCCACAAGAAAGCAGCTGTATGGACACTTGCCCCCTATCACATAAACCATCCAAATAAGACAAAGATATGCTGGACACAGCTAGGAAAGCAAGGATGGACTCATAAGTGATATTCTCCTTTGGAAACCTGTATATGGGCATGCCAGTGTGAGCCATCCAGTAAAGACCTCATTGATCAGCTCTGTACAGATTCTGGATGCTGCACAGAGGACCTCTCAAGGGGGATGAACGATAGAGATGGTTGGTGAAAGATTGTCATGGGTATCCATGCTGCTAGTATGAGCTGATGATGATGATAATGTTGCAATGAACATGAAATTATAACAGTCCCTAACCCGAGTCTCTCATGAAATATAAAAAGACCTATGAATGTTCTAATTTTCCAAAAATAACTTTTTCCTATTTTGCCGCCAAAAATCAAGTGGGTCTAAATACAAGCTATCCCTTTCCAATTCAGTATCAGTCCAGATCTTAAGTACTCCAGTCGCTGAACCAAAAATATCAGTCCGAAAACTTCACGATGATAACCAAGTTTTATCCTCAAAGAAATTCAGGAATGACTCTCAAGTAAGCATGTAATGAGAGAAGAGACCTACCTCATGCAACACGGTGTTACAGAGAGAGTGACGGGCATGAAGACTTGCCGTATTCTCGAAGGAAGTGGGCTAGGCTTTGCCTGGTGTGTAAGACTGACCTAGAGTCAAACCCGCGTCCTTCAGAATGCGAAAGGGCTGTGGACGAGCAGTGAAATCAAAAATAGCAGAGTAACCTGGATGTAAATAGTCGCGCCGTAGGGATTGATGTGTACTTGCAGTGCTGACGAGTGTCACACGTGCTGCACGGACAATTCTGAGTGAGGAGCCCGGATGTGGCAAGATCGAGGTATATTTTAAGGGCTTGCCCTCCCAGACCAGATGGAGAACAACTGCAGTAGCATTTTGTTGTAGAGAAATACATTTGGATATTGTTGGTGAGACGAGCGTGATACAGTTGGGAGAGTGTTTAGACTGAAGACTGTCAATTGGAAGAACATTGCGTCAGACTTAACTGATTAGAAAGCAATTTAAAAAAAATACTATAAACATTTATGTACACAAACAAAAATTAATATTCACAAATATTTTGTAAAATATTTTTTATTTTTTAAAAAGTTTGCTGTTTTTGTATTATTTATGAAGAATAATCAAAGTTCCAATTACCGTCCAGGTCGAAAGGAACTAATTCCCCCTCAAAGGCCACTATGCCCACGCAATGAGGGGGTAAGGAAGGGGAGATGAAGAATAATCAAAGTTCCAATTACCATCGAATTGGGAAGACATGGCAACAAATGGTTGTAACCCAATACAAACCCGAATAGTCGCAAAGTCTACTGCAGAATGACAGGGTATTTATAAAACTCCACAATATCATTCAAATCAAGCAGCCAATCAGAACTCAAGGAATGGAATCACCCAAATTCCTGAATGGATCATTCTTGATTTCTATATATACCAACCGTCTTGGACACTGCTTCAGTTGTACCCATGACATTCAACGCAAGGTGGATAAATGCTGCAAGCTTGTGTGTAAGAGCGGGGGCAGGAGTAGAAACATTGTTTCCTGCCCATCATCATGGCCAACATTGACGGGTCGCCTGGTCGGGACCCCACCCCTAGATAGACAAGCAAAGTCTATAAAATAAGAAAAAACAAAGACACTCAAATCAAAGCCTAAAAACGGCATACACCATAGGTCCTTCTAGATAGGTGGCTGAATGATCATCAACCCCAATTTTGTCACCTAGGACATATCCAGGACCCCAAACCCCAGTTTTTTCTAAAACCATCCGTCTTACCCTAGCATATTTTACTCCTGGAGAGTCAGCTTTTTCTAGTAAACCCAACCCACCCGACCTATAGAGAAACCCCAATTTTTTCACCAACACCCCAATAAGGATACCAACTCCCATCTTAGAGGAACCGACCGGCTTGCTTTCAAATCCTGAAAAGATCAAAAGACAGTCGGCGGTCCTATACAATTGCAGAAGGAAAGGGGGTAACCAAAAATGGCCCACAATTTTATTTTGTTATATTTTTTAGTTTCTTGGGAATCTTTTGTTTTTGTTACCCCAAACCCTCCATCTCCTTTTCATACGAAGCTTGTGCTTAACATTTCAAATCATCCGAAAGGGAAAATTTTAAGTAGGATAAAGCCATAGAGTGAAAGTGGTATTTTGGTGTAAGTAGGCTGTGCAAGGAGAGAATGCCAGGTTTATTTTTAAATGGATCGGTCAGTGAGTGAACCTAGCTAAATAGATCCATGTAGTGGTATGACCAGCTTTGTTACCCTCCCCCCAAACTAAACCTTCCGGCTTATATGCCGAGTCGTGATGACACACTCATGTACTTCACTTCTTATTTTTTTAATAAAGAATTTGGAGTGAGTACATGAGTGTCTCACTTCAAATATAAGTTGTACTTAGTTAGCTGCTGTTATTCAAACCAACAGTAGACTAACTGACTTCAATAATTTGGATTTTTCAGACTTGTCCTGATCTTTTACTGCTATATTCATGATGTTTCTGCTGATGTGTTCTCCAGCCTTCTTCAGGTGTTTCTTGTCAAACTTAAGAACCTTGTCATAATTGGGAGCTTTCACTGAACTTTGAACCGAACCCTTTATTTAATCCACAGGGTTAGATTGTTCTCATTCTATTAACCATGACTGGGTACAAGTATTAAACTGTGTTAAATGTTCTATGTCAGTGGTTCCCATTAGGTGTGTTGCGGGATAATATTCAATATTTAAGGTATAAACGAAAATATTATTTCAACAAAGTCTGGCCTATATATTATATATATTGATGTAGAAGAAACTGCAATATAGTTGGAAAAAAACTTCACTGTAATGATGTAGGGCGATATGAAAAATGCTTCGGTGAGGATTAGAACCGAAGACCATATCTGTACGCAGAATTTCAATGCAAGACGTTACTCACTATTCCAGTAGAGTCTATCTTAGTGCATAAAATAGGTCTTATAGGTTGAATCCACACCAACACAGTAGTGTCTTGTGTTGTAACACTACATTCACTTTTATTAAAACGAGCTAATGATAAATATTTTCATATTCTTTGGTTTGGTTTGTTTTGTTTTACAGCATATCAACCTCAGTGGGTCATTTAATCCCGATAAAGTTTTGAAATAAATCAATTCTTAATGGATAATACAATCTTTTTATAAATACATTTTTCTATTTAACCCATAGATGGGACCCTAACAGGTACTACCACTCCGGGTCAGAGTGGACCAGGGAGCAATGGTGATGAAGGAGTGCTCCACATTCCCCAAACCTCCAAAACTGGAACCTCACCATCAGATAGAGTTTAACGTCATTCCCAGGACATGTAGACCTGCAGCCACCGCCTTCTAGCACCCATATGATAAAAAGGGGTTGGGGCTTGCCATAAAGGCAATAGGGTTGGGGAAATCATATAGGTGCTAGGGCTTGACGTGACCAGCTGATTGATCAGAGGGGGCCTCTCCGATCGCCCGTCTAGCCCAAGATAGGGCCAAAGTGGAGTATTGCATGTCATGAACTGCTCATCCACCTGGGTTCTATCCTTAAGCATCACGGGTCGCCACCCACGGCAAACAGATGGCCCCATTGGGGGAGTCTTACCCCTCTGCAGAGGTGCAGTCGGTGCATTCTAACGCCACAGCCGACAAGGTGGTCATATTCTTTCATTTTTGGATCTATAGAATGTATTCCTTTTGTGGCTGTGCCGTGAAAATTTTAAACAGCTCATTGGTGTGTCACCATACAAAAAAGTTTGGGAACCACTGTTCTATGTTATTATCACCAGTGGTCAGGATTGAACCTACAATCTATTGATTGTCACTTAGAACTGTATTAACTCAACCCCAATATCTATTACGTCATGAGTCCAATTGGACAATTCAGAGTTAATTCTTGGAACTTATAAACCTAATATTCTTTTTTACTTAGGGATTTTGTTTGTTTTATTGATAATTCATTTTGTCATTAATTTTTTGTCACATCTGGTTTAGCTCAGTCGGTAGAGTGTCGGGCTAAGGACCACAAGGTTCCAGGTTTGATACTGGCCCTCGCCCACTCAATGTATGAGTAGCACAGGGCTCTGTGCAGTTAAACTTAGGAGGTGATACACGGTAGAAGGCAAAGGAGCCACACTTTGATCCTAGTCAGAGTACACATATACTACACTGATACAAGGCAGAAGGAAAAGGAGCCACACTTTGATCCTAGTCAGAGCACACATATACTACACTGAGACAAGGTAGAAGGAAAAGGAGCCACACTTTGATTCTAGTCAGAGTACACAGATACTACACTGATACAAGGCAGAAGGCAAAGGAGGCACACTTTGATCCTCGTCAGAGTACACAGATACTACACTGATAAAAGGCAGAAGGCAAAGGAGCCACACTTTGATCCTAGTCAGAGCACACAGATACCACACTGATACAAGGTAGAAGGCAAAGGAGCCACACTTTGATCCTCGTCAGAGTACACAGATACTACACTGATACAAGGTAGAAGGCAAAGGAGCCACACTTTGATCCTAGTCAGAGTACACACATACTACACTGATACAAAGCAGAAGGCAAAGGAGCCACACTTTGATCCTAGTCAGAGTACACAGATACTACACTGATACAAGGCAGAAGGCAAAGGAGCCACACTTTGATCCTAGTCAGAGCACACAGATACTACACTGATACAAGGTAGAAGGAAAAGGAGCCACACTTTGATTCTAGTCAGAGTACACAGATACTACACTGATACAAGGCAGAAGGCAAAGGAGCCACACTTTGATCCTAGTCAGAGCACACAGATACTACACTGATACAAGATAGAAGGAAAAGGAGCCACACTTTGATCCTAGTCAGAGTACACAGATACTACACTGATACAAGGTAGAAGGCAAAGGAGCCACACTTTGATCCTAGTCAGAGCATACAGATACTACACTGATACAAGGCAGAAGGCAAAGGAGCCACACTTTGATTCTAGTCAGAGTACACAGATACTACACTGATACAAGGCAGAAGGCAAAGGAGCTGCACTTTGATCCTAGTCAGAGTACACAGATACTACACTGATACAAGGTAGAAGGAAAAGGAGCCACACTTTGATCCTAGTCAGAGTACACAGATACTACACTGATACAAGGTAGAAGGAAAAGGAGCCACACTTTGATCCTAGTCAGAGTACACATATACCACACTAATACAACGTAGAAGGCAAAGAAACTACACTTTGTCTCCCCGTTACATTCTGCTTTGTATCAGTGTATAGTATCTGTGTGCTCTACCTAAGATCACTTTGATCCTAGGCAGATTACACAGATACTATACTCTGATACAAGGCAAAGGAGACACACTTTGATTCTTGGTAGAGCCAATAGATACTATTCTATGATACTAGATAGAGACACTTTGATCTTATATAGTACACACAGATACAACACTCTGATACAAGGCAGAAAGCTATAGAACCACACTTTAATTCTAGGCAAAGCACATTTAGATACTACACATCTTAGGCTGTCATATTTTATGGATTCTATGTTAGTATCTTTAATAAAATATGGAATATTAAAAAACAAACTTGAAAATGAATATAAAATGAAATGAAAAAAAATTTTTTTTTTCAAAATATCGTTGAAAACATAAATATTTCTCTAAAATATAAAAGATGAAATATTATCTAAAATTTCTGAGATATTCAATATGTAAAAGTTTATTTATTTATTCTTTCACCAGAAGCAATTTGAAAAGCAAACTAATTGGCTAATTATTTTTTTTTTAATGAGCTGCCAGAAAATTGAATCTTTGATGATTAAATCCTGCAATATGAACCAATAAAAAAATATTTTGACTAAAATCTGCGCAAAATAACGAAAGTGTCCTGGGTATGACGTTAAACTGCATCTAATGGTGAGGTTCCAATTCTGGTGCTCTGGGGAATGTGGAGTACCCCTTCTTTGCCATTACATCCAGGTCCACCCTGACCCAGGGTGGTAGCACCTGTTAGGGTCCCATCTATGAGTTAAATTTAAAAAAAAATGAGTTTAAAAATTGATTTTTGATACCCATTGAGAATGAATAGAACAAAATATCTTTGGCAGAAAATAACTCTACAAGGGTTGACATGCCATAGAATCCAAAAAAGGCAGAAAGGTGCATTACTTAAGACATGATCAAAACAATAAAGATAAGGATACCAATCCAAAGAATTCATGATACTATAATGATAATAATACTATAATAATAAGTCGTCGGGATGGCCTAATGCCGGTATCGGCCAGACTGCAAGGGAGTCTATCCCCTTTTCACTAGCGCTAGACCAAGGAGATTATTGTAGCATCTGAGGTGGAGCGCCACAACTACCATCAGCTCCTCACTTTACCACACAGATCCCTGTGCTACTCATTTGCTGAGTTGGCGAGGGCCGGTATCGAACCAAGAACCTTGTGATTCCTAGCCGAACACTCTACTGACTGAGCTAAACCGGCCCTAATACTGTAATAATAATAATAATAATAATAATGATAATGATAATAAAATTCATAATACTATAATAATTCATAATATTATAATAATGAATAATGCTTCATAATGACAATACTTTATTTTCAGGAGGTGTCAGTGATTGCTGAGTGTGCTTCGGCCTCTGGAGTGGCTAAATAAAATTAACATTGTTGATCCCAGGGGTCTATCCCCCAGGCAATACCTGCCCCCTTGATTTAAAGGGGCAGGACCGGGTTTATTGTTCAGCACCGAGGCCCCATCTTAAGCGGAAATGCTGATGGGATCAATGCATTTTTTTGTGCCTACCACCCACGAGCTTTGGCTTGTGGGTGGTCCCACATAAAAATGTCCTTGTGTTACACCCTCATAAGTGGAATGAGAGGCAAATACCCAGTGGTGTAATGGTTATTGGGAAAGGTATACATCCAACTATTCTCCCTCCAGCTATGGGTAAATAGTAGGGCACACTGGGCTCTTTAACCTTGGTATGGCAACAGGTCTTGGAGAAAGAAAACTCTGGGAGGTGCCAGTGGTGTACTGGTTATCATCATAGGAAATAGACAAAGCAAAACAAGATCTGGTTTGGAAAAGGCTGGTTGCATTTTACATAGTACTAGTATCATTGGGAAAGGTGTGCATCCAACTATTCTCCCTCCAGCTATGGGTAAATAGTAGGGCACACTGGGCTCTTTAACCTTGGTATGGCAACTGGTCTATGATAAAGAAAACTCTGAATTCAAACCTGTTAAATTCCACTTAAAAATTGACCTTGTGTCACATCCTGTTTGTGTGGTTGGGTTGGGTAAATACATACGTAAGTTAGTCACAAAACAAAGACCAATTTCCTTTCCTCCTGATTGGTGGAGTGATTAGTATCCAGCTGTGTTGCAAGCTGAATATGTTCTGCGGATCCAGACTAGGTAGGGGCTTTTAATAGCAGGTTGGACTATTCCACTTGTGTTTTTGGGACAAGTTCACTTCCTGGATCCTCATTGGCTGCTGGTTTTAAGGTAGACACTTTTATCCATGTAGGGGCTAAAACTCTCCTGTGCCAGGAAGTAGGGAGAGTAACGTCCCTTATCAGGTGGTAAGAACTTTCTCTTAACTGGTTTTGGTCCCGACGAGTAAGCCTCGTAGAAATGAGCTCTCAGCACTCAGTCAACCCTGAAGAAAACCCCTCAGTAAGGGAGCATAGCTGACTACACCACCTGAGCACCCCCTCAGTGAGGGAGATAAAAAAGAGTAAGTACTGCCTTTAAGTTCTTGTTATATTGTTGTGTCTAGTTGTGTTTTACATGTTAATAAAATTGGTTAAAGGTACATATGTTTTTCCCTTTTTACTTTGATTTGTATACCTGTATATTATTCCTCATAGTCTGAATACAGCTATTTCTACATCCATATATATATTTACCAACTCCTCTGCATGAGCAGGATGTGACACAAGGTCAATTTCTTAAGCGAAGTTTAACAGGTTTGAATTCAGAGTTTTCCTTCTCCTAGACTGGTTACCTAACCATGGTTAAAGAGCCCAGTCTGCCCTTCTATTTACCCTTGGGAGAGTAGGATTTATACCTTTCCCAAGGGTATTAGCGCTAAGTGAAATGCAATTACCACGTCCAGGATTTGAACTCGGGGTGATGAGTCCATTTCCCATGACTTTAACCATTACACCACGCGCTTCCTACATCTATATATACTGAACATTTGACTGTGTCAAGTACAGAGCGTATTCAGTTACGTTTTCTTTTTTTTTCGTCTGGTTACTGGATGCTAGTAACAGCCTTCCCGTGGAGGTGAGTATGATGTTTATTCTACACTGGTATTTATCTTTCAACACCAGACAACTGAACAAAGGAAAAAATCATGAAAAGACATAAGTTAGACATTCACTAACACAAAGATACAAATGAATAAACTCTAAAATATGATAACAATATTAATTACAGACCATTTTCACCTGCTTTTGTGCTAAGAGGTAGCGGGGGTGGTGTCTCGTTTCTATAATTCTACACATTAAAACACCTGATTTCCTGTCATATACACAACTATAAATGGTAGCCTGATACAAGGCAGAAAGCTATAGAACCACACTTTAATTCTAGGCAAAGCAGATTTAGATACTACACATCCTAGGCTGTCATATTTTATGGATTCTATGTTAGTATCTTTAATAAAATATGGAATATTAAAAAACAAACTTGAAAATGAATATAAAATGAAATGAAAAAAAATTTTTTTTTTCAAAATATCGTTGAAAACATAAATATTTCTCTAAAATATAAAAGATGAAATATTATCTAAAATTTCTGAGATATTCAATATGTAAAAGTTTATTTATTTATTCTTTCACCAGAAGCAATTTGAAAAGCAAACTAATTGGCTAATTATTTTTTTTTTAATGAGCTGCCAGAAAATTGAATCTTTGATGATTAAATCCTGCAATATGAACCAATAAAAAAATATTTTGACTAAAATCTGCGCAAAATAACGAAAGTGTCCTGGGTATGACGTTAAACTGCATCTAATGGTGAGGTTCCAATTCTGGTGCTCTGGGGAATGTGGAGTACCCCTTCTTTGCCATTACATCCAGGTCCACCCTGACCCAGGGTGGTAGCACCTGTTAGGGTCCCATCTATGAGTTAAATTTAAAAAAAAATGAGTTTAAAAAAAGAATTTTTGATACCCATTAAGAATGAATAGAACAAAACATCTTTGGCATAAAATAACTCTACAAGGGTTGACATGCCATAGAATCCAAAAAAAGGCAGGAAGGTGCATTACTTAAGACATGATCAAATCAATAAAGATAAGGATACCAATTCAAAGAATTCATAATACTATAATGATAATAATAATACTATAATAATGATAATAAGTCGTCGGGATGGCCTAATGTCGCTATCGGCCAGACTGCGAGGGAGTCTATCCCCTTTTCCCTAGTGCTAGACCAAGGAGATCATTTTAGCATCTGAGGTGGAGCACCACAACTACCATCAGCTCCTCACTTTACCACACAGATCCCTGTGCTACTCATTTGCTGAGTTGGCGAACCTTGTGATTCCTAGCCGAACACTCTACTGACTGAGCTAAACCGGCCCTAATACTGTAATAATAATAATAATAATAATGATAATGATAATAATAAAATTCATAATACTATAATAATTCATTATATTATAATAATGAATAATGCTTCATAATGACAATACTTTATTTTCAGGAGGTGCCAGTGATTGCTGAGTGTGCTTCGGCCTCTGGAGTGGCTAAATAAAATTAACATTGTTGATCCCAGGGGGCTATCCCCCAGGCAATACCTGCCCCCTTGATTTAAAGGGGCAGGACTGGGTTTATTGTTCAGCACCGAGGCCCCATCTTAAGCGGAAATGCTGATGGGATCAATGCATTTTTTTGTGCCTACCACCCACGGGCTTTGGCTTGTGGGTGGTCCCACATAAAAATGTCCTTGTGTTACACCCTCATAAGTGGAATGAGAGGCAAATACCCAGTGGTGTAATGGTTATTGGGAAAGGTATACATCCAACTATTCTCCCTCCAGCTATGGGTAAATAGTAGGGCACACTGGGCTCTTTAACCTTGGTATGGCAACAGGTCTTGGAGAAGGAAAACTCTGGGAGGTGCCAGTGGTGTCATGGTTATCATCATAGGAAATAGACAAAGCAAAACAAGATCTGGTTTGGAAAAGGCTGGTTGCATTTTACATAGTACAAGTATCATTGGGAAAGGTGTGCATCCAACTATTCTCCCTCCAGCTATGGGTAAATAGTAGGGCACACTGTGCTCTTTAACCTTGGTATGGCAACTGGTCTATGATAAAGAAAACTCTGAATTCAAACCTGTTAAATTCCACTTAAAAATTGACCTTGTGTCACATCCTGTTTGTGTGGTTGGGTTGGGTAAATACATACGTAAGTTAGTCACAAAACAAAGACCAAATTCCTTTCCTCCTGATTGGTGGAGTGATTAGTATTTAGCTGTGTTGCAAGCTGAATATGTTCTGAGGATCCAGACTAGGTAGGGGGTTTAAATAGCAGGTTGGACTATTCCACTTGTGTATTTGGGTCAAGTTCACTTCCTGGATCCTGATTGGCTGTTGGTTTTAAAATGAACGCTTTCATCTATATAAACTAAACATTTGACTGTGTTCAAGCATTTAGTGCAGAGCATATTCAGTTGTGTTTTCTTTTCTTTTTGTCTGGTTACTGGATGCTAGTAACACCCTTCCCATGGAGGTGAGTATGATGTTTATTCTACAGCAAGAAGATCAGTTCCTAACAAGAGAGGCATGAAAAATGTAATCTCTCTTTGAGGACAGAATGTTACTTAATCCATGTCGTGCCTACGAATTATTACTCTAATAAGTGTACTAAGGTTTAAATAACGGTATGGTAAATGGAAAGTTACCATTAACCATTGAAAAGTGATTGACAAGCAATTCACCTCTCGCTGACCTGAGTGTAGATTTCTGATTGGCTGAAGGCAAAGTATGAGAAGGTAACTGATTTAGATTATTTAGATCTGAGGATCCAGACTGGGTAGGGGCTTTTAATAGCAGGTTGGACTATTCCACGTGTATTTGGGACAAGTTCACTTCCTGGATCCTCATTGGCTGCTGGTTTTAAGGTAGACACTTTTATCCATGTAGGGGCTAAAACTCTCCTGTGCCCAGGGGACAGGAAGTAGGAAGAGTAATGTCCCTTGTCAGGTGGTAAGAACTTTCTCTTAACTGGTTTTGGTCCCGACGAGTAAGCCTCGTAGAAATGAACTCTCACCACTCAGTCAACCCTGACTGAAGAAAACCCCTCAGTGAGGGAGCATAGCTGACTACACCACCTGAGCACCCCCTCAACAAGGGAGATAAAAAACAGTAAGTAATGCCTTTAAGTTCTTGTTATATTGTTGTGTCTAGTTGTGTTTTACATGTTAATAAAATTGGTTAAAGGTACATGTGTTTTTCCCTTTTTACTTTGATTTGTGTACCTGTATATTATTCCTCATAGTCTGAATACAGCTATTTCTACATCCATATATATATTTACCAACTCCTCCGCATGAGCAGGATGTGACACAAGGTCAATTTCTTAAGCGAAGTTTAACAGGTTTGAATTCAGAGTTTTCCTTCTCCTAGACTGGTTACCTAGTCATGGTTAAAGAGCCCAGTCTGCCCTGCTATTTACCCATAGCTGGAGGGAGAGTAGGATTCATACCTTTCTCAAAGGTATTAGCGCTAAGTGAAATGCAATTACCACGTCCAGGATTTGAACTCGGGGCGACGAGTCCATTTCCCATGACTTTAACCATTACACCACGCGCTTCCTATATCCATATATACTGAACATTTGACTGTGTCAAGTACAGAGTGTATTCAGTTACGTTTTCTTTTTTTTTGTCTGGTTACTGGATGCTAGTAACAGCCTTCCTGTGGAGGTGAGTATGATGTTTATTCTACACTGGTATTTATCTTTCAACACCAGACAACTGAACAAAGGAACAAATCATGAAAAGACATAAGTTAGACATTCACTAACACAAAGATACAAATGAATAAACTCTAAAATATGATACAAATATAATTACAGACCATTTTCACCTGCTTTTGTGCTAAGAGGTAGCGGGGGGTGGTGTCTCGTTTCTATAATTCTACACATTAAAACACCTGATTTCCTGTCATATACACAACTATAAATTTTACACAATTAACTGAAGAAATAATGAATGATTGTTCAGTTTTGGTTTCCTTGCATTGAATCATGTTTGGTACAAGGCCGTTTCAAAGTGAGAATCAAACGCACTTTTCATTGCTTGTGAGAACAACAGATGTCCACGTGGTGCAGTCATACAATCGCACTGACACAACTACAGCTTGGAACAATTTTTGCCTTCATCTTATCAGAAAGATCATTGCTTGTGAGAACAACAGATATCATTATCATCACTAGCAACAGAAAACACCCTCCGGGCATCGTAAAATTTAATTTTTTAAAGACATTGCCTGAAATGTCAGAGGGTTTGTATCATAAGTAAGACAAATCCTCAAATTTATTAAACAGGTAAAAAAAATAAAACAATTTGAAAGGACAACTGAGCCTCGTCCTTCTCAAATAAAATGTTGCGTGCATATTTTCCACATAAATGTTCCACAAAATCATAGGTATTTATTTATTTGTAAACTTTTTAGTTAATTTCTTGTTACTGTAAAAAAACAAAGGGATGAGAGTCAAAAACAATTTTAAAAATTGCTTACTCAAATTTTAGGTGTATATAGCATAAGAATATTGTGACATAAGCTGTGACGTAGAGCTATGATGTAGTTTTTGTTACAGACAGAAATACAGACAATCTCCATAATTAATAGAAGATGACACGCAGACAGCACAGATTTCCATGACTCTCTCTAACTAACTGTCCCTATCAGTCATTGCTCCTAGAAAGTCCACCTCCTAACATCCAGTATCCATGCAAAGGTAATCAATGTATGTCTTTGCTGGTCAGTCTACTCTGGTGTGTCTATGTGAATGAAGCTGTGAATGAAGCGCGTGGTGTAATGGCTAAAGTCATGGGAAATAGACTTGTCGTCCCATGTTCAAATCCTGGATGTGGTAATTGCATTTCACTTAGCGCTAATACCCTTGGAAAAGGCATGAATCCTACTCTCCCTCCAGCTATGGATAAATAGTAGGGCAACAGGGCTCTTTAACCTTGGTTAGGCAACCGGTCTAGGAGAAGGAAAACTATGAATTCAAATCTGTTGAACTCGCTTAAGAAATTGACCTTGTGTCACATCCTGCTTATGTGGAGGGGTTGGTAAATATATATGTGAATGAAGCTGTTTGCATTTAACATAGCACTAATACCATAAGGAAGAGTATGAATCCAAGTATTCTCCCTCCAGCTATGGGTAAATAGAAGGGCAGTATGGGTTCTTTAATCTGGTTGATCTGGTTTTTTTTTACAGTATATCAACTCTTTTTGGGTTATCTGATGCTGAATCAAGTCCATTGATAAATAAAGGACTCAGGTTGCTTACAGTACCAGCTGTTGTTTAAGTGGCCACCCAGTTAAGTATTGGACTGGCTCATTGCTGCTGAACCTTGGTTAGGCAACCAGTCCAAGAGAAGGAAAACTCTGAATTCAAACCTGTTAAACTCTACTTAGAAAAATTGACCATGTGTCACATCCTGCATATGAGGAGGGGTTGGGTAAATACATATTAATAGTAGTGTATGATCTAGGATTGTGCTCACCCATATCATTATAATTTCTCAAAGGAAACATGTTTTAAAAGATAATTACTGGGTACTTCCTGTAGAAGTTATCCTCCGTATATAGAAACAATACGATACTCACCATCGCAGTGGGGTTCTAACTACGGTCGAGTTAAGCTGTAACTTAATACAGTCCTTACATGCTGCTGGCATAATGCAAAGTGGTGGCTGAAGAGTGGATACTTATCCCTGTTCTTACTAACCCTGAAATCTAACAGCCAATCAGAACTCAGGAAATGAACTTGCCTGAGTTCATAATGGAACAATCCAAAGCTCCATATAAGCCACCTACCAAACTCTAGTTTTAGTCTTGCATTCATCTTGTAACAGAGTTGAATACTTTACACAAAATCCAACACTTCCCTTTATTTCTTTAAAATTTATTATGATAATGAAGCAGCTGTAAAGCCACCTGCCTCCTATCACACAGACCATCCGAGTGAGACGGACAAGATATGCTGGACACTGCTGGAAGAGCAGCGACGAACTCATAAGTGATGTTCTCCTGTGGAAGCCAGCACATGGACATGCTAATGTAGGCCACCCAGCAAGGACCTACATTGACCAACTCTGCATGGATACTGGATGCTGCACAGAGGACCTCCCTGGGGCAATGAATGATAGAGAAGGTTGGCGAGAGATTGTCATGGATATCCGTGCTAATTGCATGACATGATGAAAAGTAAAGTGGTTGGGGTGACCGAATGGGTATTAGCAATCAGCTAGGGAGTCTATCCCCTTTTCACTAGCACTAGACCAAGGTGATTGTTTTGGTGTCTGGGGTGGATCATCACACCTACGATCAGCTGTTCACTTTACTGCACTGATCCCTGTGCTACTCATATGCTGAGTTGGCGAGGGCTGATAACAAATTTAATGGCTAATAAAATGTAATCTGTGGTATAGATAGTAAAATTCGACGGGGTGGCCTAAATGTTGGTATCAGCCAGACAGCGAGGGAGACTATCCTCTTTTCAGTAGCACTAGACCAAAGAGATTGTTTATGCATCTGAGGTGGAGCGCGACACCTACGGTGGCCTAATGTTGGTATCAGCCAGACAGCGAGGGAGACTATCCTCTTTTCAGTAGCACTAGACCAAAGAGATTGTTTATGCATCTGAGGTGGAGCGCGACACCTACGGTGGCCTAATGTTGGTATCAGCCAGACAGCGAGGGAGACTATCCTCTTTTCAGTAGCGCTAGACCAAAGACATTGTTTATGCATCTGAGGTGGAGCGCGACACCTACAGTGGCCTAATGTTGGTATCAGCCAGACAGCGAGGGAGACTATCTCCTTTTCAGTAGTGCTAGATCAAAGAGATTGTTTATGCATCTGAGGTGGAGCACGACACCTACAGTGGCCTAATGTTGGTATCAGCCAGACAGCGAGGGAGACTATCCTCTTTTCAGTAGCGCTAGACCAAAAAGATTGTTTATGCATCTGAGGTGGAGCGCGACACCTACCATTAGCTCCCTACTTTACTGCACAGATCCCTATGCCCAATCATACGCTGAGTTGGCGAGAGCCGGTATCGAACCAGGAACCTTGCGATTCCTAGCCGAATGCTCTGCCGACTGAGCTAAGCCAGCCCTTAATGCATTTTGAAAGAAATTTCTCCTTTTCCTATCTTTATCTCTCTTTCTCTCTATCCATATATCTTTCTCTATTCAGCCATCAATCTCTCTTTCTCTCTCTATTTATCTATCAATTATTCTATCAATTTCTCTCTATCTCTTCCTCTCTCTCTATCTACTCATCTATCTTTCTTTCTCCATCTATTTTCTTTCTCTCTCTTTTTCTCTATCTATTTGTGCACCTATCTTTCTATCTATCTGTCCCCCTGTCTCTTTCTATCCATCTATCAATCCATCTCTCTATAGATATCTATTCATCTCTATTTCTATATATAAACCTCTCTCTCTATCCATCTCTCTCTCTCTCTCTCTTTCTATCCCTCCATCTCTCTCGCTATCCATCCATCTCTTTTTCTCTCTCTATCCATCATCTCTCTCTATATATATATCCATATCTCTCTCTCTCTATCCATCCATCTCTCTCTCTCTCTATTCATCTCTCTCTCTATCCATCCCCTCTCTCTCTATCCATCCATATCTCCCTGTATCCATCCATCCATCTCTCTCTTTATCCATCCATCTCTCTCTTTTTTCTCTCTCTCTATCCATCCATCTCTCCATCTCTCTCTCTTTTTCCTCTCTCTTTATCCATTCATCTCTCTCTTTTTTCTCTTCTCTCTCTTATCCATCCATCTCTCTCTTTTTCCCTCTTCTCTCTCTTTTTCTCTTTCTCTCTTTATCCATCCATCTCTCTCTTTTTTCTCTCTCTCTTTATCCATCCATCTCTCTCTCTCTTTATCCATCCATCTCTCTCTCTCTTTATCCATCTCTCACTCTCTATCCATCTCTCTTATCCATCTCTCTCTCTCTATCCATCTCTCTTTATCCATCTCTCTCTCTTCTCTATCCATCTCTCTTTATCCATCTCTCTCTCTCTCTCTCTCTTTATCCATCTCTCTCTTTATCCAT
>CM042161.1:59974169-60049169 GCA_023376005.1 Doryteuthis pealeii | reverse complement strand
GGTACTTTTTATCACAACTTCATAGAGCAGTTTAGCTCAATCAGTAGAGCATTCACCTAGGAATTGCGAGGTTCTGTGACTCTACCTCAGATGCAAAAACAATCTACCTGGTCTAATACTAATAAAAAAGGAATAGACTCCCTCACTGTCTGACTGATACCAACAATAGGTCACTCTGCTGACTTTACTTGAACTACGCAGACCAACAGTCTATGGCTATCAGTAAAGAACACAGAATGGAAATTGTTATATAGTACCTAAATAATGAGAATGGAATCACCGTTTTTTTTTTAAAATAATATCTGACAAAACCTCAGAAGAGGGAAACAAGATCTTACAAGACTTTTTAATTCAACCTAGCAATTGTTAATTACTCTGTTCACCCTATATCTTTGTTTAGTAAACCATTTTTCCTTATCTTTAATACTCATGGTATTTCTTCCTATTATTTCGCTGTTAACTCTGATACTTGAGTTACAACAGAAATAAAGAATTTTTGATGGGTACTGTGCTAGTATATATACAATATACTATATATATGTGTGTGTTACAATATACTATATATACATATATATATACATGTTATACAATATACTATGCATATACATGTTATACAACATACTATATATATATGCACATACATACATATATATGTATATATATATACATATATATATATTTATATATATACATATATATATATTTATATATATACATACATATATATATTTATATATATACACACATATATATATTTATATATATACTATATATTTATATATATACACATATATAAATGTTACAATTTACCTCTTTCTACATTTATTTAACTATCTTAAAATCTTTTATTTTTATTTTTTATTTCTTTTTTTCTTACTTTTTTTTCTTTCTTTTTTGTCAAACACGCACACACACATACCATTGATTCACAAACACACACATGCACCATGTCATCGCACATGCGCACAATTGTGCACTTATACTCTGGACTGATTTTTTGAGTTTTTGAGTTTTTCTTGGTGCCACAGCTAATGCCTTTTACATTTCCACAAGAGATGGAACGAATAGAAATCTCCTCTCATGAAAAGCAAGAAATGTTGTCTGTTGTTAGTCTGAACTGTTGCTGGGTCATGATCTTCTCTCGGCTAGAAAGGCTCTTCTACACATTTCCATTGTTATTGCTGCCTGTGTAAAATAGAATAAATGCGGAGTGCCAGACGGAAAGGGATATTTCTGGACTTGGAGTTGAATAGAAAAGTCGCTCTTTCATTGCAAGATGAAGGGGAAAAAAATTCACCTCCATTGTGCACTCAAGTGTGCTGGAATGATGGGAATAATTCTGTATTACTGACGGTTTTTTTTCTCTGTATTTTATTTTGCTATATAGAAATCATCTTCTATTCTCATTTAAATTTATCTACTACAGTGTAGAATAATACTAAGTCCAATTACCGTCGAATTGGCAAGACAAGGCAGCAAGCAGTCGTAACTGAAATACGATCCTGGTTTGCTGCTAAGACTACTGCAGAATGGCAGGATTTATGGAGCCTCAGAGGATCCTACAAACCAAGCAGCCAATCAGGACTCAGGGAATGGAATCACCCAAATGCATGAGTGGACTGTTCTGAATTCCCATAAGTACCAGTTGTCTTGACACTGGTTCAGTTGTGCTTGGCCAGTCACATTGTTCAAACCAATAGTAGACTGACTGACTTCAATATACAGTATCTATCTATTTATCCCAGTCTGCTAGTATATATATATGTATATAAATTAAAGGGCTGGGTTAGCTCAGTCGGTAGAGTGTTCGGCTAGAAACCGCAAGGTTCCTAGTTCGATACCGGCCCTCGCCAACTCAGCTAGTGAAAAGGGGATAGACTCCTTCGTGAATTGACCGACTTTAAGCCACCCCGACGACTTTACTTACTTATATATTTATATATACAAGGTGTGTCAAAAAAGTATTGAGATTTAAGCTGAATTTATCAAGATAGGAATGTACAATAGATGTAATGTTAATTTTTTTCAGAATACAATGTGTGTCAAAAAGTACAGATTTTAAAGCTGTATTTACCAAGATAGAAATGAACAGTATTTTTATATATCTGTATATCTAGCTATTTCATTCTGCTAGTATCTACATATTTATTGATCTGTTTGAGTATATATATATATAGTCATCCACAGACACTGTGTTTCAACGTTTACATCCAATCAGTGTGGCTAGACTTAATAACTACCTCTAGCCGAGAGCGAAACCAGACTGACTTTTCAGCAGTCCGACATCTGTACCTGTCAGTAAGAGGCAACATTTTAACTGGTAAATACATACATTGATAGATGTATGTTATGATCACCTAGAGAACTCAAGTCTGTAAACAACAGATGAGTAATGCCTTATGCAAAACCAGTGAAAGTTCATTAAAGTCACCTTCTAGAGAGCTCTACCAGGCTCCGGGATATATATATATATATATGTGTGTGTGTGTGTGTGTATCTGCAGTGTTCTACAATCTGTTTTTATCTATCTCACCCTCAGTATGTTTATATATATCTATGTTTCTATCTATCAATCTATCTCAGTCTGTTCATCTCTCATTTTGTAGTGTGTGCTTTTTTCCATAGTTTTTCTTTGATTTCACCTCCATCACTATTGTACTAATACCACAAAACCTTGGTCCACCATTAACTTACCAAGTAGTAATAAGCACATATTGTTCTATTTCTTCCTAACTTTCTCTCTCTTCCTAACTCTTTCTCTTTCTTCCTAACTCTCTCTCTTCCTAACTCTCTCTCTCTCTCTTCTACTCTCTCTCTCTCTCTCTCTCTAACTCTCTCTCTTCCTAACTCTCTCTTCTCCTATAACTATATATATATATATATATATATATATATATATATATATATAGGGCCGGGTTAGCTTAGTCAGTAGAGCGTTCGGCTAGAAACCACAAGGTTCCTAGTTCGATACCCACCCTCGCCAACTCAGCATATGAGTAGCACAGGGATCTGTGTGGTAAAGTAAGGAGCTGATGGTAGGTGTGGTGCTCCACCTCATACGCTAAAATAATCTTCTTGGTCTAGCGCTAGTAAAAAAGGGGATAGACTCTCTCGCTGCATGGCTGATACCGACATTAGTCCGTCCCGATGACTTTACTATATATATATATACAAGGTATAAAAGGGTGGGTATTAGGTTGGTGTAGAAGGTACTCGTGTTTTATTAATGTTTTGGGAATTGTAATATAGTGGCAAATGTATTGGACTACAGCATTGTGAGTTTGAACACCAGTTTTATTATTATGTTCACTTTTAGACTAATACTCTTGGGAAAGGTATAAAATCCCCATCCAACCAGTTATGGGTTAATAGTACCATTACTACTACTCTACAAGGATGGTTTAGCATTAAATAACTTACAAAGGTTGATATGCCATTAAACAAAACCAAAACCTGTCTCTCTTTCAATCTATCTCTGTTTATATCTATCAATTGATCTAGCCCTTAGTTTGTTCATATCTATCTATCAATTCATATCTATCAATCTATATCTATCTATTCATATCTATCTATCTATCTATAAATTCATATCTATCAATCTATCTATCTATCAATATCTATCTATTCTATTTTCTTATTCATATCTATCTCTATTATCTCTGTCTCTTCATATCTATCTCTAATATCTATCTATTCATATTTATGTATCTATCTATCTATTCATATCTATCATATCATCTATCTGTCTATTCCTATCTATCATATTCATATCTATATCTATATATATCTATCTATCATTTTATTATCTATCTATCTATTCATCTCTATCTATTCATATCCATCTATATATTATATCTGTCTATTCCTATCTATCATCAATTCATATCTATCTATATCTATCTGTCTATTCTATATCAATTCATATCTATCTATTCATATCTATCTATCTCTATCTGTCTACATTTATCTATCTATCTATTCATCTCTATCCATTCATATCCATCTATCTAATTATATCTATCTAATTATATCTATCTCTTTTTATTTTCCTTTTTCATTCATGTATTCTTGACTTCTATCATTTTTGTATCCCCCCCACCCATCCTCTCTCAAATTGCAAATTTCTTTTCAGTCATTAATTTCTTCCATTCTCCTTTCATTCTTTTCTCATATCTTTTATTTCACTTTTTTTTTTCCTACTTGTCCCTTAAGAATTTTTGTTGTTTTTTTAAAAATGCTTTTAGTCAATCTGACCTTTGACCTTTTTTTAAATTAAATTGCATAAATCCTGAAGAAACAAGTAGCTTCAGGCAAGATTTGAACTTACGCTCCATTTCCCCCCCAAATTTTCATTAAAAAATGCAAAGAAGAATCATGTAGTTAACCCTTTGAACTCATAAAGGGAATATTTTAAGATGAGCCCTACTTTATATTACTCGCCCAGTCAGCTGGGACATTAGAATATGTAGAATAATAATACTAAGTTCCTATTATC
Organism: Doryteuthis pealeii; assembly: GCA_023376005.1. NCBI lineage: Eukaryota > Metazoa > Mollusca > Cephalopoda > Myopsida > Loliginidae > Doryteuthis > Doryteuthis pealeii. The sequence continues at coordinate 60,044,674 of CM042161.1, read as the reverse complement.
ATCGAATTGGTAAGACAAGGCAACAAGGTTAGATCTGTCTTGTCTTACCAATTCGATGGTAATTGGAACTTACTATGATTATTCTACAAAATACACCATCTGCAGAGGGGTAAGACTCCCCTAATGAGGCCACCTGTTGGCTGTGGGTGGTGACCCATGATGCTTAAGGATGGAACCCAAGTTTGCGGAGTAGTCCATGACATGCAACACTCCACTTTGGCCCTTACTTGGGCTAGATGAGCAGTCAGAGAGGTCCCCTCCGATCAATCGGCTGACCATGTCAAGCCCTAGCACCTATATGATTGCCCCAACTTATTGTCCTTATGGCAAGCCCCAACCCTTTTTATTATATGGATGCTAGAAGGTGGTGGCTGAGGGTCTTCATGTCCTGGGTATGATGTTAAACTCTAATGTTGAGGTGTTCTGTCTGGAATGTGGAATACCCCTTCATCACCATTGCTCCCAGGTTCACCCTGACCCAGAGTGTAGTACCTGTTAGAGTTCTATCAATGTTATAGAAAATTTACAAAAACATTTCTTTCAAACTACCGTTACGAATCTTTCAAATTTTGCTGGCATTAAATGATCTACCGTGGTTGATATGCCATAAAACAAAACAAAAACAAACTTTATATTACACTTCTAAAGTTGATAATTTGGGCTGTGTGTTATTTTACTATACACCATAAGTCCAACATCAGGCTCAGGGAAATTATCACATCATCATCATCATCAAAAAATTTTGAATACCCAACTGTAGAAACAATGATACTCACCATTGCAGTGGGGTTCTAACTACCGTCGAGTTAGCAGACGAGAACAACAGGCAAGCTGTAACTTAATACAGTCCTTGCATGCTGCTGGCATAATGCAAAGTGGTGGCTGAAGAGTGGGTACTTATCCCTATTCTTACTAACCCTGAAATCCAACAGCCAATCAGAACTCAGGAAATGAACTGCTGAGTTCATAATGGAACAATCCAAAGCTCCATATAAGCCACCTACCAAACTCTAGTTTTAGTTTGGCATTCATCTTGTAACAGAGTTGAATACTTTACACAAAATCCAACACCAACAAGAATGAATAAAACAAAAAAAACATCTTTGGCATAAAATAAACCAACCACCCAAGCTCTGGGGAGTGTGGAGTAGCACCTGTTAGGGTCCCAACCATCCACCCAAACAAACAAACAACCAGTCACCCAATCAAATTTGGTAAGCAAATGGTAAACCCTATAGTTATAGACCCTACGGGGTCGGGTGTACGCGCCCGCCCCGGGTTAAAATCACGAGTGTCAATCCCAGGAGGCCATCCCCCCAGGCAATACCTGCCCCCCGATTTAAAGGGGCAGGGCTGGGTTTATTGCCCAGTGCCTGAGGCGCCCCCCTTGAGGGGAAATGCCAAGGGGATAGACGCAATTTTTAAACCCGCCACCAATGAGTCTCGGCTTGTAGGTGGTCCCACGTTAATAGGACCTTGTGCCTAACCTAGTACAAGTGGGGTATGAGGATAATACTCTACAGTTATATCTGAGTTACTTAAAAAGTTTCCTAACTTAAAAATTTCAAAATAATGGAGGAAATAGAAGCATTTTGAATTCTAGTGAATCCTTCTGTGTTTATCATGAACAAAAGAGGATTTTTCAAAGCACACATGTAGAAATAAATGAATAATTGGATTTTCTTGGTTAATCCTGGTCGTCTTTGATATCTAAGATTACTGCTGGGTAGTTGAACATTATGTGATTGGTTTATGATTAAATATTGGCTATTAACAATCATTCAATCAGTTCTCTATTATCATAAAGAGACAATAGAAACGTATGCTTCCTTTATTTAATTTTCACAACTCCTCAATCAAACTCCTTCATCTATATAATAAATGTGGCTACCCAGCATTGCCTGGGTAGAGATGAAAGGGGACAGGACAAAAAAAAACCCAAAAAAACTCTGGTGTATTTGTTTACTTTTGAGATTTACAAATGCTGGACATTTTTAAGAAGAATTTCAATGCTATTTGTATTTATATACTAAATTTTAAATATCTTCGAATATAAATCAAATGTTCATAATTTTTGCACAAGAAGCAGGAACCGGTGTCTAGTCTATACATGTAGTATAGTATCTTTTAGTCTTTTCAATGCTATTTCTATGTATATTGAAGGTGATATTTAATGTATAATATATATTTTAGTATATTCTAGTCTTTAGATGTAGTATAGTATCTTTTAGTCTTTTCAATGCTATTTCTATGTATATTGAAGGTGATATTTAATGTATATATATATTTAGTATATTCTAGTCTTTAGATGTAGTATAGTATCTTTTAGTCTTTTCAATGCTATTTCTATGTATATTGAGGTAATATTTAATGTATATATATATTTAGTATATTCTAGTCTTTAGATGTAGTATAGCATCTTTTAGTCTTTTCAATGCTATTTCTATGTATATTGAATGTGATATTTAATGTATATATATATATATATATATATATATATATATATATATATATATATATATTAGTATATTCTAGTCTTTAGATGTAGTATAGTATCTTTTAGTCTTTTCAATGCTATTTCTATGTATATTGAAGGTGATATTTAATATATATATATATATATATATATATATTATATATTTAGTATATTCTAGTCTTTAGATGTAGTATAGTATTTTTAGTCTTTTCAATGCTATTTCTATGTATATTGAAGGTGATATCTTAATATATATATATATATATATATATATATATATATATATATATATTTAGTATATTCTAGTCTTAGATGTAATATAGTATTTTTTAGTCTTTTCAATGCTATTTCTATGTATATTGAAGGTGATATTTTTATATATATTATATATATATATATATATATATATATATTTAGTATATTCTAGTCTTTAGATGTAGTATAGTATTTTTTAGTCTTTTCAATGCTATTTCTATGTATATTGAAGGTGATATTTAATGTACATATATATATTTAGTATATTCTAGTCTTTAGATGTAGTATAGTATCTTTTAGTCTTTCAATGCTATTTCTATGTATATTGAAGGTGATATTTTAATATATATATATATATATATATATATATATATATATATTTAGTATATTCTAGTCTTTAGATGTAGTATAGTATCTTTTAGTCTTTTCAATGCTATTTCTATGTATATTGAAGTGATATTTAATGTATATATATATTTAGTATATTTTAATCTTTAGTTGTAGTATAGTATCTTTTAGTCTTTCAATACTATTTCTATGTATATTCTAATTTTTAAATATATTTGAATATAAATCAAATGTTTTGAACATATCTTACACATACACATAGCAGTGCCGTGAAACTGAAGATAAAAATGAGGATTGGTTTCCAATAACTTAGTCACGCATGGATACGGCTGGAGACTTTCCTCGGTTGTGAGTTGTATCCAGAGGTCTTTAAACATCCCTTTGTACTAAGTAGCATCTAAAGTAGATTAAGAAATATCCGAAGATTAAAACATACCAAAGCAGCGGAGATCAAATAACAATAAATCTCTTCAGTATTCTATTTTCTATTATAAATCTTTTTGTATGAACTATCATGAGAGATCAAGTGACAGCAAGCCTCTAATTCTTCCTTAGATTTCCGACTCTAACAATCACTTTGAAAAGCTCTGCAGGATTGTGTAAGTGAGTCAGTGTACTGTTGGTTTGAACAACAGCAACTAGCTAAGCATAACTGAACTAGTGCCCAAGACAGTTGGTATTTATAGAAATCAAGAATAGTCCATTCGTGTATTTTGGTGATTCCATTCCTTGAGTCCTGATTGGCTGCTTGGTTTCTATGATGTTATGAGGCTTCGTAAATAACCTGGCATTTTGCAGTGGTATTGCAGCAAGATAGATTTGTATTCAGTTACGACCGCTTGCTGCCTGTTTTACCAATTCAATGATAATTGGAACTAGTATGATTATTCTACATAAGGCACTCCAATTATGATAGATATAATTGTCATCTGTAGTATGATACAATTGCTTCAGCTCTCTAGCAAAGTTTTAGTAATTTCTAAAATTTTCATTTTTCTTTTAACTGGCATGAAAGGAATACGAGAGAAGACATGACTGTGTGGGAAAGGTGATCCACTTGGAATTGTGCAAGAGATTAGTATTGAAGTCAGTAAGTCTACTGTTGGTTTGAATAACAGCAGCTAACTAAGTACCACTTAAGCAATGTCCAAGACAGTTGGTATATATGGAAATCAAGAATGACCCATTCATGAATTTGGGTGATTTAGGTCATTCCATTCCTTGAGTTCTGCTTGACTTGAATGACATTGTGGAGTCATATATATCCTGTCATTCTGCAGTAGACTTTGTGACTATTCGGGTTTGTATTTAAGTTACAACCGTTTGTTGCCTTGTCTTCCCAGTTCAACAGTAATTGGAACTTTAATTATTCTTCAGACTCTTGGAATAACTGATGCCATTTTAAATTTTAAACTGTTGAAATAAGTGAGTTGAACTGAAACAACAATAATGAAGTATAACTGAATTTGTACATAAAGCAGTTGGTATTTATAGCACTCAGGAATATTCCATACTTATATCTGGCTGATCCCATTCCTTGAGTTCTGATTGGCTCCTGGTCTTAGTGTGGTTATGGTGCTAGATAAATATCTACCATTCTGCATTAGGCTGGCAGCAATACAGGTTCTGTATTAAGTTACAGCTTGCTTGCAGCCTTTTCTGCCAATTTGACAGTAATTGAAATCCCCCTGTGACGGTGAGCATTGTATTGCTTCTGAAGTAAGTCGTCGTTGGGACGGCCTAATGTCGGCATCAGCCAATCAGCGAGGGAGTCTACCCCTTTTCACTAGCGCTAGACCAAGGAGATTGTTTTTGCATCTGGGTGGAGCGCCACACCTACCATCAGCTCCTTACTTTACTGCACAGATCCCTGTGCTACTCATAACGCTGAGTTGGCGAGGACCGGTATCGAACTAGAAACCTTGTGTTTTCTAGCCGAACGTTCTACCGACTGAGCTAACCCGGCCCATATTGCTTCTACATATTGACAAATAGTAATGTACAAACCAGAACCTGTCCTAGAAAATGTGACCCATAAATTCAGGAGAGGGGGATCTGTTTGTATCTCAAAATCCTGTAGAATAAACATCCTACTCACCTTTACTGGTGTAGAATAATCATACTAAGTTCCAATTACTGTTGAATTGGTAAGACAAGGCAACAAGTAGCCATAGCTTAATGCAGATCTAATCTTATTGCAATCCTACTGCAGAATGCCAGAGTATTTATGAAGCCTCATAACATCATAGAAACCAAGCAGCCAATCAGGACTCAAGGAATGGAATCACCCAAATGCTGCAAAGCTGTAGCCAGTAACTGTTAGCACAGCGATGTGCAGTTTGTTTTAGCTTTTCCCTTGAAGCTCTAAGAGTATGTAAAGTCTTGTCATTCGGCAAAGATTTGTAATTAATGGAAGCAATATTTTTTTCTCCCAAGATTGTGTTCTCTACTGAGACAGCATTGTCTCTGATTGCTAGGTCATGTCCGTCGGATGGATGATGGACGAATCCTGAAAGATATCCTCTATGCAGAGATTTTGTCTGGTAAGAGACAAATTGGTCACCCTCAGCTGCGTTTCAAGGATGTCTGCAAGAATGATCTCAGGTGCTTTGGCATTGCCTCTTCCAGCTGGGAAAATTTGGCTCAGGACCGCCCTTGGTGGCGGCAGGCTCTTTGTAGAGGACTGTTCATGTCAGAAGTCACCCTGACACAACATCATGAAGCTAAGAGGTCCAGAAGAAAGCAGCAGCAACAAAGGTACCGGCACATCAACATCTTCAGGGACAGCCTTAAAATGCGACATCTGTAGTCGAGAATGTCTTTCTAACATTGGACTTTACAGTCATAGGAGGCGCTGTAACTTCTGGGGAACAAAAACTATATTATAGTCTTCCAAGACTGAAATGCCAATATTCAATTTATATTCAAAATCCTTAATATGTAGAATTTTAGTATGCAACATTAAACGGTCAACATTGTTTTTTTAAAACAAGTTTTAATACTCTCGTACTTTTTTCAGTAACAAGAAGTTAAAAAATAGTTAAAAAATAAAACTAAAAAGTTAAAAAATAACTAAATACCTACAATTTTGTGTAAAATTTATGCGTAAAATATTCAAAGTGATTATTTAATTAATTCCCCACCCCAGGCAATATCTTTCAAAAATTAATTATTACACCGCCCGGAGGGTGTTTTATATTTTTGCTAGTATCCATAATAGAGATTTGGTCTATATTTGTCTGTAACCGAAACTATGTCACTGCTAACGTCACAGTCATTTTATGAATTAAGTAAGTTTATCCATCAGGCATCTGCCATATTCTGAAAATCTTGCTGCCCTAGGAATGGATTCATTGAAACTTCAGTGTTTGGCAACTGACTTTGTAAACGCTCATAATGTCATTAATTATCTTAACAACAGTAAGCTTGAGCACCTTTTTGATCTCCATGTTTCTAACACATGTGGGCATGCCTACAAAGTCAGAAAACAGCCTTGCTCACATTACTTTCGGAAACATTTTTTCATGCTCAAAATTGCCAAGGCATGGAATAAGCTGCCCTCATCCATTGTAGGCTGTCTAAACACTGCATCTTCCTGTAGTTTGCCAACACTGTGCCTGATGCCCCTCTCCATGCACAGATGTACACACATACATTCATATTATTACTGTAAACTGTTCATGTTCCTGACACTAATACATTATTCTGTGTACTTGACATGAGACTTTGATGAGTTGTGGTGCACCTGAGCACTGTACAACATAAATTTCATTATTAATTATTATTATTATATTATTATTATTATTATTATATAAGAATATTAAATAATTCTATGAAAAATAAAAAAAGAAGAGAGATATTGCTCCAGGTCCCCGACCCAGAGTGTTAGTAACCTGTTAGTTTAAAAACATTTTTCAAAACACGGCTACGAATCTTTCAAAATTTTGCTGGCATTAAATGATCTCGTGTTGATATGCCATAAAACAAAAACAAAACTTTATTACACTTCTAAGTTGAATAATTTGGGCTGTGTGTTATTTTACTATACACCATAAGTCCAACATCAGGCTCAGGGAAATTGTCACATCATCATCATCATCAAAAAATTTGAATACCCAACTGTAGAAACAAATGATATCACCCATTGCATGGGGTTCTAACTACCGTCGAGTTAGCACAGACGAGAACAACAGGCAAGCTGTAACTTAATACAGTCTTGCATGCTGCTTGCATAATGCAAGTGGTGGCTGAAGAGTGGGTACTTATCCCTGTTACTTACTAACCTGAAATCCAACAGCCAATCAGAACTCTAAGAAATGAACTGAGTTCATAATGGAACAATCCAAAGCTCCATATAAGCCACACTAACTAACTCTAGTTTTAGCTTGCATTCATCTTGTAACAGAGTTGAATACTTTACACAAAATCCAACACCAACAAGAATGAATAAAACAAAAAAAACATCTTTGGCATAAAATAAACCAACCACCCAAGCTCTGGGAGTGTGGAGTAGCACCTGTTAGGGTCCCAACCATCCACCCAAACAAACAAACAACCAGTCACCCAATCAAATTTGGTAAGCAAATGGTAAACCCTATAGTTTATAGACCCTACGGGGTCGGGTGTACGCGCCCGGCCCGGGTTAAAAATCACGAAGTGTCGATCCCAGGAGGCCATCCCCCAGGCCAAAACCTGCCCCCGATTTAAAGGGGGCAGGGCTGGGTTTATTGCCCAGTGCCTGAGGCGCCCCCTTGAGGGGATAATGCCAAGGGGATAGACGCAATTTTTAAACCCGCACCAAATGAGTCTCGGCTTGTAGTGGTCCCACGTTAATAGGGCCTTGTGCCTAACCCTAGTACAAGTGGGGTATGAGGATAATACTCTACAGTTATATCTGAGTTACTTAAAAAGTTTCCTAACTTAAAAATTTCAAAATAATGGAGGAAATAGAAGCATTTTGAATTCTAGTGAATCCTTCTGTGTTTAATCATGAACAAAAGAGGATTTTTCAAAGCACTCATGAAACATGTAGAATAAAGGTAATTGGATTTTCTTGGTTAATCCTAGTCGTCTTTGATATCTAAGATTACTGCTGGGTAGTTGAACATTATGTGATTGATTTATGATTAAATATTGGCTATTAACAATCATTCAATCAGTTCTCTATTATCATAAAGAGACAATAAAATGTATGCTTCCTTTATTTAATTTTCACAACTCCTCATCAAACTCCTTCATCTATATAATAAATGTGGCTACCCAGCATTGTCTGGGTAGAGATGAGAGGGAACAGGACAAAAAAAAAACAAAAAAAAAAACTCTGGTGTATTTGTTTACTTTTGAGATTTACAAATGCTGGAAATTTTTAAGAAGAATTTCAATGCTATTTGTATTTATATACTAAATTTTAAATATCTTCGAATATAAATCAAATGTTCATAATTTTTGCACAAGAAGCAGGAACCGGTGTCTAGTCTATACATGTAGTATAGTATCTTTTAGTCTTTTCAATGCTATTTCTATGTATATTGAAGTGGATATTTAATGTATATATTATATTTAGTATATTCTAGTCTTAGATGTAGTATAGTATCTTTTAGTCTTTTCAATGCTATTTCTATGTATATTGAAGGTGATATTTAATGTATATATATATTAGATATTCTAGTCTTTAGATGTAGTATAGTATCTTTTAGTCTTTTCAATGCTATTTCTATGTATATTGAAGGTGATATTTAATGTATATATACTATATTTAGTATATTCTAGTCTTTAGATGTAGTATAGTATCTTTTTGTCTTTTCAATGCTATTTCTATGTATATGAAGGTGATATTAATGTATATATATATTTAGGATATTCTAGTCTTTAGATGTAGTATAGTATCTTTTAGTCTTTTCAATGCTATTTCTATGTATATTGAAGGTGATATTTAATGTATATTATATATATATACTATATTCTAGTCCTTTAGATGTAGTATAGTATCTTTTAGTCTTTCCAATGCTATTTCTATGTATATTGAAGGTGATATCTTAATGTATATATATATATTAGTATAATTCTCTTTTAGATGTAGTATAGTATCTTTTAGTCTTTTCAATGCTATTTCTATGTATATTGAAGGTGATATTTAATGATATACATATATTTAGTAATATTCTAGTCTTAGATGTAGTATAGTACTTTTAGTCTTTTCAATACTATTTCTATGTATATTGAAGGTGAATATTTAATGTATATATATATTTAGTATATTCTAGTCTTTAGATGTAGTATAGTATCTTTTAGTCTTTTCAATGCTATTTCTATGTATATTGAAGGTGATATTAATTAATGTATATATATAATTTAGTATATTCTAGTCTTTAGATGTAGTATAGTATCTTTTAGTCTTTCCAATGCTATTTCTATGTATATTGAAGGTAGATATTTAATGTATATATATATTTAGTATATTCTAGTCTTTAGATGTAGTAGTATATCTTTTAGTCTTTTCAATACTATTTCTATGTATATTGGAAGTGATATTTAATGTATATATATATATTATATATATATATATATATATTATTTAGTATATTCTAGTCTTTAGATGTAGTATAGCATCTTTTAGTCTTTTCAATGCTATTTCTATGTATATTGAAGGTGATATTTAATATATATATATATATATAATTATACATATATTATATATATATATATATAATATATATATATTCTAGTCTTTAGATGTAGTATAGTATCTTTTAGTCTTTTCAATACTATTTCTATGTATATTTGAAGGTGATATTTAATATATATATATAATATATAATAATATATATTTAGTATATTCTAGTCTTAAGATGTAGTATAGCATCTTTTTAGTCTTTTCAATGCTATTTCTATGTATATTTAATGTGAATTTTAATATATATATATATATATATATATATATATAACATATATATGTATATATATATTAGTATATTCTAGTCTTTAGATGTAAGTATAGCATCTTTAGTCTTTTCAATGCTATTTCTATGTATATTGAATGTGATATTTAATGTATACTATATATTATATATATATATAATATATATGTATATATATATTTAGTATATTCTAGTCTTTAGATGTAGTATAGCATCTTTTAGTCTTTCAATGCTATTTCTATGTATATTGAATGTGATATTTAATGTATATATATATATATCATATATATATATATACATATATAGTATATATATATTTAGTATATTCTAGTTAGATGTAGTATAGCATCTTTTTAGTCTTTTCAATGCTATTTCTATGTATATTGAATGTGATATTTAATGTTATATATATATATATATATATATATATATATATATTATTTAGTATATTCTAGTCTTTAGATGTAGTATAGTATCTTTTAGTCTTTTCAATGCTATTTCTATGTATATTCTAATTTTTAAATATATTTGAATATAAATCAAAATGTTTTGAACATTCTTACACATACACGTAGCAGTGCGTGAAACTGAAGATAAAAATGAAGATTGGTTTCCAATAACTTAGTCACGCGTGGATACATCAGGAGACTTTCCTCGGTTGTGAGTTGTATCCAGAGTCTTTAAACATCCCTTTGTACTAAGTAGCATCTAAAGGTAGATTAAGAAATATCCGAAGATTAAAACATACCAAAGCAGCGGAGATCAAATACAATAAATCTCTTCAGTATTCTTTTTTCTATTATAAATCTTGTTGTATGAACTATCATGAGAGATCAAGTGACAGCAAGCCTCTAATTCTTCTTTAGATTTCAACTCTAACAATCACTTTGAAAAGCTCTGCAGGATTGTGTAAGTGAGTTAGTGTACTGTTGGTTTGAACAACAGCAACTAGCTAAGCACAACTAGACGCTGAGCCCAGAACAGTTGGTATTTATGGAAATCAAGATAGTCCATTTGTGTATTTTGGTGATTCCATTCCTTGAGTCCTGATTGGCTGCTTGGTTCTATGATGTTATGAGGCTTTCATAAATACCTGGCATTTTGCAGTGGTATTGCAGCAAGATAGATTTGTATTCAGTTACGACCTGCTTGCTGCCTTGTCTTACCATTCGACGATAATTGCAACTAGTATGATTATTCCTACATAAGGCACTCCAATTATGACAGATATAATTGTCATCTGTAGTATGATACAATTGCTTCAGCTCCTCAAGCAAGTTTAGTAATTTCTAAATTTTTCATTTTTTTTTAACTGGCATGAAAGGAATATAAGAGAAGGCATGACTGTGTGGGAAAGGTGATCCACTTGGAATTGTAAGAGATTAGTATTGAAGTCAGTAAGTTTACTGTTGGTTTGAATAACAGCAGCTAACTAAGTACAACTTAAGCAGTGTCCAAGACAGTTGGTATATATAGAAATCAAGAATGACCCATTCATGAATTTGGGTGATTTGGTCATTCCATTTCTTGAGTTCTGATTGGCTGCTTGATTTTGAATCCATTGTGGAGTCTTATATAATCCTGTCATTCTGCAGTAGACATTTGTGACTATTCGGGTTTGTATTTAAGTTACAACCATTTGTTTGCCTTGTCTTCCAGTTCAATGGTAATTGGAAACTTTTTATTATTCTTCAATTTTAAACTGTTGAAATAAGTGAGTTGAATTAAACAACAATAATTAAGTATAACTGAATTTGTACATAAAGCAGTTGGTATTTATAACACTCAGGAATATTCCATACTTATATCTGGCTGATCCCATTCTTTGAGTTCTGATTGGCTCCTGGTCTTAGTGTGGTTATGGAGCTAGATAAATATCCACCATTCTGCATTAGGCTGGCACAATACAGGTTCTGTATTAAGTTACAGCTGCTTGCAGCCTTTTCTGCCAATTTTGACAGTAATTGAAATCCCCCTGTGACGGTGAGCATTGTATTGCTTCTGAAGTAAGTCGTCGTTGGGACAGCCTAATGTCGCTATCAGCCAATCAGCGAGGGAGTCTACCCCCTTCTTAATAGTGCTAGACAAGGAGATTGTTTTTGCATCTGAGGTGGAGCCGAACACCTACCATCAGCTCCTTACTTTATACTCACGATCCCTGTGCTACTCATAACGCTGAGTTGGCGAGGACCAGTATCGAACTAGGAACCTTGTGTTTCTAGCCAAACGTTCTAACCCTACTGAGCTAACCCGGCCCATATTGCTTCTACATATTGACAAATGGTAATGTATAAACCAGAACCTGTCCTAGAAAATGTAACCCATAAATTCAGGAGAGGGTGGTCTGTTTATATCTCAAAATCCTGTAGAATAAACATCCTACTCACCTTTACTGGTGTAGAATAATCATACTAAGTTCCAAATTACGTTGAATTGGTAAAAAAGGCAACAAGTATCCGTAGCTTAATGCGGATCTAATCTTATTGCAATCCTACTGCAGAATGCCAGAGTATTTATGAAGCCTCATACATCATAGAAACCAAGCAGCCAATCAGGACTCAAGGAATGGAAATCACCCAAATGCTGCAAAGCTGTAGCCAGTAACTGTTAGCACAGCGATGTGCAGTTTGTTTTAGCTTTTCTCTTGAAGCTCTAAGAGTATGTAAAGTCTTGTCATTCGGAAAAGATTTGTAATTAAGTGGAAGCAATATTTTTTCTTCCAAGATTGTGTTCTCTACTGAGACAGCGTTGTTCTGATTGCTAGGTCATGTCCGTCGGATGGATGATGGACGAATCCTGAAAGATATCCTCTATGCAGAGATTTTGTCTGGTAAGAGACAAATTGGTCACCTCAGGTGCGTTTCAAGGATGTCTGCAAGAAATGATCTCAGGTGCTTTGGCATTGCCTCTTCCAGCTGGGAAAATTTGCTCAGGACCGCCCTTGGTGGCGGCAGGCTCTTTGTAGAGGACTGTTCATGTCAGAAGTCACCCTGATGCAAAATCATGAAGCTAAGAGGTCCAGAAGAAAGCAACAGCAACAAAGGTACCGGCACATCAAATCTTCAGGAACAGCCTTAAATGCGACATCTGTAGTCGAGAATGTCTTTCTAAACTGAAAGTCATAGGAGGCGCTGTAACTTCTGGGGAACAAAACTATATTATAGTCTTCCAAGACTGAAATGCCAATATTCAATTTATATTCAAAATCCTTAATATGTAGAATTTTAGTATGCAACATTAAACGGTCAACATTGTTTTTTAAAACAAGTTTTAATACTTTACATATCCAGCATTATATAGTGAATTTGGTTTTTTAATCATTTTTTTCCTCTCGTACTTTTTTCAGTAACAAGAAGTTAAAAAATAGTTAAAAAAAACACTAAAAAGTTAAAAAATAACTAAATACCTACAATTTTGTGTAAAATTTATGCGTAAAATATTCAAATGATTATTTAATTAATTCCCCACCCCATGCAATATCTTTCAAAAATTAATTTATTACACCGCCTGGAGGGTGTTTATATATTTTGCTAGTATCCATAATAGAGATTTGGTCTATATTTGTCTGTAACCGAAACTATGTCACTGCTAACGTCACAGTTATTTTATGAATTAAGTAAGTTTATCCATCAGGCATCTGCCATATTCTTGAAAATCTTGCTGCCCTAGGAATGGATTCATTGAAACTTCCGTGTTTGGCAACTGACTTTGTAAACGCTCATAATGTCATTAATCATCTTAACAAACAGTAAGCTTGAGCACCTTTTTGATCTCCATGTTTCTAACACATGTGGGCATGCCTACAAAAGNCATTGTCAAATTTTCACGAAAATTTTGAATTCACCTTTAGATGAATGTATGTTTAAAATATTTTTCCTAAAATATCTTTTTTACTAGTGCCACCCCCCTTATTTAATTCTATGAAATCCGAACAAAATATATTTTACTCGTATGATTTTTAAATGTTTCTCTAAAGATAAAAGTCTGAATAATTAAATCAGAATTTTTTAGAAACTTTTTGGAGGTCCTTATTGTTGTAAAACAAAACAAATATCTCAGTGGAGTGGAGTGAATATGATACTTTTTAAATAAGCAATCAATCTAAAAAATATTAAAGTTTTCTGAATTTTTAGATGAGGCTTGATAATTAGTATTATTTGGATTATTCGGACTATTGTCCTCTTTCTTTATTGTCTGTACATCGTTTTGGCCGATGTGCCCTCTGGAATGAGAACAGGAAACCCCGTGGATTGAATAAAGGGTTGGGTTCAAATTGTATCATGGCTTCCGATTACAAGAAGAAGGTCCTGAGTCTGATAAGAAATACCTGAAGAAGGCGCGAGGGACATCATTGTACAGATAAAAATAAAGATGAGGACAATAGTCCGAATAATCCAAATAACACAAAAAATATTAAAGGTTTAATTTCATTTATTTAATTTCTTAACCCTCAGGCAATATCTTTCCCCAAAAAATTTTTGCTAGTATAAAATAATGGAGTATAATTGTTTGAACATTTTCTGAAACCTGACAAAAGATGGTGTAATAATTAACCCATTTTGAGTAGAAGAGATCACATGACACAAAACTCTTTCTCAACAACAAATGGCCGCTAATTTTTAAAAATGATTCTTATAAACCCAAATCAAAGCTCTGGGGAGACTAAAAGTTAATTACTGCTTTTTTTTTTAATCAGAAAAATTATTTGATATGATACCAAAGTGATAACTATAATAATTAGAAAACAAAATGAAGGAAAAAAATTCTTTTTGTTGTATGGCAATACTAAAATATTGACTTGAATTTTCATAAATTTACGAAAAAAATCCTGACATAAAATTTCAGATAATTGTTAATGAAGTACAAGAAAAAAAAAATTGAAAGTTTTTAATTAAAAAAAAAAAAAAAACGAAAAAAAAAAAAACGAAAATTAATTAATTCTTAATTGAAAAACTCAAAACCTTAAAAATGTCTAAAAAAATTTTTCATGTCAAAAATTATTAACTGAGAAAATTATGAAAGAAGAAAAAAATTCTGAGCTCAAATGATTTAAGAGTGTTGCATATTAATTTTTAATTGCTGTTATTGGAAACACTTGGATATAAAATACTTTAAAATTAATTAAAAAAAATTGAATTAACAACTTCTTCACATTACCTTCTCCTTAGAATTTTAAAATATTTCATGAAGGATTTTGAATATAATTCTTTTTCAGGGCTGTTGGCATTCACTCTTATTGCTTTGAATCTACAATCAGAAAAACAGTCTTGCTCATATTACTTTCGGAAACATTTTTTCATGCTCAAAATTGCCAAGGCATGGAATAAGCTGCCCACATCTGTTGTAGGCTGCCGAAACACTGCATCTTTCAAAGCCTCCATGCTTCCTGTAGTCTGCCAACACTGTGCCTGATGCCCCTTTCCACACACGTATGCACACATGCGCACACATACATTCATATTATTACTGTAAACTGTTCGTGTTCCTGACACTAATACATTATTCTGTGTACTTGACATGAGACTTTGATGAGTTGTGGTGCACCTGAACATTGTACACAATAAATTTCATTATTATAATTATTATTATATAAAAATTCTATGAAAAATCAATTGTCAAATTTTCATGAAAATTTTGAACTGATTCACCTTTAGATGAATGTATGTTTAAAATATTTTTCCTAAAATATCTTTTTTACTAGGTGCCACCCCCCTTATTTAATTCTATGAAATCCGAACAAAATATATTTTACTCGTATGATTTTTAAATGTTTCTCTAAAGATAAAAGTCTGAATAATTAAATCAGAATTTTTTAGAAACTTTTTGGAGGTCCTTATTGTAAAACAAAACAAATATCTCAGTGGAGTGGAGTGAATATGATACTTTTTAAATAAGCAATCAATCTAAAAAAATATTAAAGTTTCTCTGAATTTTTTAGATGAGGCTTGATAATTAGTATTATTTGGATTATTCGGACTATTGTCCTCTTCTTTATTGTCTGTACATCGGTTTCGGCCGATGTGCCCTCTGGAATGAGAACAGGAAACCACCGTGGATTGAATAAAGGGTTGGGTTCAAAAGTTGTATCATGGCTTCCGATTACGACAAGAAGGTCCCTGAGTCTGATAAGAAATACCTGAAGAAGGCTGGAGGGCACATCATTGTACAGATAACAATAAAGATGAGGACAATAGTCCGAATAATCCAAATAACACTAAAAATATTAAAGGTTTAATTTCATTTATTTAATTTCTTAACCCCTCAGGCAATATCTTTCCCCCCAAAAATTTTTGCTAGTATAAAATAATGGAGTATAATTGTTTGAACATTTTCTGAAACCTGACAAAAAGATGGTGTAATAATTAACCCATTTTGAGTAGAAGAGATCACATGACACAAAACTCTTTCTCAAACAACAAAATGGCCGCTAATTTTTAAAATGATTCTTATAAACCCAAATCAAAGCTCTGGGGAGACTAAAAGTTAATTACTGCTTTTTTTTTTAATCAGAAAAATTATTTGATATGATACCAAAGTGATAACTATAATAATTAGAAAACAAAATGAAGGAAAAAAAAATTCTTTTTGTTGTATGGCAATACTAAAATATTGACTTGAATTTTCATAAATTTACGAAAAAATCCTGACATAAAATTTCAGATAATTGTTAATGAAGTACAAGAAAAAAAAAATTGAAAGTTTTTTAAAAAAAAAAAAAAAAAAACGAAAAAAAAAAAAACGAAAATTAATTAATTCTTAATTGAAAAACTCAAAACCTTAAAAATGTCTAAAAAAAATTTTTCATGTCAAAAATTATTAACTGAGAAAATTATGAAAAGAAGAAAAAAAATTCTGAGCTCAAATGATTTAAGAGTGTTGCATATTAATTTTTAATTGCTGTTATTGGAAACACTTGGATATAAAATACTTTAAAATTAATTAAAAAAAATTGAATTAACAACTTCTTCACAGTTACCTTCTCCTTAGAATTTTAAAATATTTCCATGAAGGATTTTGAATATAAATTCTTTTTCAGGGCTGTTGGCATTCACTCTTATTGCTTTGAATAAATCTTTCTGATTCCCTGGAATAATTCTATGTTAAGGTTCTACATCAGTGCTGGTGTAATGAAATTCTTTCTGGTTTCTAAAACAGGAGAGTTCACACTTCCTGTAGCTAATAATGTGTTATTCATAGGTTTACCATGGTTCAGAATGTAAATGACAGGCTGACCCCAAAATTGTGAAGTTTTAAAAAAAGCCCCTCATCTCATATGTTTTTAGATTCCATCACTTTGTCTTTCTCTCTCTCTCATATATATATATATATATATATATATATATATATATATATATAATATATAGAATGAATAGAGAATAAATGAGAAAAGTATACAATCCTCAGATGAGTCAAATTTGACTCATTGAGGATTGCATAACCATGAAACTTTAAGTTATGAGTCCAAATCATCCATAATATCATTACTATTGATTATATATATATATATATATATATAATATATATATATATATATATATATTTATGTCAAGGTTATAAAAAATAAACTGCACTTTTTGAAGCATGAAAGAGTAATGAAACTTTAGAGCACCTGACCACAAGGTTCCTGGTTTGATGCCAGCCCTCGTCAACCCAGCATATGAGTAGCATAGAGATCTGGGTTATTTCCTATAACTCCAACATAAAAAAGGGGAACCATTCTGATTGACTGATAAATTATTTATTTTCCCATTAAACTAACCCTAAATCCTAAACCTAACCCTAACCCTGTCTGCTTTTTTCCTAGTAGATCAATGAATATATAAATAATTTATCAGTCAATCAGAGTGGTTCCCCTTTTTTATGTTGGAGTTATAGGAAATAACCGAGATCTGTGCAGTAAAGTAAGGGGCTGATAGTAGATGTGGCGCTCTGTCTTAGATGTCAAAAAACAATCTCCTTGGTCTAGCACTAGTGAAAAGGGGATAGACTTTCTATTGAGAATTCTGGGGTATGGGGGTTATCCTCCTTTGTCTGCGAGCCTCTGTTTCAAACCAACCAATCACGAGCCAGCATACTTTGGTGGCAAAGCCGAATAAGCAGACTCATGCCATCTCTTCTGATTCAGCCCTCACCGGAGACAGACCTAAAAAAGGGTCGCTCCTATACTTCATTAGACAACCAGAATCGGAGTCGGACGCAAGCAGAAGTCCATCATATCCGAACGGAACAGAAGGCCGTAGCAAGGGGCTCCATTAATACCCCATATCTCAGGATACCCCAGTTAAGTGACAAATTATTATTTGCGCGAACGAACTAAAGTTTGCAATTCTTTATATGTAATACAGTCTTTTATTCATATTTCTGTTGTTCGTTATTTCTTTAACTCAACCTGTCTGCCACACTTGTGGTTAACTCCATTACAAATCTCGGAGTAATGCCGTTCGAAGCTCCTTTTTTCTTTATATTTCTTGCTGTCTAGTTGATACCGACTAGACCACCCTGACGACTTTTACTTACCCTAAAAGACAAATTGGTGTTTGGATGCACATTTATTTTAAACTTTTTCACAATAACAATGACCGTGTGTGGGGTGGGGTGGGGCTCACAAACCTTTGAGTGGCAATGTAGATGTTTGCATATTTAATACTAAAAAATATCAAATGAGGATTTATTGCTGTGTAATATATACTTATAATTGAGCACAATATCCAAGTGAGAGAGAGAGAGACACTTGTAAGTTAAAATTATATTGAAAAATTTCATCTCAAAACAAATTTAAGAACGAATTTAAAATTGAATTTAAAAAGAAATCTTAAAATACAAACATATAAATCATAACTGGTCGTTTCATGTTTTCATGATCATTGGGGAATAAAGAATTATTTATTGCCTGATGAACACAACAACTTCAACTGGTGATTTATAGATTTGTATTTAAATGTTTTTTAAAGATTTGATTTTAAATTCATTTTAAAATTCAATTATGAAGTTACTTTAACATGATATATACATACACATATATATAAATGGAGGCGCGTGGGCTAGTGGTTAGAGTCGTGGAAAATGGACTCGTCGATTCGAGTTCAATTCCTAGACAAAACTGTTGGCATTTCACATAGCGCTAATACCCTTGGGAAAGGTATGAATCCATATATTCTCCCTCCAGCTATGGGTTAAATAGTAGGGCAGACTGGGCCCTTCAGCTTTGGGTAGGTAACCAGTCAAGGAGAGGGATAACTCTGAATTCAAAATTTCTGAGGTCGGTCGTTGATTGGGTTTGTGGCAACCCTTGATGCACCAATTCTTTCCTATCGACTGTGCCAAAAAGTGTGGATGGTCCAACACAAGCCTTCACCACTATAAACAAATCCCTGTGTGGGAGTTCATTGTGTGTATGAACCCTCATACGTCGAAAATCGACGGGAGAGTCCATTTTTTTAAATATATAAATACACATAAATACATATACACATATATAAATAAATATACACCTATATACATATAAATAAATATACACCTATATACATAAATATACACCTAAATATATATATATATATATATATATATATGAATATATACATAAATATATTCATATATACATAAATATATACATATATATACATATATACATAAATATATACATATATATACATATATACATATATATATATATATATACATATATACATAAATATATATATATATATACATAAATATATATATATATATACAAGGTGTTTTGAAAAAGTATTGAGATTGAAGGTACTTTGACACACTGTATTCTGAAAAAAATTACGTTCCATTCATAGTTCATTTTTATCTTGGTAAATACAGCTTCAATCTTAATATTTTTATGACACACCTTGTATGCATATATATATATATATACACTTCCTATGATAAAGAAGAACACAAAAGACTGTCATTTGACTATCATAAATTTATTTCAGCCAATAACTCTATAAAAGAGTTCAGTCTTGTCAAATAGCCATCATACAACGAAGAAGAAAATATACTACTTTTTTGTAGGTGTGTTTTTAAATACGGAGGAGTTCCCTGGAAAAAAAAGGTGTCTTTAGTTTTTTTCTCTATTTTAGTATATTTTCTTCTCCATTGTATGGTGTCTATCTGACGAGATTGGGCTCTTTTATATAGTTACCGGCTGAAATGTATACATACAGTTGTGTGTATCGGAAACTTTGAAAATAAAACAATTAATGACAAAGTAAATATATATACACATTAAATATCAGCAGGGTTTGGTTTTTGAGCAAAAATAATAGAAATTTGATTTATATTCATAAAGATAATTCAAAAATAAAAATTAAATGATAACAGCATGGATTTGTTTTCATTTAATATTTTAAATAGTAGACATTAACATTTATTTTCAGAGTAGCTGGATCAATGCAAGGTCTATTTTTTTCACATAGGGATTTAAATGGGGCATCCCACGAGGATTTGACTCATGATTCAGTAATGATGGATCTGCGGGCTAACTTAAAAAAATCCCCCCTCTACCCAGGCGATGCCGGGTAGCCACTGCTAGTAAATTTATAATAGCCAAATGACAGTCTGTGCATATGCACATATTCTATGCATACACATGTGCCCACATTTTATGTATAAACATATGCACACACATCTTATGTATATGCATATGTGCACACATTATATGTATACACATACATGCACACATTTTATATATACACATATATACAAGCATTTTTTGTATACACATATGCGCATACAAATTTTATGTATACACATATGTGCCCACATTTTATGTATAAACATATGCACATACATCTTATGTATATGCATATGTGCACACCTATGTGCATACACATATAGATACACATTTTATATATGCACACATTTTAAAAATGAATTAAATAAAAATCATTTTAACATCCTTATGTTGTTTGAAGTGGGTCTTTTCCAATTCTGTATGCAGCTTAGAAATAATTATATATAAGCTTATTATTGAAACTAGTACAAAATAAAAAGCACACTCCGGGCGTTGTAAAAATAGATTTTTGAAAAATCAGGAACCTTGCGATTTCTAGTCAAGTGCTCTACCGACTGAGGTAAACTGGCCCTATATATATATATATATATATATATATATATATATATATATATATGATAACTAAATCAGCTAAATAACATGCTCATATATACATTTACCTACCCCTCCGCACAAGCAGGATGTGACACAAGGTTAATTTCTTAAATGGAGTTTAACAGGTTTGAATTCAGAGTTTTCATTCTCCTAGACAGGTTACCTAACCATGGTTAAAGAGCTCTGCTCCATAGCTGGAGCGAGATTTGGATTCATACCTTTCCCAAGGGTATTAGTGCCATGTGAAGTGCAAATAGCATTGTCCAGGAATTGAACCATTTCCTACGACTCTAACCATTACACCGCACGCCTCCTAAGATGCTCATATCTATCTATATATATATCATTATATCTATCTATATATATATATATATATATATTTATATAATGGATAAAAGTAACCTACTCGAGTTTCATCTTCTGATTCGTCAGGGTTACATCCGTTGAATTAATTGAGTTTTCGATTAATATCAGTTGGTACAATACATGTATTGTACCAACTGAGATTAATCGAAAACTCGATTAATTCAACGGATGTAACCCTGACGAATCAGAAGATGAAACTCGAGTAGGTTACTTTTTATCCATTATATAAATAAATTTTGCTCTACATTGTATTGAGCACTTTGTATTTGTTTTTTCTCAGTCTTAACCCCTGGATACTGTGCGCTTCCAACGATCGTACTCGTTCCCACCGGTAAGCTACTACTCATACATTAACACACACACACACACGCACACACACACACACACACACATATATATATATATGTATATATATATATGAGGATGTTTCTTTGAAGATTTAGTTGTCTTGTATTGCTTCAATCAAAAGTTTAAAAAATCTTATATAATTGTTAAAGATTTTTTAGAACCATTTTCTACATCAGCAAAATATTCGCATAACACATTGTGCAATTCCTTTCTTTTTAACTATCTGTTATTTCACACTATTTCATTATCAATCTTTTGCAATCTTATAATGTGCTTTTTATTACACTTTATTCTAAGGATCTTTTTCTTATCACATCTCTTTTATGCGCTGTTATAAACATACATTCTGTTTAGTTTATAACATTCTAAGAACAATGAAGCTCAAAATTTCACAAATATTAACGTTCATATGACACATTGTAGATTAACTAAGAAATTATTAATTTTCATTTTTATCTATAATTATCATATTTATTATTTATATATCATTCATATTTATATATCATTTATAGTTTTATATTTATATATTTATATTTATATATTATGTATATTATTTATATATATTCTTATTAATAATTATTGTATCTATTATATACACAAATATACTTGTTCATATGATACATAGTAGATTAACAAAGAAATTATTAACTTTTTTATTTCTATTCATATTTATTATATATTTTTATTTCTATTCATAATTATTATACTTATTATTCATATATCTATATATTTATGTATTTATATCTATATAATATCAAAATTTCACAAATATACTCGTTCATATGACACATAGTAGATTAAATAAGAAATTATTAATTTTCATTTTTATTCATAGTTATTATGTTTATTATTCAGATATCATTTATATTTCAGTTGGTAGAGCGTTCGGCTAGAAACCACAAGGTTCCTAGCTGAATGTAGGAGCTGATGGTAGGTGTGGCACTCCACCTCAGATGCAAAGACAATCTCCTTGGTCTTATTAATTATAAGAGGTAGGTATAGATTATTCTTTGAATATTTTGGTTTATCAAGGGTTAAAAGCCAAAACAATCTCCTTGGTCTAGTGCTAGTGAAAAGGGGATAGACTCCCTCGCTGATTGGCTGATACCGACTTTAGGCCACACCAACAACTTTACTTTTTTTACTTACATATCTATATGTTATTTATTCATATATTATATATACTATTCATATATATTCTTATTGATAATTATTGTATCTATTATATATACAAATATACTCATTCATATGAAACAGTATATTACCTAAGAGATTATTAATTTTCATTTTTATACATAATTTTTATATCTATTATTCAATATCATATTTTTATACTTATATATTGATATGTTATTTATTTATATATTATATATATTATTTATATATATTCTTAATAATATATGCATATATCTATTATATACACAAATATACTCATTCATATAACACATAGATTAACTAAGAAATTATTAATTTTCATTTTTATCTATGATTATTATATTTATTTATATATCATATATATTATATATATTATATATTTTTATCTATATATTATTTATTCATACATTATATATACTATTTATATATATTCTCATTAATAATCATTGTATTTATTATATACACAGATATACTCGTTCATATGACACATAGTAGAATAACTAAGAAATTATTAATTATTATTTTTATTTATAATTTTTATATTTCTAACCTTGTGGTTGAGAGCTAAACTGGCCTAAGTTGGTAATGTGTATTTACAAAGCACTCCACTTGAATGGGATGTGACACGAGTGGTTATTCACTATTCATCAACTATCAGCACATGAGGCATGTTTCCAGTTTCTCAATATTCTAATGCTTTACAATCTATTTACAAAATGTATGTAATGAAACTGTCAACTTTTATTATATTCACTAGCAAAATAAAAAAACACCCTCCGGGCTATGTAAAAATAGATTTTTGAAACATATTGCCTGAGGGCTGGGAGTTAAAAATACAATGTCAGCGAGTTTGTACCCTAAGTAAGTAAAATCATCAAATTCATTAAAGGATTAAAAAATAAAACAATCTGAAATGTAAACTTTAAATATATATTAAAATAAAACAAACTATATATAGATATAAGTAATGTGGGCCACCCAGCCAGGACCTACATTGACCAACTATGTATAGATGCTGGCCGCAGCGCAGAGGAGCTACCAGAGTTGATGAATGATAGGGAAGGTTGGCGAGAGATAGTTATGGATATCCGTGCAAACTGCGCGACATGATGATGATGATATATAGATATATAATACCAGTCATGTATTTATTAAAACTTGTTTTAAAAACAATAAAGACTGTCTAATGTTGCATGTTCAAATTTTTAGTGTATTTATTCTATGTTATGACGATTTTGGGTAATATGACGTAAGCAGTGATGTAGTTTTTGTTACAGACAAAAACCGGAAGCGAATCTCCATTATTAATAGATTATATTTAAAACAAATTTTCCATTATGAATTAACATCACTAACATTATTTTCTAGGATCATAGACAAATAATACAATGGCACAAACATTGTTCCGGTCCGTGTCACATTGGGAAAATATCCTGCCAGTTTGCCGCATCAGATAGTTTGAGAAGCCTTGCCCTTAAGCCATTGGAAGCTGTCAAGAGCTTATTCTCTGTTACCAACTGTCAAATAAAACCTCTACATCTTCCTTAAAGCTTTGGATGTCACTATAGATAAATCCAGGTCTGAATTAGGTCAACAACTGAATATGAAGACAATTCAGACTGTGGAGTTTTAAGCCATTGGAAGCTATGGAGACCCTATATTGACAATTGGTAACAATAATAGAATATAAAGACAATTTAGAAACTTCCTAGACCTAAGAAGATTTCCATCTTAACTAAGATTCTTAGTATATATATTTACCAACCCCTCCGCACAAGCAGGATGCGACACAAGGTCAATTTCTGAAGCGGAGTTCAGCAGGTTTGAATTCAGAGTTTTCCTTCTCCTAGACCGGTTGCCTAACCAAGGTTAAAGAGCCCAGTCTGCCCTACTATTTACCCATAGCTGGAGGGAGAGTAGAATTCATACCTTTCCCAAGGGTGTTAGCACTAAGTGAAATGCAATTACCACGTCCAGGATTTGAACTCGGGGCGACAAGTCCATAAGATTCTTAGTATAGAGAAAAAAATCATCTTCATCATCATCATCATCACTATCATCCTGACAGCACAGATTCTCTTGACTCTCTCTTGCCATCCAGCCCTATCGACCATCGCTCCTGGTTGGTCCTCTTGACAGCATTTTTAAGTCATCATCATCATCATCATCACCCCGACAGCACAGATTCCCTTGACTCTCTCGCCATCCATCCCTATCAGCCATTGCTCCCGGGTAGGTCCTCTAGATGGCATCCAGAGTCCATCAATGTAAGGTTTTGCTGGTTGGCCGACACTGGTACAAAAATGAGATTAGTGGAAGGAAAAGCACCTCTAGGTCAAAATTCAAAGTTGCCCGTCAAGAAGAAAGACTTCAGAAGTGGAAAGAAGATTTCAAGAATCTGCTTGGAAAGAAACCCTGCTGAAATCACAGACAAACCAACTGAAGAAATTATTTATGACCATCTAGACATTAAACTTGGACAATTTACCGTGGATGAACTTGACATAAAAGCAACTAAAAGCAGAAAAGCTGCAGGCCTTGAGGAAATACCTCCTGAAGTATGGAAGATGAGGGGCTGGGTTAGCTCAGTCGGTAGAGCATTCGGCTAGAAACCACAAGGTTCCTAGTTCGATACCGGTCCCTGCCAACTCAGCGTATGAGTAGCACAGGGATCTGTGCAGTAAAGTAAGGAGCTGATGGTAGGTGTGGCGCTCCACCTCATATGCTAAAAACAATCTCCTTGGTCTAGCACTATTGAAAAGGGGATAGACTCCCTCGCTGACTGGCTGATACCGACTTTAGGCCGCCCCGACGACTTTACTTTTATTTATTATTGTAATAGTGAGTTCGATCCTTGCTGGATGCTCCACACTTGTGACATTGTGTCATATCCTACCCATGGTTAATGGGTTGGGTAAAAAAGAAAAAAGCATCTGATTGTGATGTAATGGTTAGCAAGCTAGTCTAGTAGATCCATTACTACTGAATAGCAAGCTTGATCCTCGCAGGATGCCCAGATTTGTGACCTTGTGTCACATCCTACTTATGGCAAATAGGTAAGATAAAAAAAATATCATATTGACACAAACACGTGGGAGGTAGATGCAAAAAATAGAGCGGCCTGACGCCTTAACGTTAAGCAAGGCATGGATTCGGGTGAGACGGAGGGGAGAGTAGCCTCGACAGCAAAGAATAATCAAACTAAATTCCAATTACTGTCGAATTGGTAAGACACGGCAACAAGCAGTCGTAACTGAATACGAACCTGTCTTGCTGCAACCCTACTGCAGAATGACAGGGTATTAATGAAACTCCACAGCATCATAGAAACCAAGCAGCCAATCAGAACTCAAGGAATGGAATCACCTAAATACATGAATGGACCATTCTTGATTTCCATAAATACCAACTGTCTTGGACACTGCTTCAGTTGTACTTAGCCAGTTGCTGTTGTTCAAACCAACAGTAAACTAACTGACTGGTGGGTTCAGTTGTGCTTAGCCAGTTGCTGTTGTTCAAACCAACAGTAGACTGACTGACTGGCTGGTTCAGTTGTGCTTAGCCAGTTGCTGTTGTTCAAACCAACAGTAGACTGACTGACTGACTGACTGGCTGGTTCAGTTGTGCTTAGCCAGTTGTTGTTGTTCAAAACCAACAGTAGACTGACTGACTGGCTGGTTCAGTTGTGCTTAGCCAGTTGCTGTTGTTCAAACCAACAGTAGACTGACTGACTGGCTGGCTGGTTCAGTTGTGCTTAGCCAGTTCCTGTTGTCCAAACCAACAATACACTAACTGACTGGCAGGTTCAGTTGTGCTTAGCCAGTTGCTGTTTTTCAAACCAACAGTAGACTGACTGACCTCAATAAGAGCCAGAAAAAGGGGAAAAAAGATGCCCCTGAAAGCATCATAGTTTGTGTGCATTCAGTTCACCAAAGAATGTCACTCAAGAATCAAGAATGTGAAATGTACTGAACAATGAGTAATGTGTATGGAGAAGGATGTTTGAGTCAAGAATATTTAAAACAGACACCAATACATACTGATTCTTATACCGTCTACCATGGATATTTAAAAAATTAAATTTAAAAGATAACATTATGGAATTCTTTTTTGTATTTAATGTTGTAAATAGTAGACATTAATGTTTCTTTTCAGAGTGGCTGGATCAGCACAAGGTCTCTTTTATGTTGGGATTTTAATGGGACATCCTGTGGCAAAGCAACTCACAATTCAGTAATGACGGATCTATCAGACTAAATTTTACACCCATCCCAGCGATGCTGGGTAGCACCTTCTAATTTGTAATAAATCTAATGTCTATAAGTTTGCAAGAATCTGAGATTCAGCCAGGTTTCTATATTTAACATAAAGAATTTTAAGTTTTAAAAAAAGTTTTTTTTTATTTTAGAAAATCCCTTACGTTATTTGTTTGAATATTTAATAATATAGATTTGAAATAGAAATAAACGTTTGCAGAGTCACTTGCGCAGATAATTTTTTTTTTTTGGACATTACATCATCGTCCTTAGTGGACAGAAAGGTGCCAACAAAAACAAAAAATACACATACCATTGTGATGCAATGAGTAGCAAGCTAGTCTGGCAGATTCGTTACTACTGAATAGTGAGTTTGATCCTCACTGGGTGCCCCATACTTGAAACTTTGTGTAACATCTTATCCGTGGCAAATGAGTTGGGTAAATACCTACTTCTTTGCTCTGTTTTAATAACTTTTTGCCTACTCTAAACCACTCACAGTGGCTCTCCCACCCCTGTGATCCTACCTGCATGTCATTAGTATGTAGATATGGTCAATAGTATTAATAATGTAAAACAATTTTATTAATAATTGAGATTTAAATAAAAATAAAATCATGGAGAATGTGACATTAATAACTAAGGGAATTTTGACTTGAGTAGTGATATAGTTTTGGTTACAGACAGACAAACACACAATCTCCATTATAATAAGATATTGGTAAATGGTTTGGTTTGTTTTGTTTTGCGGCATATCAACCTTGGTGGGTCATTTAATGCCGACAAAGTTGTGAAATAAATTCATTCTTAATGGATAATACAATTTTGTTTATAAACTCATGTTTTTCTATTTAACCCATAGATGGGACCCTAACAGGTACTACCACTCCGGGCCAGCGTGGACCAGGGAGCAATGGTGATGAAGAGGTGCTCCACATTCCCTAAACCTCCAGAACTGGAACATCACCATCAGATAGAGTTTAATGTCATTCCCAGGAATTGTAGACCCTCAGTTTCTGCCTTCTAGCACCCATATGATAAAAAGGGGTTGGGGATTGCCATAAGGGCAATAAGGTTGGGGCAATCATATAGGTGCTAGGGATATTGGTAAAATAGAGTTTGATAGTGAAATAATATTGGACATATTTATTCATTTTTTTGTTACTGGACTGATTCGGACATTGAGATTTTTTTCAGTTATTGTCTCATCACACAAAGCAGTCATATTGATGACACAGGCTGACCTGAACGAAACACAAAGTTCTCTTCATTAGCAATCTCTGATATACAATTAAAATCTATTGTAATAAAGATGAACATGGTAATTGCTTTACTTCAAGCTTTATTCAATACTAGAAGTGGCTACCCAGCGTCATCTGGGTAGAGGGAGGAACAAAAAAAGAAAGGAAAAAAAAACCTGGGGTATTGATCTGTTTAATTTTGAGATTTACAATTGCTGGACTTTTTATGTAAAATTTCAATGCTATTTCTAGGTATATTTTGATTTTTAAATATTTTCAAATATAAATCAAATTTTCATAACTTTTTTACAAAAAGCAAGAACTGTTGATATCTAATGTGTGTATATATATATACTAGTAAATATATGCACCCTCCGGGTGCAAGTATTTAAGTTTAAATATAATAAAATATCATATTAAATTAGAAAGGCTAATGAAAATGAATAAGAATGCAGATAAAAACATTTGGAACAGAAGGGGTATAATCGAAAAATAGAACAACTTTGAAACTAACTCTTCCATCATTTTCCCTTACTCCCGTCTTTCATTGGTAAATTTTCCTAATTTAACTATTTAGTTAAAATAGGAAGTAAAGAATAAAATGACAGTTATTTCTTCTTGTTAATGAATTTCTTTTAAGATTTATCCCCAAGATTGTTGCTCATATTCAATAAGAAAAAAAACCCAAACAATTTGAAATCAATAATAATAAGCATATATTTATTAAAACCAATTTTTTTAATATCAATATGCAAATTAGCCTTCCCATTCATACTGTAAACCACTCTTTTGTTGTATATTTAAATACAATTACATGTTATTAGTATGTAGATATGGTCAACAGTCTTAATGATGTAAAATAATTTTATTAATAATTGAGGTTTAAATAAAAATAAAAATCATGGAGAATGTGATGTAAATAACAAAAGGAATTGTGATTTGTATAGTAATATAGTTTCGGTTACAGACAGAAAAACACACAATCTCCATTATAATAAGATATATATGTTTAAATAAATTATCGATCATATGGAGGTCCAATCTCACAGACAAGTTAAAGAGACACTTCTTCCAGGCCGTTGTCGTGTCAGTACTGCTGTATGGCTGCACCTCCTGGACCCTAACTAAACGACTAGAGAATAAACTAGATGGTAGCTGCACAAGAATGCTGCTGATGATCATGAACAAAACGTGGAAACAGCACCCTACGAGAAAGCAGCTGTACGGCCACCTACCACATATCATTCAAAGCATCCGAGTGAGATGGACAAGACACATGGGACACTGCTGGAAAAGCAAGGACGAACTCATAAGCGACGTCCTCCTGTGGAAGCCAGCACATGGACAAGCCAGTGTGGGCCGACCAGCAAAAACGTACGTTGATCAGCTCTGTGCGGATGCAGGATGCTGCATAGAGGACCTCCCGAGAATGATGAGCGATAGGGATGGATGGAGAGAGATTGTCATGGATATCCGCGCTGAAAGCGCGACATGATGATGATGATGATGACTTTGTCGTTAATTGTTTTATTTTCTTAGTTTCATCTGGACATACATACATACACACTAACTGCCCTTTATATATATATACTAGAAGTGGCGACCTGGTATTGCCTGGGTAGAGAGGGGGGTATAATAAAAAGTTAGTCTCGCAGATCCATTGATTGTTTTGGTTTTACATAATTGATTTATGATTTAATCACAAACGCAACCAATGACTTTCCCTTTTCTTAATATTCAAATCCTAATTTTTAAATTTCTTCGAATATTGATCAAATCTTCACAATTTTTGCACAAAAAGCAAGAACTGGTAATATCTAATGCGTATATATATATATTTACTTTGCCGTTTTATTTTCATAGTTTCATCTGGACCTGCATGCATACATACACACTAACAACCCTTTATAGTTTCACCTGGACATACACACATACATACATACATACATACACTCTAACTACCCTTTATAGTTTCACCTGGACATACATATATACATACACTCTAACTGCCCTATATAGTTTCACCTGGATATACACACATACATACTTACTGCTCTATATAGTTTCACCTGGATATACACACATACATACATACACACTAACTGCCCTTTATAATTTCACCTGGACATACACACATACACACACATTAACTGCCCTTTATATTTTCACCTGGACACACATACATACGTACACTCTAACTGCCCTATATAGTTTCACCTGGGCATACACATACGCACACATTAACTGCCCTTTATATTTTCACCTGGATATACACACATATATACACTCTAACTGCCCTATATAGCTTCACCTGGACATACATACACACACATTAACTGCCCTTTATAATTTCACCTGGACATACACACATACATACATACATACACACTAACTGCCCTTTATAGTTTCACCTGGATATACATGCATACATACATACATACACACTAACTGCCCTTTATATAGATACAGATAACTGTTTTCTAGTTAAGGTGAAGATTCTTAAATATTTAAAGTGAACTGATCTAGGGGAGCCAGACACTGCTGGAGAAGCAAGGATGAACTCATAAGTGATGTTCTTCTATGGAAGCCATAACATGGGCATGTCAGCAAGGGCCGACCAGCAAAGACATACATTGACCAGCTTTGCGAGGATGCAGGATGCCGTGCAGAGGACCTCTCAGTAACAATGAATGATAGGGAAGGTTGGCAAGAGATTGTCATGGATATCTGTGCTGCCGGCACAACATGATGATGATGATGATGACAATGATTTAGGGGAAAAAACTTTACAATATCTATCAATAAGATTCTTATTAATTGACTAATTTGGCCATGAGAATCACTTAATAATTCTTGTATGTGCCTTTCTAGTCATTAAATAATAGATTAGTGGAATATATTATTTGGCAGGTAGAGCATTTTGTGTCTGTTGTGCTAATAGTACAACAGACACAGTTACAGCTTTAAAGAATTCCAATTTTAATTTATCAGAGAGATCAGATTTCTATTTGATTGATAACCTGTAAATAGCAGTCCATGGTTTTTCTTTTGTGTATGTTGACATTGTTTTCAGTAGATGAGATATTACTATTGAGGTATATGAAAATGCTGTTGCCATGTCAGTACTATTGTATGGTCACACCATCTATACAAAGTGCTTGGAGTAAAAGCTGCATTGGAAATACATAAGGATGCTGCATAGCGTTTTGAACAAATCTTGAAAGCAGCACCTAACAAAACAACGATTATATGGCCACTTACCTCCCATCTTATAAACCATCCAAGTAAGATGAAAATTATATGTTGGACACTGCTGGAGAAGCAGGGACAAACTCATAAGTGATGTTTTCCAGTGGACTCCTACACATGGACACACCACCAATGTTAGTTGACCAGTAAAGACTTAAATTTATCAACTTTGTATGAACGTCTAGATGACCTACCAAGTGCAATGTCCAATAGGGTTGGATGGTGAGAGACAGTCAAGGAAATCCATGCTAACAGCACAACTTGATGATGATAATGATGATGATGTAGAAATAAAAATATCACTGTGATTTGTCATTTTTGTTTGTATCGTGTGGCTGGGGCATTAGAATATGTAAGTAAGTAAAGTCAATGGGGCGGTCTAATGTCGGTATCAGCCAGACAGCAAGGGAGTCTATCCCCTTTTCAATAGCGCTAGACCAAGGAGATTGTTTTAGCATCTGAGGTGGATCGCCACACCTACCATCAGCTCCTTACTTTACCACACAGATCCCTGTGCTACTCATACGCTGAGTTGGCAGGGACCGGTATCGAACTAGGAACCTTGTGGTTTCTAGCCGAACGCTCTACCAACTGAGCTAACCCGGCCATGAATACTGAATGCTGTCCAGATGACCTACCAAGAGTAATGTCCAATAGGGTTGGATAGTGAGAGACAGTCAAGGAAATCCATGCTAACAGCACAACTTGATGATGATAATGATGATGATGTAGAAATAAAAATATCACTGTGATTTGTCATTTTTGTTTTTATCATGTGGCAGTAATGTTAATACAAAAATTGGATCATTATAGACTCAACAAACTCTGGAGCATTGAACAGCTAAAATACTGTGATAAAAACAATCAAGATAAGGATAAAAAGTAAAAAGTAAAGTCGTCAGGGCGGCCTAATGTCGGTATCAGCCAGACAGCAAGGGAGTCTATCCCCTTTTCAATAGCGCGAGACCAAGGAGATTATTTTAGCATCTGAGGTGGAGTGACACACCTACCATCAGCTCCTTACTTTATGGTACAGATCCCTGCACTACTCATTCGCTGAGTTGGCGAGGGCCAGTATTGAACTAGGAACCTTGTGGTTTCTAGCCGAACGCTCTACCGACTGAGCTAACCTGGCCCTCCAAAAATCCTTGAATTATTCAAGAGTTCTGCCAACAAAACTTGTCTTTGGGTGTATTTTCTTTTTTTTTTTTTTTTTTTTAATTTTTTAATGTGTCTCAGACATCCTATTTACCAATTGTTAGCCCTGTCAGTGGGGTTTAGAATATGATGACTGTATCCTCTGCAGAGGGGTAAGGCCCTCTCCCCACAAGGGTGTCCTGGATAATACACTAAACTGCATTTGATGGTGAAGTTCCAGTTCTGGAGACCTGGGGAGTGTAGAGCATTTCTTCATTGCCATTACTCCCAGGCCCACTCTGACCGGGAGTGGTAGTATTTGTTAGGGTCCCATCTATGGGTCTTATAGTTCTGTTTAAAAATCATTTGTATTTGATAGAACTGTGTATAAAAAAAAGAAACTCTTACAAAAATGTAGTTTAAAGTCTCCAACAAATCTCTCGATCCCAATCTATAGATCTATAAAGTACCGATACCAAAAATTAGATCTTGAACTTGTACCAATTTTTGAGGAAATTGCATCAAAGATCGTAGAACTGAAAAATACTTGGTATTGCAACATTGGGCGGGGGGGGGGGAATGATCAGAAAATCTAACAATTTCAGTATCTAAACCAGAGAAGGTTGTCATTCTATTCTATCAAAATGAAATTAAATGACAAAATTATAACTAAAGTTCAAATTAAAAATATGCCCTCCATTATTGCAAAACAGAGGATTTTTCAGTGCATTTTTTGTTGGGAATTTATTAACTTAATCCCACAGAAAAAGAGACATACCTTTTTCTCTCTGGCAGGCGCAGTTACTCATTGAAACATATTCCAATTGAGACACCTTCGAATGGATTAAAGAGGGTACACATTAGGACTGCTTTTCATAACACGAGGTGTTTAATTTATTTAAAAATAATAACTTAAATTAAAAGGTCAAAGGGCAAGTAACTCACCCGTACAATAAATGGATTAGGGCAAGTAACTCACGACCCTTATTATTATTAGAGTCTGTTAGTGTTAATTTGTACTGACTAAAGTGAATTTCAACATTTTTGTCTACGATCTTTGATGCCATATCCTCAATAATTGGTACAAGTTCAAGATTTAATTTTTAGTAGCAGTACCTACTAGACCAACATACAACTTTCAGTGTTTCATGTAATTTGATATTTTCCAATCTCTGCCCTAACAAAGTGGCAAAAGATAAAAATGGTAGTAGAGTTGCAAACGTTCTCCCAGCAACAGAAAAAGTAGATCTCTTAAGAGAAACTGCCTTGGCTTTTATCTCTTTTCACTGGCCAGACTATTCCAACCAACAGGGGTAACAAAATGCTTATAAAAAGACATTACTCATAACCTGGGCATTCTGAGTTCAATCTCTGTGCTGGGCAGTACAGTTCACTCCACCTTCTTTTGAACCACTTATAAGAGAAAAGTGGGAAAGGCTTGAATCCAATTATTCTCCCTCCAGCTATGGGTAAATAGTAGGGTGGACTGGGCTATTTAACTTTGGTTAGGCAATCAGTCTAGGAGAAGGAAAACTCAGAATTCAAACCTGTTAAACTCCAAATTAATCTGACCTTGTGTCACATTCCAGTATCACGGGAGAGGCGTGCAGAAGGGTAAGACCCCTCCCCAAAGGTGTGTCCTGGGTATGAAACTAAACTGCATCTGATAGTGAAGATCCAGTTCTGAATATCTGGGGATTGTAGAGAACTTCTTCATTGCAATTACTCCCAGGCCCACTTTGACTGGGAGTGGTAGTATTTGTTAGGGTCACATCTATGGGTCATATAGTTCTGCTTAAAAATTATTTGTATTTGATAGAACTGTGTATAAAAAAAGGAAGCTCTTACAAAATTGTAGTTTAAAGTCTCCAAAAACACTGTTTCTATTCCAATGTCTGCTCTTCCAAATAAAGTCTCCAAAAACACTGTCTCTATTCCAATCTCTGCTCTTCCAAATAAAGTCTCCAAAAACACTGTCTCTATTCCAATCTCTGCTCTTCTAAATAAAGTCTCCAAAAACACTGTCTCTATTCCAATCTCTGCTCTTCCAAACAAAGTCTCCAAAAACACTGTTTCTATTCCAATGTCTGCTCTTCCAAATAAAGTCTCCAAAAACATTGTCTCTATTCCAATCTCTGTTCTTCCAAATAAAGTCTCCAAAAACACTGTCTCTATTCCAATGTCTGCTCTTCCAAATAAAGTCTCCAAAAACACTGTCTCTATTCCAATCTCTGTTCTTCCAAATAAAGTCTCCAAAAACACTGTCTCTATTCCAATGTCTGCTCTTCTAAATAAAGTCTCCAAAAACACTGTCTCTATTCCAATCTCTGCTCTTCCAAACAAAGTCTCCAAAAACACTGTTTCTATTCCAATGTCTGCTCTTCCAAATAAAGTCTCCAAAAACACTGTCTCTATTCCAATCTCTGTTCTTCCAAATAAAGTCTCCAAAAACACTGTCTCTATTCCAATCTCTGCTCTTCCAAACAAAGTCTCCAAAAACACTGTCTCTATTCCAATGTCTGCTCTTCCAAATAAAGTCTCCAAAAACACTGTCTCTATTCCAATGTCTGCTCTTCCAAATAAAGTCTCCAAAAACACTGTCTCTATTCCAATCTCTGTTCTTCCTCTCCAAAATAAAGTCTCCAAAAACAATGTCTCTATTCCAATGTCTGCTCTTCCAAACAAAGTCTCCAAAAAACACTGTCTCTATTCCAATCTCTGTTCTTCCAAATAAAGTCTCCAAAAACACTGTCTCTATTCCAATCTCTGCTCTTCCAAACAAAGTCTCCAAAAAACGCTGTCTCTATTCCAATCTCTGTTCTTCCAAATAAAGTCTCCAAAAACACTGTCTCTATTCCAATCTCTGCTCTTCCAAACAAAGTCTCCAAAAACACTGTTTCTATTCCAATGTCTGCTCTTCCAAATAAAGTCTCCAAAAACACTGTCTCTATTCCAATCTCTGCTCTTCCAAACAAAGTCTCCCAAAACACTGTTTCTATTCCAATGTCTGCTCTTCCAAATAAAGTCTCCAAAAACATTGTCTCTATTCCAATCTCTGTTCTTCCAAATAAAGTCTCCAAAAACACTGTCTCTATTCCAATCTCTGCTCTTCCAAATAAAGTCTCCAAAAAACACTGTCTCTATTCCAATGTCTGCTCTTCCAAACAAAGTCTCCAAAAAACGCTGTCTCTATTCCAATCTCTGTTCTTCCAAATAAAGTCTCCAAAAACACTGTCTCTATTCCAATCTCTGCTCTTCCAAACAAAGTCTCCAAAAAACACTGTTTCTATTCCAATGTCTGCTCTTCCAAATAAAGTCTCCAAAAACACTGTCTCTATTCCAATCTCTGTTCTTCCAAATAAAGTCTCCAAAAACACTGTCTTTATTCCAATCTCTGCTCTTCCAAATAAAGTCTCCAAAAACACTGTCTCTATTCCAATCTCTGTTCTTCCAAATAAAGTCTCCAAAAAACACTGTCTCTATTCCAATGTCTGCTCTTCTAAATAAAGTCTCCAAAAACACTGTCTCTATTCCAATCTCTGCTCTTCCAAACAAAGTCTCCAAAAACACTGTTTCTATTCCAATGTCTGCTCTTCCAAATAAAGTCTCCAAAAACATTGTCTCTATTCCAATCTCTGTTCTTCCAAATAAAGTCTCCAAAAACACTGTCTCTATTCCAATGTCTGCTCTTCCAAATAAAGTCTCCAAAAACACTGTCTCTATTCCAATCTCTGTTCTTCCAAATAAAGTCTCCAAAAACACTGTCTCTATTCCAATGTCTGCTCTTCTAAATAAAGTCTCCAAAAAACACTGTCTCTATTCCAATCTCTGCTCTTCCAAACAAAGTCTCCAAAAACACTGTTTCTATTCCAATGTCTGCTCTTCCAAATAAAGTCTCCAAAAACACTGTCTCTATTCCAATCTCTGTTCTTCCAAATAAAGTCTCCAAAAACACTGTCTCTATTCCAATCTCTGCTCTTCCAAACAAAGTCTCCAAAAACACTGTCTCTATTCCAATGTCTGCTCTTCCAAATAAAGTCTCCAAAAACACTGTCTCTATTCCAATGTCTGCTCTTCCAAATAAAGTCTCCAAAAACACTGTCTCTATTCCAATCTCTGTTCTTCCAAATAAAGTCTCCAAAAACACTGTCTCTATTCCAATCTCTGCTCTTCCAAATAAAGTCTCCAAAAACAATGTCTCTATTCCAATGTCTGCTCTTCCAAACAAAGTCTCCAAAAAAACACTGTCTCTATTCCAATCTCTGTTCTTCCAAATAAAGTCTCCAAAAAACACTGTCTCTATTCCAATCTCTGCTCTTCCAAACAAAGTCTCCAAAAAACGCTGTCTCTATTCCAATCTCTGTTCTTCCAAATAAAGTCTCCAAAAACACTGTCTCTATTCCAATCTCTGCTCTTCCAAACAAAGTCTCCCACTGTTTCTATTCCAAACAAATAAAGTCTGTCTCTATTCCAATCTCTGCTCTTCCAAACAAAGTCTCCCAAAACACTGTTTCTATTCCAATGTCTGCTCTTCCAAAATAAAGTCTCCAAAAACATTGTCTCTATTCCAATCTCTGTTCTTCCAAATAAAGTCTCCAAAAACACTGTCTCTATTCCAATGTCTGCTCTTCCAAATAAAGTCTCCCAAAAACACTGTCTCTATTCCAATCTCTGTTCTTCCAAATAAAGTCTCCAAAAACACTGTCTCTATTCCAATGTCTGCTCTTCTAAATAAAGTCTCCAAAAAAACACTGTCTCTATTCCAATCTCTGCTCTTCCAAACAAAGTCTCCAAAAACACTGTTTCTATTCCAATGTCTGCTCTTCCAAATAAAGTCTCCAAAAACACTGTCTCTATTCCAATCTCTGTTCTTCCAAATAAAGTCTCCAAAAACACTGTCTCTATTCCAATCTCTGCTCTTCCAAACAAAGTCTCCAAAAACACTGTCTCTATTCCAATGTCTGCTCTTCCAAATAAAGTCTCCAAAAACACTGTCTCTATTCCAATCTGCTCTTCCAATAAAGTCTCCAAAAACTGTCTCTATTCCAATCTCTGTTCTTCCAAATAAAGTCTCCAAAAACAATTCCAATCTCTGCTCTTCCAAATAAAGTCTCCAAAAACAATGTCTCTATTCCAATGTCTGCTCTTCCAAACAAAGTCTCCAAAAAACACTGTCTCTATTCCAATCTCTGTTCTTCCAAATAAAGTCTCCAAAAACACTGTCTCTATTCCAATCTCTGCTCTTCCAAATAAAGTCTCCAAAAAACACTGTCTCTATTCCAATGTCTGCTCTTCCAAACAAAGTCTCCAAAAAACACTGTCTCTATTCCAATCTCTGTTCTTCCAAATAAAGTCTCCAAAAACACTGTCTCTATTCCAATGTCTGCTCTTCCAAATAAAGTCTCCAAAAACACTGTTTCTATTCCAATCTCTGTTCTTCCAAATAAAGTCTCCAAAAACACTGTCTCTATTCCAATCTCTGCTCTTCTAAATAAAGTCTCCAAAAACACTGTCTCTATTCCAATGTCTGCTCTTCTAAATAAAGTCTCCAAAAACACTGTCTCTATTCCAATCTCTGCTCTTCCAAACAAAGTCTCCAAAAACACTGTTTCTATTCCAATGTCTGCTCTTCCAAATAAAGTCTCCAAAAACACTGTCTCTATTCCAATCTCTGTTCTTCCAAATAAAGTCTCCAAAAACACTGTCTCTATTCCAATCTCTGCTCTTCCAAACAAAGTCTCCAAAAACACTGTCTCTATTCCAATCTCTGTTCTTCCAAATAAAGTCTCCAAAAACACTGTCTTTATTCCAATCTCTGCTCTTCTAAACAAAGTCTCCAAAAACACTGTCTCTATTCCAATGTCTGCTCTTCCAAATAAAGTCTCCAACAACACTGTCTCTATTCCAATCTCTGCTCTTCCAACTCGCAAAAAAAAAAATTAAGTGTTTGTAAAGTCGTAAAAGTTCTCTCAGCAACAGAAAAAGTAGATCTGCTTAGGAGAAACTCTCTCTTCACTGGCCAAACTATTCCAACCAACAGGGATCACAGAATACTTATAATGACATTACTCATAACCTGGGCATTGTGAGTTCAATCTCTGTGCTGGGCAGTACAGTTCATTTCACTTAATTTTCAACCACTTATATAATATTCATTTTAGGAAGTGTGTGATGTAATGGATAGAGTTATGCGAAATGGACTCGTCGCCCCGAGTTCAAATCCTGGACATTGTAACTGCATTCTCACTTAGCGCTAATACCCTTGGGAAAGGTATGAATTCTACTCTCCCTCCAGCTATGGATGAATAGTAGGGCAGACTGGGCTCTTTAACCTTGGTTAGGCAACCGGTCTAGGAGAAGGAAAATTCTGAATTCAAACCTGTTAAACTCTGCTTAAGAAATTGACCTAGTGTCACATCCTGCTCATGCGGAGGGGTTGATAAATATATGTATATATAATATTCATTTAAAGCATTTAAATATACAGGGTACGGCATAAATAAAGCCCTTTTTAATTTCATATCTTATGGGAAAAGAGTTAGGGAATGGTTAAATGAAAGTTTTGAAGGTAGATGGATAGGATGAAGAGGACCAATTGAATGGCCATCACGTTCACCAGACCTAACACCACTGGACTTTTTTTTGTGGGGTGTATTGAAAGATCAGGTTTACAATCTTAAGCCAAAAATAATTCCAGAATTAGATAATGCAATTTCAGATAAATTTCATGAAATTACCATTGAAATGTGTCAAAAAGTTTGTAAGAGTGTTGCTGGTAGAGTTCAAAATTGTATGGAACATGAAGGGGAACATTTTGAACATCTCAAATAAATGACTAAATTCTAAAACTTTATATCTTTTGTAACTTTTTTTCTTTCTTAAATTTGGTTTGATTTCATTTGTATTAAACCGAATAAGCATTATATCAATTTTGTTAATATATTATATTAATCCATTAACCTGTGGCAATACATTCATGTTCGAAAAAATAAAGGATAATCAAAAAGGCTTTAATTTTGTTCCACTTAAACAAATGGCGTTACTTATGCCACACCCTGTGTATATATATATATATATATATATATATATATATATATATATATATTCATCAAAAAGTTGCAAATCATGTTTTCATTGTAGTAGCATAAGTAGTTAATCCAAAAGGGCTCAATATAATTCGTTAAAATATAGAGCATTTATAGTTGTAGAAAAATTTTTTTCTCTCTACCATGGTTTTCGGTGTTCAAGGTACACCTTTCTCAGGAGAACTAAAAAAAAAAAATAGTTTTTAAAAAAAAATACAAATTACACTAATTATCAAGCCTCATCTAAAAAATTCAGAGAAATACTCTCTAGAGGAGACATTAATGAAAACTTTCACCGTAAACTGCCTAAGTTGGTAAGTGTATTACAAAAGCACTCCACTTGAACGGGATGTGACACGAGTGGTTGTTCACTATTCACTCAACTAACAGCACATGAGGCATGTTTCCAGTTTCTAATATTCTAATGCTTTACACATCATTTACAAAATGTATGTAATGCAAATGTCAACTATTTATTAATTACTAGCAAAATAAATAAAATACACCCTCTGGGCTATGTTAAAATAGATTTTTGAACATATTGCCTGAGGGTGGGAGTTAAAAATTCA
The DNA here is from genome assembly GCA_023376005.1 of Doryteuthis pealeii. Lineage (NCBI taxonomy): Eukaryota > Metazoa > Mollusca > Cephalopoda > Myopsida > Loliginidae > Doryteuthis > Doryteuthis pealeii. The sequence goes on along the minus strand of CM042161.1, from coordinate 60,004,147 downwards.
ATGTCAGTGAGTTTGTACCCTACAAAGTAAAATCATCAAATTCATTAAAGGAATAAAAATAAAACATTTGAAATGTAAACTTTAAATATATTATAAAATAAAACAAACTATATATAGATATAAGTAATGTGGCGCCGCACAGCCAGGACCTACATTGACCACTATGTAAGATGCTGGCCGCAGCGCAGAGGAGCTACCAGATGTCATGAAATTGATAGGGAAGGTTGGCCGGAGAGTAGTTATGGATATCCCTGCAAAACTGCACGGCACATGGATGATGATGATATATAGATATATAATACCAGTCCATGTATTTACATTAAAACTAGTTTTTAAAACAATGAAGACTGTCTAATGTTGCATGTTCAAATTTTGAGGTATTTATTCTATGTTATGACAAGAATTTTGGGTAATATATGTAAGAGCAGTGATGTAGTTTTGTTACAGACAAAAACCGAAGCGAATCTCCATTTTAATAGAGTTATATTAAAACAATTTTCCATTATAATTAACATCACTAACATTATTTTCTAGGATCATAAACAAATAATACAATGGCAACAAACATTGTCCAGTCCGTGTCACATTGGGAAAATCCTGCCAGTTTGCCGGCATCAGATAGTTTGAGAAGCCCTGCCCTTAAGCCATTGCAAGTTGTTGAGAGCTTATTCTCTGTTACCGACTGTCAAAATAAAAACCTCTACATCTTCCTTAAAGCTTTGGATGTCACTATCGATAAATCCAGGTCTGAATTAGGTCAACAACTGACATAGGAAGACAATCAGACTGTGGAGTTTAAGCCATTGGAAGCTATGGAGACCCTATAGATGACAAATGGTAACAATAATAGAATATAAAGACAATTTAGAAAACTTCCTAGACCTAAGAAGATTTTCCAGTCTTAACTAAGATTCTTAGTTATATATACCAACCCCCTCCGCACAAGACAGGATGCGACACAGGTCAATTCTTAGCGGAGTTAGCAAGGTTTGATTCAGAGTTTTCCTTCTCCTAGACGTTTGCCTAACCAGGTTTAAGAGCCAGTCTGCCCTACTATTTACCCATAGCGGAGGGAGAGAGATCATACCTTTCCAAGGGTATTAGCGTAAGTGAAATGCAATTACACATCCAGGATTTGAACTCGGGCGACAAGTCCATAAGATTCTTAGTATAGAGAGAAAAATCATCTTCTTCATCATCACTCATCGATCATCCATCATCATCCTTGACAGGACAAATTGTCCTTTGACCTGCTGCTCATCTGCCATCCCATCCCTATCAGCCATTGCTCCCGGGTAGGTCTCTAGATGCATCCAGAGTCCATCAAGTGTAAGGTTTGCTGGTTGGCCGACACTGGTACAAAAATGAGATTAGTGGAAGGAAAAGCACCTCTAGGTCAAAACTCAAAGTTGCCCGTCAAGAAGAAAGCACTTCAGAAGTGGAAAGAAGATTTCAAGAATCTGCTTGGAAAGAACCCTGCTGACATCAACAGACCAACCAACTGAAAAATTATTTATGACCATCTAGACATTAAACTTGGACAATTTACCGTGGATGAACTTGACACAAAAGCAACTACAGAAAAGCTGCAGGCCGTGAGGAGAATACCTCCTGAAGTATGGAAGATAGGGGCCGGGTTAGCTCAGTCCGGTAGAGCGTTCGGCTAGAAACGCAAAGGTCCTAGTTGATAGCGGTCCCCGCCAACTCAGCGTATGAGTAGCGACAGGGATCTGTGCAGTTAAAGTAAGGAGCTGATGGTAGGTGTGTGCGCTCCACTCAATATGCTAAAACAATCTCCTTGGTCTAGCGCTATTGAAAAGGGGATAGACTCCCTCTCTGACTGGCTGATACCGATTTTAGGCCGCCCCGTCGACTTTACTTTTACTTATTATTGTAATAGTGAGTTCATCCTTGCTGGATGCTCACAACTTGGACATTGTGTCATATCCACCCATGTTAATGGGTGGGTAAAAAAAAAAAAAAGCATCCGATTGTGATGTAATGGTTAGCAAGCTAGTCTAGTAGATCAATTCTACTGAATAGCAAGTTTGATCCTCGCGGATGCCCAGACTTGTGACCTTGTTTCACATCCTACTTATGGCAAATAGGTAAGATAAAAAAAAATATCATATTGACACAAACACGTGGGAGGTAGATGCAAAAAATAGGCCGCCTGATGCCTTAACGTTAGAGCAAGGCATGGATTGGTGAGGCGGAGAGGAGAAAGTTCCAATTACCGTCTGAATCTGGCAAGACCCGGCAACAAGCAGTCCTAACTGAATACGAACCTGTCATGCTGCAACCCTACTGCAGAATGACAGGGTATTATGAAACTTCCACACATCATAGAAACCAAGCAGCCAATCAAGAACTCAAGGAATGGAATCACCATAACAATAATGAATCGGACCCATGTCTTGATTTCCAGTTAAATCACCAACCTGTCTTGACACTGTTCAGTTGTGTGTAGCCAGTTGCTGTTGTTCAAACCAACATTAGACTGACTGACTGGCTGGTTCAGTTGTGCTTAGCCAGTAGTGCTGTGTTCAAACCAACATTAGAGACTTGGACTGACTGACTGGCTGGTTCAGTTGTGCTTAGCCAGTTGTGTTGTTAAAACCATACAGTAGACGGACTGACTGGCAGGTTCAGTTGTCTTAGCCAGTTGCTGTTGTCAAACCAAACATTAGACTGGCTGACTTGCTGGTTCAGTTGTGCTTAGTCTCAGTTGCTGTTGTCCAAACCAAAATACACTAACTGACTGGCAGGTTCAGTTCGTGTGCTTAGCCAGCTTGCCTGTTGTGTCAACAACATAGTATCCTGAACTAACTGGCTGGTTCAGTTGTGCTTAGCTAGTTGCTGTGTTCAAACAAGATAGTATACTGGTTACTGGCTGGTTCAGTTTGTTGCTTAACCACGTTGCTGTTGTATCAAACCAAAAGTAACAGCTAACTGATGCAGTTCAGTTGTGCTTTAGCCAGTTGCTGTTGTTCAAACCAACATTAGACTGACTGACTGGGCTGTGTTCAGTTGGTCTTAGCTGCAGAGTTAGCTGTGTTCACCAACCATTAGACTGACTGACTCAATAGAAGCCAGAAAGAAGAGGTGAAAAAAAGAAACCACAGAAAAGCATCATGTTTGTGAGCATTTAGTGCAACCAAAGAATGTCAATTAAACGATTGCCTGCAGAGTCACCTGCACAGATGTGAATTTTTTTGGACATATACTCCATCGCCCTTAGTGGACGGAAAGGTGCCAACAAAAATACACATACTATTGTGATGTAATGAGTAGCAAGCTAGTCTGCAGATTCGTTACTACTGAATAGTGAGTTTGATCCTCACTGGGTGCCCATACTTGAACTTTGTTAACATCGTTATCCGTGGCAAATGAGTTGGGAAATCCTACTTCTTTGCTCTTGTTAATAACTTTTTGCCTACTCTAAAGCCACTCACAGTGGCTCTCCACCCCTGTAATTCCTACCTGCATGTCATTAGTATGTAGATATGGTCATAGTATTAATAATGTAAAACAATTTTATTCATAATTGAGATTTAAATAAAAATAAAATCATGGAAGATGTGACAGTTAATAACTAAGGGAATTTGACTTGAGTAGTGATATAGTTTTGGTTACAGACAGTCAAATACACACAATCATCCATTATAATAAGATATTGAAATGTTTGTTTTGTTTTGTTTTACGCATATCACCTTCGGTGGCTCATTTAATGCCGACAAAGTGCTGAAATAAATTCATTCTAATGTGCATAATACAGATTTTGTTTAGTAAACTCATGTTTTTTTGAACCATAGATGACCTAAACACACATCGGCAGTGACCAGAGAATGGTGAGAAGTCCACATTCAAACTCCAGAACTGGATCACCATCAATAGAACTCCCAAAGGACCTCATTCGGCCGCACCATTGATAAAAGGTTGGGATCATGGGAAAGTGCAATTGTGTGATTGTAAGATAGAGGTAGTCAATCCAAATGACATTTACATTGAACTGGACGATCGACATTGAGATTTTTAGTAGTTTACATCCATTCCCAAAGCAGTCAATGATGGACCAGCTGCGAACGGAACACAAATCGCCTTCATTAGCAATCTCTTTCAATTAAATCTGTGATTGAACATAATGGCTTTACTTCAGTCATAAGGTGCTCAGCCATTGGAGAGGGACAAAAAGAAAAACTGGGTATGATTGTATGGATTTGCTGGTTGATCAATTGCTATATAGTGCTAGGGATATTTTGTAAAATAGAGTTTTATGAAATATTTTCAGACATATTAAATCATTTCATCTTTTTTACAAAATGTGTGTATTCTACTGGTATATAATCTGTATATAGCCGGGGACATATTCAGTTTAATTTATATCATATGTTATTGAAGTAATAAACTAACATAAGAAGCAGTAAACCATTATTGTGAACAGGAGCTATCGAAAAGAAAAGCACTGAACGGTAACTCTCATCATTCACATCCGTCTTCGATTGCTTAAATTTAATAACTATTAGTAAACTAGTAAAGAAAGAACATGCCTGAAGTAATTTTTGCTTTACCGTTGCGGCTTATTCAATAAAAACAAATTGAGAATGCTAATATCAGCATATTTATGGTAAGACCGGATTTTTTGAATCAATAGCAAATAGCTTCCATTCATAGAAAATTTATATAAATCTTCTGAGTGTGTTTTGCAACGTCTTTAATATTAAATGAATTTACATTCATAAACTAGGTTTATAAAATAAAATTCAGGAGATGCTATTATCAAGGAATTGTGATTTTTATATAAATATAAATCATTTCGTTACATTTGACAAAAAAGCAAGAATGTTGCTCCAATGTGGATAATAAGATATAATATATATATGTTTAAATAAATTATCGATCATATGGAGGTCCAATCTCACAGACAAGTTAAGAGACACTTCTTCAGGCCGTTGTCGTGTCAGTACTGCTGTATGCTGCACCTCCTGGACCCTAACTAAATGCGACTAGAGAATAAACTAGATGGTAGCTGCACAAGATATGGTGCTGATGATCATGAATCAAAACGTGGAAAAGCACCCTACGAGAAAGCAGCTGTACGGCCACCTACCACATAATCATTCAAAGCATCGATGAGATGGACAAGACACATGGACACTGCTGGAAAAGCAAAGGAGAACTCATAAGCGACGTCCTCTCTGTGGAAGCCAGCACGATGGACAACGCCAGTGTGGCGCGACCAGCAAAAACGTACGTTGAATCAGCTCTGTGCGGATGCAGGATGCTGCATAGAGGACCTCCGGGAATGTGGAGCGATAGGGAGGATGGAGAGAGATGTCATGGATATCCGCGCTGAAAGCGCGCAACATTGATGATGATGATGATGACTTTGTTTCGTTAATGTGTTTTATTTTCTTAGTTTCATTCTGGACATACATACATACACACTAACTGCCCTTTATATATATATACTAGAAGTGGCGACCTGGTATTGCCTGGGTAGAGAGGGGGTATAATAAAAAGTTATCTCGGCAGATCCATTGATGTTTTGGTTTTACATAAATTGAATTTATGATTTAATTCACAAACGCAAACCAATGACTTTCCCTTTTCTTAATATTCAATCCTAATTGTTAAATTTTCTTCGAATATTGATCAAAATCTTCACAATTTTGCCACAAAAAGCAAGAACTGGTAATATCTAATGCGTATATATTATATTCTTCCGTTTTAAATTTTTGTGTTTCATTCCAGACCCCATCATCAATAATACACCTAACTTACCTTATAGTTTCAACCTGGACATACATGCAGGCATACATACTATACTGCCCTAATATAGTTTCACCTGACTACACACTACATACATTATAAGTTTCACCTGGATATACCACACATACTACATACACACTAACTGCCCTTTATAGTCACTATTGGAGACACACATACATACACATACACTTCTAACTGCCCTGTATATCACCTCGGCATACACACCACATACATACACACATACACACACATAACTGCCCTTATATTTCAACCTGGACATACAACATATACACTCTAACTGCCCTATATGTAGTTTCACCTGGACATACACACACACACTCTAACTGACCTATATTTATAGTTCACCTGGATATTACCAATACATACACACACATTAACTGCCCTTTATAATTTCACCTGGCATACAAAGCATACATAACGCATATACACTAACTGCCCTTTATAGTTTCACCTGGAATATACATGACATACATACATAAATACACACTAACTGCCCTTTTATAGATACAAGATAACTGTTTCTAGTTAAGTGAAGATCTTAAATATTTAAGTGAACTGATCTAGGGGAGCCAGACACTGCTGGAGAAGCAAGGATGAACTCATAAGTGATGTTCTTCTATGGAAGCCATAACATGGCATGTCAGCAAGGGCCGACCAGCAAAGACATACATTGACCAGCTTTGCGAGGATGCAGGATGCTGCGCAGAGGACCTCTCAGTAACAATGAATGATAGGGAAGGTTGGCAAGAGATTGTCATGGTATATTGTGCTGCCGGCACAACATGATGATGATTGATGATGACAATGATTAGGGGAAAAAACTTTAACAATATCTATCAACAAGATCTTTATTAATTGACTATTGCGATGAGAATACTTAATAATTCTTGTATGTGCCTTTCTAGTCTATTAAATAATAGATTAGTGGAATATATTATTTGGCAGGTAGAGATTTGTGTCTTGTTGTGCTAAATAGTACAACAGACACAGTTACAGCTTTAAAGAATTCCAATTTAATGTTATCAGAGATGATCGATTTCTATTTGTTGATACCTGTAAATAGCAGTCCAGGTTCTGTGTATGTTGACATGTTTCAGTAGATAGAATATGATTATATGAAATCTGTCATGTCGTATTTCTATGGTTCACAGATACAAAGCGTGGAGTAAAACTCATTGATACATAATGCTGACCAGGTTAATCTTGAAACGCCCTACAACAGTGCACTTACTCCATTTTAACACAGAGATAATGACACGATGGAGCAGGATCAGTGAGACTACAGTGATCTCCTGGCACAAACATGGGACGTAAGCTAAGTTTAACTGAACCTAGTGATCTACCATGCTATAAGGTGGAGTAAGACAAGCAGGAAATGCTAAGCAGCTTATCTATATGCGATATGTAAAATAAATGCTGATTTTCATTTTGTGACGATGTGCTGGAGGCATTAAATATGTGAATAGCTGGCGCATACGCGTATTACAAATGAAGCAGCACCCTAGTGAAGGTAAGTTCCACTTATCCCTCTTCTCAAGATCGCTAGTCCCAGTAAGGGTGTTAAATCTATAGGATGACATCTTCGACTTAATACAGACGATCCTGCTGGCGACCAGAGTAGACAGGGACGACTCGAATAGGAAACTGTGTTTCAAGTCCTAAGAATCATGTCTACTGTACTGAAAAGACTTAATTACACTGCTATGAACACTCGATTGTCGTCCAGATGACCTACCGAGTATGTCCAATAGGGTTTGGAAGTGGGGACAGTCAAGAATCCATGCTAACAGCACAACTTGATGATGATAATGATGATGATGAGAGAATAAAAATATCACTGTGATTTTCATTTTTTGTTTTTATCGTGGGCAGTAATGTTAAATGACAAAAGATTGGATCATTATATGACTCAACAACTCATGACATGAACAGCCCTAAAATTAACTTGTGATAAAAAAATCAAGATAAGGATTAAAAAGTAACAAGTAAAGTCGTGGGCGCCTAATGTCATCAGCCAGACAGCTCAGGGAGTCTATCCCCTTTCAATAGCGCTGAAGACAAGGAGATTATTTTAGGCATTGAGGTGGAGCACCACCTACCATACAGCTCCTTACTGTTACTGCGACAAGATCCCTGCGCTACTCATTCGCTGAGTTGGCCGAGGCCAGTTATCGAACTAGGAACCTTGTGTTCTAGGATCCGAACGCTCTACCTGACTGAGCTAAACCTGAGCCCTCCAAAAATTTGGAATTATTCAAAGAGTTCTGCACACAAAACTTGTCTTTGGGTGATTTGCTTTCTTTTTTTTTTTATTTAATTTTTTAATGTTCTCAGAACATCCTATTTACTCAATTGTTAGCCCTGGTCAGTGGGGTTTAGAAATAGATGACTGTATACCCTGCAGAGGGTAAGACCTCCTCCCCACAAGGGGTGTCATGGAAATGAGAACACTGAAACGATTTGATGGTTGAATTCAGAGTTCTGGAGACCTGGGGAGTGTAAGAGCACTTCTTTATTGCCAATGACTCCAGGCCCTCTGGACCGGGAGTGGTCGTATTGTTAGGGTCCATCTATGGGTCTTATAGTTCTGTTTAAAAATCATTTGTATTGAATAGATCTGTGTATATAGAAAAGAAACTTAGAAAAATGTAGTTTAAAGTCTCCAACATATTCTCGGATCCCAATTCTATAGGTCTATAAAGTAGCCGATAGCAAAATTAGATCTTGAACTTTGTACAAATTTTTGAGGAAATGCATCAAAGATCGTAGAATTGAAATAATACTTGGTAATTGGCAACAATTGGGAAAAATATGATCAGAAATCTAACATTTCAAGTATCTAAAACCAGATGTTACAATAACTGATGTGTTGCAATAAGATTATTGGTACGGTCCCACTGTAAATTCTGAGGATAACCTTTTTCATACACCATGTGCCGGGTTTCTTCAAAGGAAAAATTAGCAGAAGCCCCGCAAAATACGTGAAAGTCACGTGGGACCTGTTCGGTCCCACAGTTTGCAGTTGGACGTCAGGCGAGTAAGATGTACTGCGAACTGTGAATCATCTTGCTACGGCGCTATGTGTAGTTAGCAGATGTCTGGTGGGATTAACAATAAAATAAGAATCAAAGTAAATCAAAGTCTGTGGTTTTTACCTAAAACTAACAATGGACACCAGGGTTCTGATAGGTGAAACTCTGTACAGATAGTACCAGACCGAAATCCCCAAGTCAACTCGCAGATCACTAGCTTTGAGATATCCAAGATCTAGAAATGCCAGACCTAAGTACAGAATGATAGAAGACATACCAAATGACGATCAAATACTAAAGACACGCAAGAAATTAGAATTAAAGAAAAGGTATGCAACTTATGAATTATTTAGTGAGAAGGGTATGCAACACGAAAACTTTGTCATTTTATTCTTTCCAAATAAATTAAAATGACGAAATTACTAACTAAGTTCAAATTAAAATAGCCCTCCATTATTGCAAAACAGAGGATTTTCAGTGCATTTTTGTCTATGATCTTTGATGCCATTTCCTCAATATTGGTACAATAATCAGATTTAATTTTTAGTAGCAGTACTCACTAGACAGCATACAACTTTCAGTGTTCATGTATTGATTATTTTTCAATCTCTCTCTAACAAACTGGAACAGATAAAAGGGTGGTAGAGTTTGCAAACGTTTCTCACGGCAGACAGAAAAAGTAGATCTCTAAGAAAAAAACTGCGTTGGCTTTATCTCTTTTCACTGGCCAACCAACAGGGGTTGACGAGATGCTATAAAAAGACATTCTCATACTGGGAATCTCTTTGATCAATCCTGTCTGGGCAGTACAGTTTCACTCCACCTTCTTTTCAACCACGTTATAGAGAAAGTGGGAAAGGCTTGAATCCAATTATTCCCTCCAGCTATGGGTAATAGTAGGGTGGAACTGGGCTCTTTAACTTTGGTAGGCAATCCAGCTAGAGAAGTAAAACTCAGAATTCAAACCTGTTAAACTCCAACTTAAAATCTGACCTTAGTGTAACATTCCAGTATCGACAGAAGAGGCGTGCAGGAGGGTAAAAGACCCTCCCCAAAGGTATGTCTGGGTTTGAAACTAAACTGTAACCTGAATAGTGAAGATCCATTCTGGATATCTGGGATTGTAGAGAAGCTTCTTCTTGCCATTCCCCCATTTAACTGAGTGTGTAGTATTTGTAGGGTACCATCTATGGGTCATCACTAGTTCTGCCTTAACATCATTTGTATTTGATAGACTGTGTAAAAAAAGAAGCTCTTGACAAAGACTGATAGTTTAAAGTCTCTCCTCTACATTGTTATGAGCACTTTGTATTTGTTTTTTCTCAGTCTTAACCCCTGGATACTGTGCGCTTCCAACAATCGTACTCGTTCCCACCGGTAAGCTACTACTCATACATTAAACACAACACACACACACACATATATATATATATATAATATATTATATATTATTGAGGATGTTTCTTTGAAGATTTAGTTGTCTTGTATGCTTCAATCAAAAGTTTAAAAAATCTATATAATTGTTAAAGATTTTTTAGAACCATTTTCTACATCAGCAAAATATTCACATAACACATTGTGCAATTCCTTTCTTTTTAACTATCTGTTATTTCCACTATTTTCATTATCAATCTTTTGCAATCTTATAATGTGCTTTTTATTACACTTTATTCTAAGGATCTTTTTCTTATCACATCTCTTTTATGCGCTGTTATAAACATACATTCTGTTTAGTTTATAACATTCTAAGAACAATGAAGCTCAAAATTTCACAAATATTAACGTTCATATGACACATTGTAGATTAACTAAGAAATTATTAATTTTCATTTTTATCTATAATTATCATATTTATTATTCATATATCATTCATATTTATATATTATTCATATTTTTATATTTATATATTTATATTTATATATTATGTATATTATTTATATATATTCTTATTAATAATCATTGTATCTATTATATACACAAATATAATATTAACTTTTTTATTTCTATTCATACTTATTATATATTTTTATTTCTATTCATGATTATTATACTTATTATTTATTTATCTATATATTTATGTATTTATATCTATATAATATCAAAATTTCATAAATATACTCGTTCATATGACACATAGTAGATTAAATAAGAATATATTAATTCTCATTTTTATTCATAATTATTATGTTTATTATTCATACTAGCAAGTATATGCACCCTCCAGGTGCAAGTATTTAAGTTTTAATGTAATAAAATATTGTATCAAATTAGAAATGCTAATGAAACTAAATAAGAATGCAGATAAAATGATTTGAAACAGAGGGGTGTATAATCGAAAAGTAGAACAACTGAAACTTACTCTTCTATCACTCTCGTCTTTCATTGCTAAATTTTCCTAATTTAATAACTTAGTTAAAATAAGAAGTAAAGAATAAAATCAGAATTATTTCTTCTTGTTAATCGATTTCTTTTAAGATTTATTGAAGAGATGTTTGATCATATTCATTAAGATAAAACCATACAATTAAAAATCAATAAAACTAAGCACATATTAATTAAAATCAAATTTTTAATATCAATATGCAAATTAGCCTTCCTGTTCACACTGTAAACTGCTATTTTAGTCTATATATAAATACAATTGCATGTTATTCAATTGTAGATATGATTAACAGTATTAATAATGTAAAACAATTTTATTAGAAATTGAGGTTTAAATGAAAATAAAATCATGGAGAATGTGACGTAAATGACTAAGGGAATTGTGACTTGAGTAGTGATATAGTTTTGGTTACAGACAGAAAAACACACAATCTCCATTATAATAAGATATCATTTATATTTTTATATATTTCTCAGTTGGTAGAGCGTTCGGCTAGAAACCACCAGATTCCTAGTTCGATACTGGCCCTCGCCAACTCAGCGTATGAGTAGCACAGGGATCTGTGCAGTAAAGTAAGGAGCTAATTGTAGGTGTGGCACTCCACCTCAGATGCAAAGACAATCTCCTTGGTCTTATTAATTATAAGAGGTAAGTATAGATTATTCTTTGAATATTTTGGTTTATCAAGGGTTAAAAGCCAAAACAATCTTCTTGGTCTAGTGCTAGTGAAAAGGGGATAGACGCCCTCGCTGATTGGCTGATACCGACTTTAGGCCAAACCAACAACTTTACTTTTTTTACTTATATATCTATATGTTATTTATTTATATATTATATATACTATTTATATATATTCTTATTAATAATTATTGTATCTATTATATATACAAATATACTCATTCATATGAAACAGTATACTACCTAAGAAATTATTAATTTTCATTTTTATTCATAATTTTTATATCTATTATTCAATATCATATTTTTATACTTATATATTTATATGTTATTTATTTATATATTATATATATTATTTATATATATTCTTAATAATATATGCATATATCTATTATATACACAAATATACTCATTCATATGACACATAGTAGATTAACTAAGAAATTATTAATTTTCATTTTTATCTATGATTATTATATTTATTTATATATCATATATATATCTATCTTTATATATTTTTATCTATATATTATTTATTTATACATCATATATACTATTTATATATATTCTCATTAATAATCATTGTATTATTTATATACACAGATATACTCGTTCATATGACACATAGTAGAAATACTAAGAAATTATTAATTATTATTTTTATTTATAATTTTTATATTTCTAACCTTGTGGTTGAGAGCTAAACTGGCCTAAGTTGGTAATGTGTATTTACAAAGCACTCCACTTGAACGGGATGTGACACGAGTGGTTGTTCACTATTCATCAACTATCAGCACATGAGGCATGTTTCCAGTTTCTCAATATTCTAATGCTTTACAATCTATTTACAAAATGTATGTAATGCAACTGTCAACTTTTATTATATTCACTAGCAAAATAAAATACACCCTCTGGGCTATGTAAAAATAGATTTTTGAAACATATTGCCTGAGGGGTGGGAGTTAAAAATTCAATGTCAGTGAGTTTGTACCCTAAGTAAGTAAAATCATCAAATTCATTAAAGGATTAAAAAATAAAACAATTTGAAATGTAAACTTTAAATATATATTAAAATAAAACAAACTATATATAGATATAAGTAATGTGGGCCGCCCAGCCAGGACCTACATTGACCAACTATGTATGGATGCTGGCCGCAGCGCAGAGGAGCTACCAGAGTCGATGAATGATAGGGAAGGTTGGCGAGAGATAGTTATGGATATCCGTGCAAACTGCGCGACATGATGATGATGATATATAGATATATAATACCAGTCATGTATTTATTAAAACTTGTTTTTAAAACAATGAGGACTGTCTAATGTTGCATGTTCAAATTTTGAGTGTATTTATTCTATGTTATGACAATTTTGGGTAATATGATGTAAGCAGTGATGTAGTTTTTGTTACAGACAAAAACCGGAAGCGAATCTCCATTATTAATAGATTATATGTAAAACAATTTTTCCATTATGAATTAACATCACTAACATTATTTTCTAGGATCATAAACAAATAATACAATGGCACAAACATTGTTCCAGTCCGTGTCACATTGGGAAAATATCCTGCCAGTTTGCCGCATCAGATAGTTTGAGAAGCCCTGCCCTTAAGCCATTGCAAGTTGTTGAGAGCTTATTCTCTGTTACCGACTGTCAAATAAAACCTCTACATCTTCCTTAAAGCTTTGGATGTCACTATAGATAAATCCAGGTCTGAATTAGGTCAACAACTGAATAGGAAGACAATTCAGACTGTGGAGTTTTAAGCCATTGGAAGCTATGGAGACCCTATATTGACAATTGGTAACAATAATAGAATATAAAGACAATTTAGAAACTTCCTAGACCTAAGAAGATTTCCGTCTTAACTAAGATTCTTAGTATATATATTTACCAACCCCTCCGCACAAGCAGGATGCGACACAAGGTCAATTTCTTAAGCGGAGTTCAGCAGGTTTGAATTCAGAGTTTTCCTTCTCCTAGACCAGTTGCCTAACCAAGGTTAAAGAGCCCAGTCTGCCCTACTATTTACCCATAGCTGGAGGGAGAGTAGGATACATACCTTTCCCAAGGGTATTAGCGCTAAGTGAAATGCAATTACCACATCCAGGATTTGAACTCGGGGCGACAAGTCCATAAGATTCTTAGTATAGAGAAAAAATCATCTTCTTCATCATCATCATCATCATCATCATCATCCTGACAGCACAGATTCCTTTGACTCTCTCTCGCCATCCATCCCTATCAGCCATTGCTCCCGGGTAGGTCCTCTAGATGGCATCCAGAGTCCATCAATGTAAGGTTTTGCTGGTTGGCCGACACTGGTACAAAAATGAGATTAGTGGAAGGAAAAGCACCTCTAGGTCAAAACTCAAAGTTGCCCGTCAAGAAGAAAGACTTCAGAAGTGGAAAGAAGATTTCAAGAATCTGCTTGGAAAGAAACCCTGCTGAAATCACAGACAAACCAACTGAAGAAATTATTTATGACCATCTAGACATTAAACTTGGACAATTTACCGTGGATGAACTTGACACAAAAGCAACTAAAACAGAAAAGCTGCAGGCCTTGAGGAAATACCTCCTGAAGTATGGAAGATAAGGGGCCGGGTTAGCTCAGTCGGTAGAGCGTTCGGCTAGAAACCACAAGGTTCCTAGTTCGATACCGGTCCCCGCCAACTCAGCGTATGAGTAGCACAGGGATCTGTGCAGTAAAGTAAGGAGCTGATGGTAGGTGTGGCGCTCCACCTCATATGCTAAAAACAATCTCCTTGGTCTAGCGCTATTGAAAAGGGGATAGACTCCCTCTCTGACTGGCTGATACCGACTTTAGGCCGCCCCGTCGACTTTACTTTTACTTATTATTGTAATAGTGAGTTCAATCCTTGCTGGATGCTCCACACTTGTGACATTGTGTCATATCCTACCCATGGTTAATGGGTTGGGTAAAAAAAAAAAAAAAGCATCCGATTGTGATGTAATGGTTAGCAAGCTAGTCTAGTAGATCAATTACTACTGAATAGCAAGTTTGATCCTCGCAGGATGCCCAGACTTGTGACCTTGTTTCACATCCTACTTATGGCAAATAGGTAAGATAAAAAAAATATCATATTGACACAAACACGTGGGAGGTAGATGCAAAAAATAGAGCGGCCTGATGCCTTAACGTTAAGCAAGGCATGGATTGGGGTGAGGCGGAGAGGAGAAGTTCCAATTACCGTTGAACTGGCAAGACCCGGCAACAAGCAGTCCTAACTGAATACGAACCTGTCATGCTGCAACCCTACTGCAGAATGACAGGGTATTTATGAAACTCCACAACATCATAGAAACCAAGCAGCCAATCAGAACTCAAGGAATGGAATCACCTAAATATATGAATGGACCATTCTTGATTTCCATAAATACCAACTGTCTTGGACACTGCTTCAGTTGTGTGTAGCCAGTTGCTGTTGTTCAAACCAACATTAGACTGACTGACTGGCTGGTTCAGTTGTGCTTAGCCAGTTGCTGTTGTTCAAACCAACATTAGACTGACTGACTGACTGGCTGGTTCAGTTGTGCTTAGCCAGTTGCTGTTGTTCAAACCAACAGTAGACGGACTGACTGGCAGGTTCAGTTGTGCTTAGCCAGTTGCTGTTGTTCAAACCAACATTAGACTGGCTGACTTGCTGGTTCAGTTGTGCTTAGTCAGTTGCTGTTGTCCAAACCAAAAGTACACTAACTGACTGGCAGGTTCAGTTGTGCTTAGCCAGTTGCTGTTGTTCAAACCAATAGTATACTGACTAACTGGCTGGTTCAGTTGTGCTTAGCTAGTTGCTGTTGTTCAAACCAATAGTATACTGGCTTACTGGCTGGTTCAGTTGTGCTTAACCAGTTGCTGTTGTCCAAACCAAAAGTACACTAACTGACTGGCAGGTTCAGTTGTGCTTAGCCAGTTGCTGTTGTTCAAACCAACATTAGACTGACTGACTGGCTGGTTCAGTTGTGCTTAGCCAGTTGCTGTTGTTCAAACCAACATTAGACTGACTGACCTCAATAAGAGCCAGAAAGAGGGGAAAAAAAGAAACCACAGAAAGCATCATAGTTTGTGAGCATTCAGTGCACCAAAGAATGTCACTAAAGAATTGGCCTGCAGAGTCACCTGCACAGATGTAGATAATTTTTTTTGGACACTACTCCATCGCCCTTAGTGGACGGAAAGGTGCCAACAAAAAATACACATACTATTGTGATGTAATGAGTAGCAAGCTAGTCTGGCAGATTCGTTACTACTGAATAGTGAGTTTGATCCTCACTGGGTGCCCATACTTGAAACTTTGTGTAACATCTTATCCGTGGCAAATGAGTTGGGTAAATACCTACTTCTTTGCTCTGTTTTAATAACTTTTTGCCTACTCTAAGCCACTCACAGTGGCTCTCCTACCCCTGTAATCCTACCTGCATGTCATTAGTATGTAGATATGGTCAATAGTATTAATAATGTAAAACAATTTTATCAATAATTGAGATTTAAATAAAAATAAAATCATGGAGAATGTGACGTTAATAACTAAGGGAATTTTGACTTGAGTAGTGATATAGTTTTGGTTACAAACAGTCAAATACACAATCTCCATTATAATAAGATATTGGTAAATGGTTTGGTTTGTTTTGTTTTACAGCATATCAACCTCGGTGGGTCATTTAATGCCGATAAAGTTGTGAAATAAATTCATTCTTAATGCATAATACAATTTTGTTTATAAACTCATGTTTTTCTATTTAACCCATAGATGAGACCCTAACAGGTACTACCACTCCGGGCCAGTGTGGACCAGGGAGCAATGGTGATGAAGGGGTGCTCCACATTCCCCAAACCTCCAGAACTGGAACCTCACCATCAGATAGAGTTTAACATCATTCCCAGGACATGTGGACCCTCAGTCACCGCCTTCTAGCACCCATATGATAAAAAGGTTTGGGGCTTGCCATAAGGGCAATAAGGTTGGGGCAATCATATAGGTGCTAGGGATATTGGTAAAATAGAGTTTGATAGTGAAATAATATTGGACATATTTATTCATTTTTTTGTTACTGGACTGATTCGGACATTGAGGTTTTTTTCAGTTATTGTCTCCTCACACAAAGCAGTCATATTGATGACACAGGCTGACCTGAACGAAACACAAGGTTCTCTTCATTAGCAATCTCTGATATACAATTAAAAGCTATTGTAATAAAGACGAACATGGTAATTGCTTTACTTCAGGCTTTATTCAATACTAGAAGTGGCTACCCAGCATCATCTGGGTAGAGGGAGGAACAAAAAAAGAAAGAAAAAAAAAACCTAGGTTTTTAATTTGTTTAATTTTGAGATTTACAATTGCTGAACTTTTTATGTAAAATTTCAATGCTATTTCTAGGTATATTTTGATTTTTAATTATTTTCAAATATAAATCAAATTTTCATAACTTTTTTTGTACAAAAAGCAAGAACTGTTGATATCTAATGTGTGTATATATATATATATATATATGTTTAAATAAATTATCGATCATATGGAGGTCCAATCTCACAGACAAGTTAAAGAGACACTTCTTTCAGGCCGTTGTCGTGTCAGTACTGCTGTATGGCTGCACCTCCTGGACCCTAACTAAGCGACTAGAGAATAAACTAGATGGTAGCTGCACAAGAATGCTGCTGATGATCATGAACAAGACGTGGAAACAGCACCCTACGAGAAAGCAGCTGTACGGCCACCTACCACATATCATCCAAAGCATCCGAGTGAGACGGACAAGACACACGGGACACTGCTGGAAAAGCAAGGATGAACTCATAAGCAACGTCCTCCTGTGGAAGCCAGCACATGGACAAGCCAGTGTGGGCCGACCAGCAAAAACGTACGTTGATCAGCTCTGTGCGGATGCAGGATGCTGCATAGAGGACCTCCCGAGAATTATGAGCGATAGGGACGGATGGAGAGAGATTGTCATGGATATCCGCGCTGAAAGCGCAACATGATGATGATGATGATGATGACGTTGTCGTTAATTGTTTTATTTTCTTAGTTTCATCTGGACATACATACATACACACTAACAGCCCTTTATATATATATACTAGAAGTGGCTACCTGGTATTGCCTGGGTAGAGAGGGGGGTATAATAAAAAGTTAGTCTCGCAGATCCATTGATTGTTTTGGTTTTACATAATTGATTTATGGTTTTAATCACAAACGTAACCAATGATTTTCCTTTTTCTTAATATTCAATTCCTAATTTTTAAATTTCTTCGAATATTGATCAAATCTTCATAATTTTTGCACAAAAAGCAAGAACTGGTAATATCTAATGTGTATATATATATATTTACTTTGCCGTTTTATTTTTGTAGTTTCATCCAGACCCGCATGCATGCATACATACACACTACTTACCCTTTATAGTTTCACCTGGACATACACACATACATACTTACTGCCCTATATAGTTTCACCTGGACATACACACATACATATATATAGTTTCACCTGGATATACACACATACATACATACACACTAACTGCCCTTTATAGTTTCACTTGGACACACATACATACATACACTCTAACTGCCGTGTATAGTTTCACCTCGGCATACACACATACATACACACATACACACACACTAACTGCCCTTTATATTTTCACCTGGACATACACACATATATACACTCTAACTGCCCTATATAGTTTCACCTGGACATACACACACACACTCTAACTGCCTTTTATAGTTTCACCTGGATATACATGTATACATACATACAAACTGCCCTTTACAGTTTCACCTGGACATACACACATACATACATATACATTAACTGCTCTTTATAGTTTCACCTGGACATACATACATACATACATACATACACACTAACTGTCCTTTATATAGATATAGATAACTGTTATCTAGTTAAGGTGAAGATTCTTAAATATTTATAGTGAACTGATCTAGGGGAGCCAGACACTGCTGGAGAAGCAAGGACGAACTCATAAGTGATGTTCTTCTATGGAAGCCATGACATGGGCATGTCAGCAAGGGCCGACCAGCAAAGACATACATTGACCAGCTTTGCGAGGATGCAGGATGCTGCGCAGAGGACCTCTCAGTAAAAATGAATGATAGGGAAGGTTGGCAAGAGATTGTCATGGATATCTGTGCTGCCAGCACAACATGATGATGATGATGATGACGATCTAGGGGAAAAAACTTTACAATAGCTATCAATAAGATTTTTATTAATTGACTGATTTGGCCATGAGAATTACTTAATAATTCTTGTATGTGCCTTTCTAGCTATTAAATAATAGATTAGTGGAATATATTATTTGGCAGGTAGAGCATTTTGTGTCTGTTGTGCTAATAGTACAACAGACACAGTTACAGCTTCAAAGAATTCCAATTTTAATTTATCAGAGAGATCAGATTTCTATTTGGTTGATAACCTGTAAATAGCAGTCCATGGTTTTCCTTTGTGTATGTTGACATTGTTTTCAGTAGATGAGATATTACTATTGAGGTATATGAAAATGCTGTTGCCATGTCAGTACTATTGTATGGTTGCACCATCTATACAAAGTGATTGGAGTAAAAGCTGCATTGGAACTACATAAGGATGCTGCATAGCGTTTTGAACAAATCTTGAAAGCAGCACCTAATGAAACAATGATTGTATGGCCACTTACCTCCCATCTTATAAACCATCCAAGTAAGATGAAAATTATATGTTGGACACTGCTGGAGAAGCAGGGACAAACTCATAAGTGATGTTTTCCAATGGACTCCTACACACGGACACATCAATGTTAGTTGACCAGTAAAGACTTAAATTTATCAACTTTGTATGAACACCGAATGCCGTCCAGATGACCTACCAAGAGCAATGTCCAATAGGGTTGGATGGTGAGAGACAGTCAAGGAAATCCATGCTAACAGCACAACTTGATGATGATAATGATGATGATGATGTAGAAATAAAAATATCACTGTGATTTGTCATTTTTGTTTTTATCGTGTGGCAGTAATGTTAATACAAAAATTGGATCATTATAGACTCAACAAACTCTGGAGCATTGAACAGCTAAAATACTGTGATAAAAACAATCAAGATAAGGATAAAAAGTAAAAAGTAAAGTCGTTGGGGCGGCCTAATGTCGGTATCAGCCAGACAGCAAGGGAGTCTATCCCCTTTTCAATAGCGTGAGACCAAGGAGATTATTTTAGCATCTGAGGTGGAGAGCCACACCTACCAACAGCTCCTCACTTTACCACACAGATCCCTGCGCTACTCATTCGCTGAGTTGGCGAGGGCCAGTATCGAACTAGGAACCTTGTGGTTTCTAGCCGAACGCTCTACTGACTGAGCTAACCTAGCCCTCCAAAAATCCTTGAATTATTCAAGAGTTCTGCCAACAAAACTTGTCTTTGGGTGTATTTTCTTCTTTTTTTTTTTTTTAATTTTTTTAATGTGTCTCAGACATCCTATTTACCAATTGTTAGCCCTGTCAGTGGGGTTTAGAATATGATGACTGTATCCCCTGCAGAGGGGTAAGACCCCCTCCCCACAGGGGTGTCATGGATATGACACTAAACTGCATTTGATGGTGAAGTTCCAGTTCTGGAGACCTGGGGAGTGTAGAGCACTTCTTTATTGCCATTACTCCCAGGCCCACTCTGACCGGGAGTGGTCGTATTTGTTAGGGTCCCATCTATGGGTCTTATAGTTCTGTTTAAAAATCATTTGTATTTGATAGAACTGTGTATAAAAAAAAGAAACTCTTAGAAAAATGTAGTTTAAAGTCTCCAACAAATCTCTCGATCCCAATCTATAGGTCTATAAAGTACCGATACCAAAAGTTAGATCTTGAACTTGTACCAATTTTTGAGGAAATTGCATCAAAGATCGTAGAACTGAAAAATACTTGGTATTGCAACATTGGGGGAAAAAAATGATCAGAAAATCTAACAATTTCAGTATCTAAACCAGATGTTACATAATCTATGTGGTTGCATAAGATTATTGTCGGTCCCCTGTAATTCTGAGGGGATGACCCTTTTCATACCATGGCCGGGTTCTTCAAAGGAAAATTACAGAAGCCCGCCAAAATACGTGAAGTCACGTGGGACCTGTTCGGTCCCCAGTTTGCAGTTGGACGTCAGGCAGTAAAGATGTACTGCTGAACTGTGACTCACTCTGCATACGCGCGCTATGTTAGTTAGCAGATGTCTGGTGGTGATTTAACAATAAAATAAGATCAAAAGTAAATCAAAGTCTTGTGTTTATTACCTAAAAACTAACAATGACACAGGGCTTCTGATAAGGTGAAATCTGTAACAGAATACCAGACCGAAATCCCCAAGTCAACTCCAGACACTAGGCCTTTGAAGATATCCAAGATCTTAGAAGATGCCAGACCAAGTCAAGATGATAGAAGACATACCAAAGACGATCAGAATACTAAAGACAGCCAAGAAATAGAATTAAAGAAAGAGGTATGCAACATTATAATTATTTAGTGAGGAAGGGTATGCAACACAGAAAACGTTGTCATTTTATTCTTTCAAAATGAAATTAAATGACGAAATTATAACTAAAGTTCAAATTAAAAATATGCCCTCCATTATTGCAAAACAGAGGATTTTTCAGTGCATTTTTGTCTATGATCTTTGATGCCATTTCCTCAATAATTGGTACAAATTCAAGATTTAATTTTTAGTAGCAGTACTCACTAGACCAGCATACAACTTTCAGTGTTTCATGTAATTTGATATTTTTCAATCTCTTCTCTAACAAACTGGCAAAAGATAAAAGTGGTGGTAGAGTTGCAAACGTTCTCCCGGCAACAGAAAAAGTAGATCTCTTAAGAAAAACTGCGTTGGCTTTTATCTCTTTTCACTGGCCAACCAACAGGGGTGACAGAATGCTTATAAAAAGACATTACTCATAACCTGGGAATTCTGAGTTCAATCTCTGTGCTGGGCAGTACAGTTCACTCCACCTTCTTTTCAACCACTTATAAGAGAAAAGTGGGAAAGGCTTGAATCCAATTATTCTCCCTCCAGCTATGGGTAAATAGTAGGGTGGACTGGGCTCTTTAACTTTGGTTAGGCAATCAGTCTAGGAGAAGGAAAACTCAGAATTCAAACCTGTTAAACTCCAACTTAATCTGACCTTGTGTAACATTCCAGTATCACAGAAGAGGCGTGCAGGAGGGTAAGACCCCTCCCCAAAGGTATGTCCTGGGTATGAAACTAAACTGTACCTGATAGTGAAGATCCAGTTCTGGATATCTGGGGATTGTAGAGAACTTCTTCATTGCCATTACCCCCACTTTAACTGGGTGTGGTAGTATTTGTTAGGGTCCCATCTATGGGTCATATAGTTCTGCTTAAACATCATTTGTATTTGATAGAACTGTGTATAAAAAAAGAAGCTCTTACAAAACTGTAGTTTAAAGTCTCCAAAAACACTGTCTCTATTCCAATCTCTGCTCTTCCAAATAAAGACTCCAAAAACACTGTCTCTATTCCAATGTCTGCTCTTCCAAATAAAGTCTCCAAAAACACTGTCTCTATTCAATGTCTGCTCTTCCAAATAAACTGTCTATTCCAATCTCTGCTCTTCCAAATAAAGTCTCCAAAAAACACTGTCTCTATTCCAATGTCTGCTCTTCCAAATAAAGTCTCCAAAAACACTGTCTCTATTCCAATCTCTGTTCTTCCAAATAAAGTCTCCAAAACACTGTCTCTATTCCAATCTCTGCTCTTCCAAATAAAGTCTCCAAAAAACACTGTCTCTATTCCAATGTCTGCTCTTCCAAAAAAGTCTCCAAAAACACTGTCTCTATTCCAATCTCTGTTCTTCCAAATAAAGTCTCCAAAACACGGTCTCTATTCCAATCTCTGTTCTTCCAAATAAAGTCTCCAAAAACACTGTCTCTATTCCAATCTCTGCTCTTCCAAATAAAGAGTCTCCAAAAACACTGTTCCAATGTCTGCTCTTCCAAATAAAGTCTCCAAAAACACTGTCTCTATTCCAATCTCTGCTCTTCCAAATAAAGACTCCAAAAACACTGTCTCTATTCCAATCTCTGCTCTTAAAGTCTCCAAAAACACTGTCTCTATTCCAATGTCTGCTCTTCCAAATAAAGTCTCCAAAAACACTGTCTCTATTCCAATCTCTGTTTCCAAATAAAGTCTCCAAAACACTGTCTCTATTCCAATCTCTGCTCTTCCAACTGGCAAAAAAAAAATTAAGTGTGAGTAAAGTGGTAAAAGGTCTCTCAGCAACAAAAAAAGTAGATCTGCTTAGGAGAAACTCTCTCTCTTCACTGGCCAAACTATTCCAACCAACAGGGATGACAGAATACTTATAAAGACATTACTCATAACCTGGGCATTGTGAGTTCAATCTCTGTGCTGGGCAATACAGTTCATTTCACTTACTTTTCAACCACTTATATAATATTCATTTTATGAAGCATGTGATGTAATGGATAAAGTCATGGGAAATGGACTATCACCCTGAGTTCAAATCCTGGATGTAGTAATTGCATTTCACTTAGCGCTAATACCCTTGGGAAAGGTATGAATTCTCCTCTCCCTCCAGCTATGGATAAATAGTAGGGCAGGCAGGGCTCTTTAACCTTGGTTAGGCAACCGATCTAGGAGAAGGAAAAATCTGAATTCAAACCTATTAAACTCCGCCTAAGAAATTGACCTTGTGTCACATCCTGCTTGTGCGGAGGGCTTGGTAAATATATATATAATATTCATTTAAAGCATTTAAATATAAAGAGTACGGCATAAGTAAAGCCCTTTTTAATTTCATATCTTATAGGATAAGAGTTAGGGAATGGTTAAATGAAAATTTTGAAGGTAGATGGATAGGACGAAGAGGACCATTTGAATGGCCATCACGTTCATCAGACCTAACGCCACTGGACTTTTTTTTGTGGGGTGTATTGAAAGTTCAGGTTTACAATCTTAAGCTGAAAACAATTCCAGAATTAAAGAATGCAATTTCAGATAAATTTCATGAAATTACCATTGAAATGTGTCAAAAGATTTGTAAAAGTGTTGCTGGTAGAGTTCTGAATTGTATGGAACATGAAGGGGAACATTTTCAACATCTCAAATAAATGACTAAATTCTAAAACTTTAAATCTTTTTTAACTTTTTTTTTCTTTTTAAATTTGGTTTGATTTCATTTGTATTGAACATTATTAAACCGAATAAGCATTATATCAATTTTGTTAATATATTATATTAATCCATTAACCTGTGGCAATACATTCATGTTCGAAAAAATAAAGGATAATCAAAAAGGCTTTAATTTGTTCCACTTAAACAAATGGCGTTACTTATGCCACACCCTGTATATATATATATATATATATATATATATATATATATATATTCATCAAAAAGTTGCTATTTTCATTGTAGTAGCATAAGTAGTTAATCCAAAAGGGCTCAATATATTTCATAAAATATAGAGCATTTATAGTTGTAGAAAATATTTTTTCTCTCTACCATGGTTTCGGTGTTCAAGGTACACCTTTCTCAGGAGAACTAAAAAACTAGTTTTTTTTAAAATACAAATAACACTAATTATCAAGCCTTATCTAAAAAATTCAGAGAAATACTCTCTAGAGGAGACATTAATTGAACTTTCACTGTTTAGCGTAAGGCATTACTTGTCTGTTGTTTACAGACTTGAGTTCTCTAGTGATTGTAAAACATACATCTACGGAAGTATGTATCAATTAATTGTTTGCTTCTTACAGACAGTTTCCGATGGCTGAGAGGGTCAGCAGCTTGACTGATAAAAATTCAGTTAGGTTTCGCTCCCGGCTAAAAGTAGCTGTTAAAGTTGATCCACACTAATTTCTTATGGAGGCACTATTACCGTTGGGAAAGATATGAATCCAACTATCCTCCCTCAGGCCATGGGTAAATAGTAGAGCAGAGACTTTAACCTCGATCAGGCAACCAGTCAAGGAGAAAGAAAACAATGTTCTTCAGTTAAGGATGTTTTCAGTGATCATTAAATCTTTGAATAGAATCATTCATCATGTTCAAGTGACATCAACAAAGTAGTGAGAGTACAGGGTCATGTTTCACTTCCATACAGTACCCTCATGTATGGAAGTGAAACATGGACCCTGTACTCCCACCAAGAGCGGCGGCTAAATAGCTTCTACCTTCGCTGCCTTAGACGTATACTGGGCATCACCTGGAGGGACAGGATCACTAACACAGCAGTTCTAGGGAGAGCTTAACTTAGTTCAAGTGACATCAACAAAGTAGTGGGAGTACAGGGTCATGTTTCACTTCCATACAGCACCCTCATGTATTGAAGTGAAACATGGACCCTGTACTCCCACCAAGAGTGGCGGCTAAATAGCTTCTACCTTCGCTGCCTTAGACGTATACTGGGCATCACCTGGAGGGACAGGATCACTAACACATCAGTTCTAGAGAGAGCTCAACTTTCCAGCTTGTGTTCTCTACTGAGACAGCGCCATCTCCAATGACTGGGCCATGTCCGCCGGATGGATGATGGGTGAATCACGAAGGACATCCTCTATGCTGAGCTTTCATCTAGTAAGAGACAGATTGGTCACCTCCAGCTGTGTTTCAAGGATGTTTGTATGAATGATCTCAGGTGCTTTGGTATTAACCCTTCCAGCTGGGGAAATTTGGCTCAGGACCGCCCTCATGCAACATCATGAAGGCAAGAGGTCCGAAAGAGAGAGGTGTCAACAAAGCACCAGCACATCAACATCTTCAGGGACAGCCTTCACACGCGACATCTGTGGTCAAGAAAGTTTTTCAAACATTGGACTGTCACAGGAGGCGCTGTAACTTCAGAGGCACAAGAACTATATATTCTGAGACTGCAATGCCAATGAACATGTATTTTCAAACATCATTGATCATTGTCGAGGATGTGGGTACGACAATCTTCTGTAGCTAAGAATATTTTCTGTGATCAGTGAATCTTTGAATAGGATCATTCATCATGTGCAGGTGACATAAAAATAAAAAAAATTATTGATCACAAATAAAACCTCCTTAACTCCTGAACAGAGTCGTACCCGCATCCTTGACAATGACAAATGATGGTCAAAAGTACACATCTCACTGCCTTCATCCAGAATTGCAACATCTCATTCACTAACAAGAATAGGCCAATAAAAAAGATTTAAAAAAAAATGGTCTGTCACTTTTAATAAAATATGCCTACAAAACATTTGCTACTTAAATACACACACACACTCTCTCTCTCTCTCTCTCTCTCTATATATATATATATATATATATATATATATATATAAAGATAAATCTAATGAGTCAGATGAACCTACTATTAGTTTCACTTAATGCTCTTCAGGGCTAAGATCTGACTACAGAGACAAGGAGCAAGACAAATTAAATAGTACTAGCGGTTATATGAATATATATATATCATATATACATATAAATTGTTTTTTCTTTTGGCCAAATACTGTACCAATAGCTTATTTTTTGTTGGTATGACTATCTCGGTCTTTTCTTTTTTTCAAAAATTTTTTTCTCCCCGGTTGATGTTTGGTAGTATATTTTTACAATCAAACTATATACTGTTTTTTTTCTCACCGCAAGGATTTACCAACACGCTTGGTATATTAAATTATATATATATATATATATATATATGTATATATATATATGTATATATATATAAGGACCTACATGAGTTAAACACTGTGTATTGAGCATTTTTTACATATACAACTTAGATGGTAACCATTGAAGAATAGCCAAAACCCGAATTTTAGTCTGTTAACTGGCAAATGGTCAATGAATAGTGTATATATTTAATAGAATATTAACTAAATTATAGAATATGCAATGTATATATATATATATATATATGTATATATATGCAATGTATATATATATATATAATTGACCCCACATATACATATATATATATATGTATATATATGCAATGTATATGTATGTATATGTAAAAAAAATGTATTTACATATTCTGTAAATTTTGTAAATTTGACCCCACATACATATATATATATGTATATATATATATATGTATATATATGCAATGTATATGTATGTATATGTATGTATATATGTATATATATGCAATGTATATATATATATATATATGTGTATATATATATAAGGACCTACATGAGTTAGACACTATGTATTGAGCATCTTTTTACATATACGACTTAGATGGGTAACCATTGAAGAATAGCCAAAACCCGAATTTTAGTCTGTTAACAATGAAATTAATTTGAATTTTCCCACAGCATCACCAGTTTAAGATCTAATTGTCTCCGGTTAAGGTTTAGAAATACACTGGTTTATGAGCCCGGGTGGATGAGCAGTTCATAACATGCAATACTCCACTTTGGCTTTATCTTGGGCTAGTCGGGCGGTCGGAGAGGCCCCCTCCGATCAATCGGCCGGTCACTTCAAGCCCTAGCACCTATATGATTTTCCCAACCCTATTGCCCTTATGGCAACCCCAACCCCTTTTTTCATATGGGTGCTAGAAAGGCGGGTGCTGCGGGTCTACATGTCCTGGGAATAACGTTAAACTCTATCTGATGGTGAAGTTCCAGGTTTTGGAGGTTTGGGGAATGTCGAGCACCCCTTCATCACCATTGCTCCCTGGTCCACTCTGACCCGGAGTGGTAGTACCTGTTAGGCTCCCATCTTATGGGTTAAATAGAAAAATGTATTTATAAAAAATTGTATATCCATTAAGAATTGAATTTATTTCAAAACTTTATCAGCATTAAATGACCCACTGAGGTTGATATGCTGTAAAACAAAACAAACCAAAAAAAACTGGTTTCTCTAGATCACTGAAGTTAAACTACAATGAGTCTCCTTTGTTTATCAAAATGATTGATTTGACATGGAATGATCTGAAAAGAGTTGATATGTCATAAAACAAAACAAAAACTGTGACAGAGAACACGAGGTGAGTGGCCTGCCGTATTCCGAAGGAAGCGGGCTAGGCTTTGCCTGGCATGTGGAATCAAACCCGCGTCCTTCGGAATACGAACGGGCGACACATTGGCACTAAATTCAAGATACTACTGTCCCGGATATAAGCGCCAGGTGCCGGATGATGGCTACGAGGATTCCGGCAGCCGGATTGGCTCGGGAATCTCGTGCGTGGGGTGCAGACACCCGGATGTTGAAGGAAAAACTTGTATAAGTAGAAGTGGGTGACGACAGCAAGGATTGCGATTTTTCAGCTGTTGATGATATGGGGAGTTGGTGATTTTACGACGACGACGGATTTTTTGTGCTATAGATTTTGTGACGGCGACGACATTGTTGACCCCCCCTCTCTTCAACAAGTCGAATTTTATTTTCCCCCTCTATTTTTTCTTTTTTTCAATACTAGAAAAACCAAACCTAAATATTTTGGTCTGTACTAGCATGGCACAAGGTGAATAAAATTAATTTCCACAGTACCACCTGTTTAAAATACAATTGTCTTTGCTGAGGTGTAGAATTATTGTCAGTTAAATATACATTTCCTGCTTTTTGTGGGAGGGAACCTCTGGTGATTCAAGTGATCTTTGAAGCCAAAAAGAAGAAAAAACCCCCAAAAAAGTCAAAACTTGTTTTTTTTCTCTTTTTATATATTAATTTATCTGTTTTGATTTACCTAACTGGCAAGATCGACCACTTGGAACATTGTTTGTTTTTGTTTATTAGCATTCACTATGTAATACGTGGCAAACTGTTATTACCAAGGCTATAGTTTTTCCTTTTTTTTTCTCTTTCTTTCTCAGACTTTGGTTGAAAAATCACTCGTCATTCACTGTGGAGCAAGAACAGTCTTGTTTGCTTAAAATAATGCCAGTAATTCATAACAATTAAAATAAGATAAAAAAGTGTTTATGAAAAAAAAATAATCTTCAAAGGAAAGAAAAGAAAGACACAAAGAATAAAGAAATGAAAGAAATGAATGAAGAATAGAAAGATAATCGAAGAAGAATTTTCTTTCTTTTTAATTTGGAGAAAAAAAATGAAAATTTTTCAAATTTAAATTTGGATAATATAAAATAAATGAAAATTTTAGAAACTTAAGAATGAAAGAATAAATGATAAATTGGTGAAATGAAAAAGATAAGATCAAGAATAAAAATAAAATTATAAATGAGAAAAAGAAAACTGAAAAATAAAAGATTTAAAGATAAAAATATATGAAAAAAAAAAAAAAAGTTCCAAAGAAAAGAAAGAGTAAAAGAATTAAATGAAAAAAGAAACTGAAGGAATGAGGTAAAGGAGGTAATGCAATGAATGAAAAATGAATGAAAAAAATTTAAAAATAAGAAAAAAGATGATGAATGAATGAAAGAAATTGCTGAAAATCTTTAATGGATAGAATATTCCCACAAAACAATTATTTTTCAATATAGGAAAAAAAAAAATGAAGATTTTTTCCTGGCATTTTCTTTGTCCTTTCACTCTTCTTTTTTTTTTTGTACAAGACTGAGACTTTTTGTGAATTTCTTCTCTCTTTTCTGTGACCATCTTCCATGATAGCTTATCTGGATACCAATCAACCACCCCCATCTTAAAAAAAGAAAAAAGGAAAAAGAAAAGAACACTTCCATCTTGATTGAATGTATAGCAGTGAAACGTCCAGAGCAAAGCAGGGTCAGCTGAAAGTTCATAGGGCTGACCAAGATACTCTCAGGGAATGTGACCAAATGAGATTTACTTTCAATATCATCCCCTTGCGTCCACACACTTCTAGAATTGGTGTTGCAGTGCTTGGATCCCATTGGTCAAAATAGTCTTCAACAGCAGATATTGACGTCAGCCCTATGAACTTTTCAGCCCACCCTTGTACAATAATTTTGTCATAACACATTGCAAGTGGTTATTTTTAAAAAATTATTTATCATTTCTTTATCCATTTTATATAATAATTCTTTTTCTTTCTTCTGTTGGTTGTCAGATTTGTTTTTCAGTTATAAATTTCATTTTTTTTTTTATCAATTCCATTTATGCTTTCT